>SJYV01028323.1:1043778-1175954 GCA_006410875.1 Neotragus pygmaeus | reverse complement strand
GGGGAGGGAGGTGGGAGGGAGGTTCAAAAGGGAGGGGATATATGTATACCTATGGCTTATTCATGTTGAGGTTTGACAGAAAACAACAAAATTCTGTAAAGCAATTATCCTTCAACTAAAAAATAAATTTAAAAAAATTAAATTAATGGTCTGGAAAAAAAAAAAAAAGGCCCAAATCAACCACTTACGAAACCTACAATGTATGGGGTGAAAAATACACTGAATAGGAACAACAAAAAATCAGGCATTGCAGAAGAAAATATCAGTAAGCAAAAAAAAAACAAAAAAGACACAGTAAAAGAAACTATCCGAAAGAAATACACTGGGGGAAAAGAAGATTAAAAAAAAAAAAGAAAATGAGTGAGCTATGGGAATATCATCATGCGGCCAAATATACATGGGTAACTTAAGTCCCCAAAGGAGAGAGGTAACATAACAAATAATTGATGAAAAATGACTGAAAAACCTAGTGAAAACTGAAATGCACTAGAAAAGAAATTCAATGAACTCCAGACACAAGAAGCATTAAAAAGCTGTGCAAAGGCACATATTAATCAAATTGCTCGAAGTTAGTGATGAATAGAAAATTTTACATCAGTTGAGGAAAAAAGTGTCACATAATAAAGCATGCTTGGAATAAATAACCAGAAGACTTTTCAGGATACTACTTCGGTGTTAAACAGTTATTCAACTTCTTCACCACAATGAACACTGAGAAGCAAAGCTCCTTACCTTAAAGAAAGAATGGATAGCTGCTGTGGCTTCACTGCGAACCCTCAGTACAGAACCCAGAACATTAGTCCTACACCTGAGGTGAGGATATTGTCTCAGATATTCCAGAGGATGCCTCTCTTTATATTTAAAAGGGAAAGCCTGAAACAAAAGGTAAAACAAGTGAGAAGCTAACAAAGATACTGCTTTATTAAATCAGTTTACCGGGCATTTGTTAAATAGCAGTGTTTTAGTATAAAACCAAGAATACACAGAAAAACTATACAAAAAAGATCTTCATGACCAAGATAATTACGATGGTGTGATCACTCACCTAGAGCCAGATATCCTGGAATGTAAAGTCAAGTGGGCCTTAGAAAGGATCACTATAAACAAAGCTAGTTTGGAGATGATGGAATTCCAGTTGAGCTCTTTCAAATCCTGAAAGATGATGCTGTGAAAGTGCTGCCCTCAATATGCCAGCAAATTTGGAAAACTCAGCAGTGGCCACAGGACTGGAAAAGGTCAGTTTTCATTCCAATCGCAAAGAAAGGCAATGTCAAAGAATGCTTAAACTACCGCACAATTGCACTCATCTCACACACTAATAAAGCAATGCTCAAAATTCTCCAAGCAAGGCTTCAGCAATATGTGAACCGTGAACTTCCAGATGTTCAAGCTGGTTTTTGAAAAGGCAGAGGAACCAGAAATCAAATTGCCAACATCCGCTGGATCACCGTAAAAACAAAAACATCGAGAAAAACATCTATTTCTGCTTTATTGACTATGCCAAAGCCTTTGATTGTGTGGATCACAATAAACTGTGAAAGATTCTTCAAGAGATGGGCATAGCACACCACCTGACCTGCCTCTTGAGAAACCTATATGCAGGTCAGGAAGCCACAGTTAGAACTGGACATGGAACAACAGACTGGTTCCAAATAAGAAAAGGAGTATGTCAGGCTGCATATTGTCACCCTGTTTATTTAACTTCTATGCAGAGTACATCATGAGAAACGCTAGGCTGGAAGAAGCACAAGCTGGAGTTAAGATTGCCAGGAGAAATATCAGTAACCTCAGATATGCATATGACACCACCCTTATGACAGAAAGTGAAGAGGAACTAAAGAGCCTCTTGATGAAAGTGAAAGAGGAGNTATCATTATTCTTTTTGTCATGTTTTGTAAGACCATTAGAGAAATGCTAATTTCTAGTCATGACAATGCTATTTCATCTTGAGAAAATGAGTCACAATTTTTGTACCTCATTCAAGAATCCTCAGTTGAGGACATATTTTCAGCCCACTGATTCACAAGGTTTGTATATTCAATCATTCAACAAATATGCATTTAATATCTGTCAGGTACTGCATAAGGAGGTTTCGGTAAATAAAGAGTTCTTTCTCTTGATGAATATGTAGCCCTTTGGTAAACAGGTTTTTGTTATCATACAGTTCTTATAAAGTAAAAAAGGATGAAATTTGGTTTTATAGAGACAAATAGATGTCAGAGAGAGCTTCCTGGATTGTGTGATGCCTCAGTTTGAAGCCTAGTAGTTTAATAGGAGTTAATCAGGCTAAGGGCAAAAAAAGATGGGAGAAAAGTGCTCCAATTTGAGGGAAACCATATATATGTGGAAGCAAGACAAATGATGACTAATTTAAGATCTAAAATATAATTTGCAAGTGATAAAACACTTCATGTTGTGAGAGACTTAAAGTAAACAATAATAGTTCTTGAAATGAGCAGTCTTAATAATATGATGTGATACAGTAAAGGATATGAGGAACAAAAGTCACTAAGCACACCCACATACTCAGGGTGTAGAGGTAGGAATAACTGCATTGAGGACCAGTGAAGACAATCATAAATCAATTAATGATAAGAAAGAAATATTAGTTCTCTAAAGACACTATTCTTTTTAAATGAAGAGAACATTTTGAAATAAGCGGTGCAAGATATCATAAATACAATGCATATGCATGAAACATTTTGACTATTGAATAAAAAATGACAATTGCTTTTAAAACGGGAGGAATAGTGAAATAACTAAGACAGAAAGATAAATGCTTTATGATTTCACTTATACATGAAATCTAAAAACCAGGACAAACAAACAAAGATAACAAAACAGAAAGAGTTGTGGATAAAGAGAACAAACAGAGTGAAATAAGGCATGAGGAGGAGGAAAGAAATAGGTGAGATAGATTAAGAGGCACAAACTTCCAGCAGCAAAATAAATGAGTCACAGATATGCATTGCATAGTGGAGGAAATATAGTCAATGGTTATGTAGTATCTTAGTAGGGTGAAAGAGGGTGACTAGACTTTTGTGGTGAGTATTTTGAAATTCTGAATCACTATCATGTTTAAAGGAACTAGCATAGTATTGTATGTCAATTATACTCACAAACAAACAATCAAATTCATAGAAAAAAAAGATCAGATTATCGGGGGCAAGAGGCAGGGGGAGATGGAATTGGATGAAGGCAGTCAAAAGGCACAAAATTTCAGTTATAAGACAACTAACTAAGTACCATGAAGGTAATGCACAATATAATAAATATAATTAACACTGTTGTATTTATACATAAAAGTTGAGAGTAAATCCCAAGAGTTCTCACCACAAGGAAAAACATTGTTTTGTATCTATTTAATTTTATATCTATATGAGATGAGGTATGCTCACTAAACCTTCTGTGGTAATCATTTCATGGTGTATATGTCATTATGCTGTACAGCTTAAACTTACATGGATCTGTATGTCAATTTTATCTCAATAAAACCGGAAGGAAAAAACAAAAAAAGAGAGTAAATATGTTTTTTTAAAAAAGGTGCTATCTTAAGAGAACAAAAGATTTTCTGACTATTCCAGTATAGCTGATATAGAATTATCTTCTAACTGTCAGTTCAGTCGGTCAGTCATGTTCAACTCTTTGTGACCCCGTGAATGGCAGCACCCCAGGCCTCCCAGTCCATCACCAACTCCCAGAGTTTACTCAAACTCATTTCCATGGAGTCAGTGATGTCATCCAGCCATCTCATCCTCTGTCATTCCCTTCTATTCCTGACTCCGAACCCCTCCCAGCATCAGAGTCTTTTCCAATGAGTCGACTGTTCACATGAGGTGGCCAAAATACTGGAGTTTCAGCTTTAGCATCAGTCATCCCAAAGAACACCCAGGACTGATCTCCTTTGGGATGGACTGGTTGGATCTCCTTGCAGTCCAAGGGATTCTCAAGAGTCTTCTCCAACACCACAGTTCAAAAGCATCAATTCTTTGGCACTCAGCTTTCTTCACAGTCCAACTCTCACATCCATAGATGACTACTGGAAAAACCATAGCATTGACTAGAAGGACCTTTGTTGGCAAAGTAATNTTCAAAAGCAGAGACATTAATTACTTTGCCAACAAAGTTTCGTCTAGTCAAGGCTTTGGTTTTTCCAGTGGTCATGTATGGATGTGAGAGTTGGACTGTGAAGAAAGCTAAGCGCCAAAGAATTGATGCTTTTGAACTGTGGTGTTGGAGAAGACTCTTGAGAGTCCCTTGGACTGCAAGGAGATCCAACCAGTCCTTTCGAAAGGAGATCAGTCCTGGGTGTTCTTTGGAAGGAATGATGCTTTAGCTGAAACTCCAGTATTTTGGCCACCTCATGCCAAGAGTTGACTCATTGGAAAAGACTCTGATGCTGGGAGGAATTGAGGGCAGGAAGAAAAGGGGACCACAGAGGATGAGATGGCTGAATGGCATCACCAACTCGATGGACGTGAGTTTGACTGAACTCCGAGAGTTGGTGATGGACAGGGAGGCCTGGCGTGTTGCGATTCATGGGGTCGCAAAGAGTCGGACACGACTGAGCGACTGAACTGAACTGAAGATGCTTTCCTTCTCGTTTTCTTAACATAACTGAATATGGTCCACGTGAATTCTAACACATTAGTACAAGGGAGTGAAATCAGAGATATGAGTTTGAATCCAGCTCGACTTCGTACTAGCTTTGGGATTTGGGGCAAAATTACTTATTATCAGACAGGCTAATATGTTACTTACCAAGTTTCTATCCATTAGCTATCAATCACTACTTGCAAATAGAGACTAGGATATAATCATGCAAAACACTCCTGGAGAAAGAAATGCAACCCACTTGAGTATTCTAGCCTGGAAAATTCCACAGACAGAGGTGGCTGACAGGCTACAGTCCACAGGGCTGTGAAGAGTTGGCCACGAGTGAGCAAATGCAAAACACTCCACTGTTGGGCACACAGTTTAGAATATTGTAGACATTAAAGATTACGTTTTCTACAGTGGTATACACACAACTGGTATTCAATTTTAAAATCACCATAGTATCTTGAAAGTCCACAAAAACTCATAATCTATTAGCACTACTTATCACCATTTATCAACATGTGCTGCTGTTTCAGAACACGGGGGAGGGTCAACAGCTTTCTGTCATCTAGGGGAATATATATTCATAAAAATTTTAAAGGAAATTTTGACCCTACCTAGAAAAACTTTCTTAAAACCTGTATGACCAAAAACAGTTTCAATGAGAAAGCTAACAGAGAAGTGAAGTAAAAGAGCTACTGTTGTTCAGTTGCTCAGTCGTGCCCAACTCTTTGCAACCCCATGGACTGCAGCACACCAGGCTTCCCTGTCCTTCACTATCTCCCAGAGTTTGCTCAAAATCATGTCCATTATCAGTGATGCCATCCAACTATCTCATCCTCTGTCACCCCCTTTTCCTGCCCTCTATCTTCCCCAGTATCAGGGTCTTTTCCAATGAGTCAGCTCTTCACATCAGGCGGCCAAAGTATTGGAGTTTCAGCATCAGTCCTTTCAATGAATATTCAGGATTGATTTCTTTTAGGATTGACTGGTTTGATCTCCTCGCTGTCCAAGGGACTCTCAAGAGTCTTCGCCCACCACAGTTCAAAAGCATCAGTTCTTCGGTACTCAATCTTCTTTATGGTCCAACTCTCACATCCCTACATGACTACTGGAAAAACCATAGTTTTTCTTTGCACCTTTGTTGGCAAAGTGATACCTCTGCTTTTTAATACACTGTCTAGGCTTGTCATAGCTTTCCTTCCAAGGAGCAAGTGTCTTTTAATTTCATGGCTACAGTCACCATCTGTAGTGATTTTGCAGCCCAAGAAAATAAAGCCTCTCACTGTTTCCATTGTTTCCCCAATTATTTGGCATGGAGTGATGGGACTGGATACCATGGTTTTTGTTTTTTGAAAGCTGAGTTTTAAGCCAGCTTTTTCACTCTCTTCTTTCACCTTCACTCAAGAGGCTCCTTAGTTGTTCTTTGCTTTCTGCCATAAGGGTGGTGTCATCTGCCTACCTGAGGTTATTGATATTTCTCCCAGCAGTCTTGATTCCAGCGAGTGATTCATCCAGCCTGGTATTTTATATGATGTACTCTGCATATAGGTTGAATAAGCAAAGAAACAATATTCAGCCTTGATGTATTCCTTTCCCAATTTGGAACCAGTCTGTTGTTTCATAGCCAGTTCTAACTGTTGCTTCTTGACCTGCATACACCTTTCAGGAGGCACAAAAGGTGGTCTGGGATTCCCATCTCTTGAAGAATTTTCCAGTCTGTTGTGATACACACAGTCAAAGGCTTTAGTGTAGTCAATGAAGCAGATGTTTTCTGGAATTTCCTTGCTTTTTCTATGATCCAACAGATGTTGCCAATTTGATCTCTGGTTCCTCTGCCTTTTCTAAATCCAGGTTGTACATCTGGAAGTCCCCAGTTCACGTACTATTTAAGCCTCGTTTGAAGGATTTCGAATAGTACCTTGCTAGCATGTGAAATGAGAGCAAATTGTGGGGTAGTTTGAACATTTTTTGGTATTGCCCTTCTTTGGGATTGGAATATAAACTGACCTTTTCCAGTCCTGTGCCCACTGCTGGGTTTTCTGAATTTGCTGCCAGATTGAGTATAGCACTTTAAAAGCATCATCTTTTAGGATGTGAAAATCTCAGCTGGAATTCCATCACCTCCACTAGCTCTGCTTGTAACAATGATTCTTAAGGCCCACTTGACTTCACACTCCAGTAATGGTAGCCTATTTTAGAGTTATCTATTCCTTTTAGGCCTGTGCACACACTAAATTATGGCGTATAGAAATAGGACCCATACCTATGAAAGTGACAATATGATCAAATTAACAAGAATCTGGGGACTGCTAGCAGGCTCAGAGTTCCCTAATGTGTGAATACTTACAAATGACACTGAAATGAGGGGGAAGAATAGGGGAAGGCATCAATATTCACCAAGGGAAAACAATTTATGAAGAGTAAAACACAGGGCAAATTCTTAATAATGAAACCTCTCTAAAAAGCAAAAATACTAATGGTTACCATTTTCAGTCTTCTGAGTTCCAAATTATTTTCACAGTCTATTTTTCAGACACCTTCATATCTGATTCTTAATTTTAAATGTCAATTAGAACTTCTTAGAATATTGTTCAGAAAGACATTTTTTTAATTGCCTATTTTCTTTCTTCCTTGTTTTTAATTTCTTCCAGTTATCCAAAAGAATTAAAAATGAGCTAAAATAATGCTATTTCCCTGAATTTCCTCACTTTTTGTTCATTAAATATTTGAAGATGAGTACAGATAAACCACAGGGGAGTCAAATGGCTAGGACATAAACTTCAGCTGGGCCTAATGCAAGTTATTGTGCCTCATTGGGTGGGCCTCATTTCCTCCAGTTAGAAAATAGATTGATAATCTATGAAATTATCCCCTCTGACCTCTCTGTTGCTGTTCAGTTGTTAAGTCATGTCCGACTCTTTGTGAACCCATGAACTGTAGCAGCCAGGCTTCCCTGTCCATCACCATCTTCCAGAGTTTGCTCAAACTCATGTCCATTGAGTCGGTGATGCCATCCAACCATCTCATGCTCTGTTGCCCCCTGCTCCTCCTGCCTTCAGTCTTTCCCAGCATCAGAGTCTTTTCCAATGAGTCTGCTCTTTGCATCAGGTGGCCAAAATATTAGAGCTTTACCAGTCCTTCCAATGAATATTTGGGGTTGATTTCCTTTGGGATTGACTGGTTTCATTTCCTTACTGTCCAAGGGATTCTCAAGAGTTTATAATCTCTTTATCAATCTATAAATAAAAAGCTACCACCACTCCAGTATTCTTGCCTGGAAAATCCAATGGACAGAGGAGTCTGGCGGGCTACAGTTCATGGAGTCACAAAGAATCAGATGCGACTGAGCTCACACACACACTAACAGGAGAATGTTCCAAAAACAAGAGTCAACATGTCTTAATGTAGCATTTATCTTTGTTCCACCCAAACATGACCACACTCTAGCACTGTCCAATAGAATTTCCCATGATAAATAGAAATGTTCTGTATCTGTGCAATGCAGGACAGAAGCCACTAGGTGCATATGACTACTGAGCACTTGAAATGTGGCTAATGCCACTAAGGAAGCAATTTTTTATTTAATTGTGAATCATTTAATATTAAATAGCCACAGGTAGCCAGTGGCTACTGCGCTGGATGATACAGTTCTAGATAATGGAAAAGTCACTTCAAGGCACAGTATTCCTAAGAACTGTTTGCCCTGATATGTCTTTGTCATTGTAGCTAACTAGGCATGCTTGTAAAAGTGGCAAATTTCAACAGTGAAAGGCACCACAGAGATGCATGGAGTAGTATCACTTAGCTCCTACTCCTAAGACTCAACCATTTACATGAGTACTTTTTGCTACTCTTCCTACATTCCTCAGCCTACAGTCTGTTTCAATTATCTAGGAAGTCATGATCGAAATGATCCAAGTGCCACCTTCCTAAACATAAAACACTGCTAGTTTTAAATTAAGCCATTTTAAAAACAGCCTCCGTAAAAGTGTTATAAAACGTACCTTGGCATCACAATTGCCGACAATTTCAATTTTTTCTGCCTTCAGTTCCACATTTTGCTTTTTGGATGGACTTTTTACCAACTGCCCTTGAACTTCCACGGAACTCCCAAAAGCCAGTTCTCTACAGTAATGAAAAACCAACATAAACAAGATCTTACAAGTAGCCCTCATATTAATCCAAATCTTTCTGTCAAAACACTAAAGTATTTAATGATAGAAGTTTACCCTTAATTGGGTTAAGAACTACATGTAGTTAAGAAAGAAGCAAAGGATAGGTAGGGGATATTGTCATATGAAAATGTTAGAGAAGAAAATAATCCTGATTCTATGCATTTGGACTTGAGCATCAATGCTATAAAAAGCAGATCTGCTTAGAAAGATCACTGAGGGGCAATATGAACACCTGGATGATGGAAATGAGGAACAGAGGAGATGAAAAAGCAAACAAAAAAACCCCAAAGTATTCTTAAAACAAAACAAAAACCTCACCTACTATCAAAGCTTGAATCTGCTACAACTTGAAGGCTTTCCAAAGATGACCCATCATTTACGTGCAGGAACAGGACTTCCTTCTGGGAGCGGATTGAACGAATCCATCCCTGATGAGAAATATTTCTAAACTTGAGTTTAAAACACAAACATTTTATATTTTTATTACATATACACACAGAAGACTAAATGAAAAACGAAAAAAATCCTCATAACCCTGCCTGAACAAATCAATTGCTTTTATAATAGTTCTGCTGCTGCTGCTAAGTCGCTTCAGTCGTGTCCGACTCTGTGCAACCCCATAGATGGCAGTCCACCAGGCTCCCCCATCCCTGGGATTCTCCAGGCAAGAACACTGGAGTGGGTTGCTATTTCCTTCTCCAATGCATGAAAGTGAAGAGTGAAAGTGAAGTCGCTCAGTTGTGTCCGACTCTTAGTGACCCCATGGACTGCAGCCCACCAGGCTCCTCCATCCATGGGATTTTCCAGGCAAGAGTACTGGAGTGGGGTGCCATTGCCTTCTCCATTATAATAGTTCATCCACATGCATATATAATTTTATATGGTCCTTATCATAGTGAAATATAGCTTTGGCATTCCACTGTTGTTTCATTAATAAAGCTCACCATTTTGAATAGATGCCCCAAATCCCATTAGGTTCATCAGCCTAATTCATATAACCAATCCCCCAATATTCCAGGTTTTCTTCCTGCCCCTAACCCCTCCCCTACACAACAGGGCACGTATCTTGGTTCCTTTCTCCTTTTGTATCAAATTCCCAGAGAGATTATATACAGACTAGAAAGGTCTTCATGGGATTTTTTTTTTTTCCAAAGTATCACATAAAAAGAGTTCTCAAGAAACTTAGTATGAACACATACTAAGTAAAACATAAACTTTCAGAGACACTCTGAATTTAAGTGATAGGTATGTACGAGGGCTTCTCTGGTGGCTCAGTGGTCAAGAATTCGTCTGCCAATGCAGGAGATGTGGGTTCGATTCCTGGGTGGGGAAGATCTCCTGGAGAAGGAAATGGCAATCCATTCCACTATTCTTGCCTGGAGAATCCCATGGACAGAGGAGCTTGGTGGGCTACCGTCCATGGGCTCACAAGAGTCAGACACAACTCAGACACTAAACAACACCATAAGAATGTATGAGTACAAATGGAGATGTCTTCAAGTAGACCAGTAACAGTAAACACAGCTCTCTGAGAGATTACAACCAACTTACATTTAATTAGCTTAGAAGTTGAGAATATTCTAGCAGTCTTTCAACAATTATGAAATAACTGATAGTGTCTGATTAACCATTTAAACACTGGGAAACCATGATTGGCTATTAAACTTGGGGAAAGTGGTATGCTCCTACTTAGAAATTGTATACACCCTGGCTTTCTTTGTATCCTCAGCACACCCTGTAGACACTGCTATTCAAGCCCTTCTATTACTTATTTGCACGTCCATATTTTGGGGGTTTAGCAACCACATTTGTAGTTGCCTTGAAAGCTACTGTCAGGGACACAATAGAAAACCCACAAGTATTTTTCAGTGGAAGAATATTATCATGTACTGAATACCTACTATGTGACAGGCATTTTACTACCTTCTTCATATACTGTCTCTATCTACTCCTCACAACAGCTCTATGGATTTTCATTAGTCACATCTTACAAGTGAAGAATTGAGGCTCAGAGAAGTTAAATAACTTGCATAAGGTCACACTGCCAGTAAAGGATAAAGACTGAATTTGAACTCAAGTCTACCAGGAAGTCCTTGGTATAGCCCTTTCTCCAGGGCTATACTGAAAAAAAAGGTAAGTTACCTCAGTCTCATGCACAAGGCCCTTCATAACTTGGAGCAAGGCCAATCAACAGTAATTTCCAAAGCACTACAGTCTTGCTTTTTACTTGTTAGTAAAAGTTAACATTTATGCAACACTGTTTAATGTGCTTCTATTCTACTTCACTCTGCGAAATAAGGACTACCATTATCTCCATTCTTATAAGAGGAAATTGAGGTTAAGAGCACATAGCGACATGCCCATCATTAACAAGCTACCAAGTGGAGAGATTTAAATGTAGGCAGCTTGACCACAGCTCTGTCAAACTGCTATACTCCATTTTGCTCTTTAAAAATATTTATCTACTTAACCCTCACAAGAACTTAATGAAGTGAATATTATGTTCAGTTCAGTTGCTTAGTCATGTCCGACTCTTTGCAACCCCATGAACCGCAGCACGTCAGGCCTCCCTGTCCATCACCAGCTCCTGGAGTCCACCCAAACCCATGTCCATTGTGTCAGTGGTGCCATCCAACCCTCGCATCCTCTGTCATCCTCTTCTCCTGCCCTCAATCTTTCCCAGCATCAGGGTCTTTTCAAATGAGTCAGCTCTCCGCATCAGGTGGGCAAAGTATTGGAGTTTCAGCCTCAACATCAGTCCCTCCAATGAACACCCAGGACTGATCTCCTTTAGGATGGACTGGTTGGATCTCCTTGCAGCCCAAGGGACTCTCAAGAGTCTTCTCCACCACCACAGTTCAAAAGCATAAATTCTTCGGTGCTAAGCTTTCTTCACAGTCCAACACTCACATCCATATATGACTACTAGAAAAACCATAGCTTTGACTAGACAGACCTTTGCTAGCAAAGTAATGTCTCTGCTTCTTAATATGTTGTCTAGGTTGGTCATAANTAAATTCTTCGGTGCTAAGCTTTCTTCACAGTCCAACACTCACATCCATATATGACTACTAGAAAAACCATAGCTTTGACTAGACAGACCTTTGCTAGCAAAGTAATGTCTCTGCTTCTTAATATGTTGTCTAGGTTGGTCATAACTTTCCAAGGAGTAACTGTCTTTTAATTTCATGACTGCAATCACCATCCGCAGTGATTTTGGAACCCAGAAAAATAAAGTCAGCCACTGTTTCCCCATCTATTTGCTATGAAGTGATGGGACCGGATGCCATGNTTCTTCCAAGGAGTAAGCGTCTTCTAATTTCATGGCTGCAGTCACCATCTGCAGTGATTTTGGAGCCCAAAAAAATAAAGTCTGACACTGTTTCCACTGTTTCTCCATCTATTTCCCATGATGTGATGGGACCGGATGCCATGATCTTCGTTTTCTGAATGTTGAGCTTTAAGCCAACTTTTTCACTCTCCTCTTTCACTTTCATCAGGAGGCTTTTTAGTTCCTCTTCACTTTCTGCCATAAGGGTAGTGTCATCTGCATATCTGAGGTTATTGATATTTCTCCTGGCAATCTTGATTCCAGCTTGTGCTTCTTCCAATAAATAAATGATCTCAATAAATGATAAATGAGCTCAATAAATGATCGCTAACACTAAACTTTTTTCAAGAGCCCTTTTACGAATTTTTCTGGAAAAAGGATCCCAAGCCAGACTCTGATTGGCCTGCCTGGCGTCCTGTGCCCTTCCCTGAGCCAGTTACCATTGGCTCTGATTGGTCAGACCTGGGGGTCTTGTTCATCCTGATACAGGAGGTGGACATGAGTCAGCCCAGCAGAAGCACAAGGACTGAGAGTTGGGGTCCCACGGAGAGGAATTCTGCTGCCAGAAGGGCTAAAGGGGCTGGACCACAGACGCCTAGGCCTGAGGTCCAAGACCATGTGGGCATTGGAGAATAATCCTCAGAGTAAGTGTTTATGTGGGGGGGTAAAAACCAAGGCAGACAAAGGTGAAGGTCACTGATGGCTACCACAGAGGGGTCTCAGAGGCCTGGGGAGTAGCTGACCCCAGTGAGCCTGGAAATCTTTCCAACCTCTAACTAAAGCTGCAGGCAGGGCTAGAAAGAGAGCAAGTTCACCAAGGGCTTCACCGCTCGGGTCACTCAAGACCACTTGGGCCCTGAGGCCCCCCCGGCACTGCACCGGGCCCCCGCTCAGGCCAGCAAGAAAGCCGGCCTCCCCCAACCCCCGCGGGCCCCCGCCCAGTCATCCCTGAGTCCCCANCATAAGGGTAGTGTCATCTGCATATCTGAGGTTATTGACATTTCTCCCAGCAATCTTGATTCCAGCTTGTTCTTCCTAAAGCCCAGTGTTTCTCATGATGTACTCTGCATATAAGTTAAATAAGCAGGGTGATGATATACATTATCATGTTAGAGATGAAGAAACCTATTCAGAGAAATTAGGATAACCTTGTTAAATACTCAAAGTTACCAAGTAGTGGAGCTGGAATTCAAATACAGTTCTTAGTTCAAAGGTCACATTTTTAATCAATAAATTCTTCAGAAATGCTCTTTCCACCCCATTCCCCCTTCCTCTACCCAGGAACACATTCTTCAGGATTCAGCTGAAATGTCATCTCATGCAGAAGTCTTTGACCACCTCACACGTTTAAGAACTTCCCTCTGTCTTCCCAAAGTTTTCTATAGAAATACAGCTAATACTTATCATATTGTTATAATTTCTTGTCTTAGCCATCAGACCAGGGCTGTATACAATAAAAAGTGAGCCACATATGTAATTTTACATGTTTTACTGGTCACATGAAAAGTAAAAAGAAATGACTAAAATTAATTTCAACAGTATATTTCATTGAATCCAAAATATATATCAACATGTAATCAATATAAAAAATACTGAGCTACTTTGCATATTTTTTTTGCTCTTCAAAATTGGTATTTTACAACTACATTACCACTCAATTCAGATGCTTCTAAATTAGACTGTTTTTGCAGTTGTTTAGTCACTAAGTTGTGCCAGACTCTTCGTGACTATAAGGACTGTAGCCAGTCAGGCTCCTCTGCATGGGATTTCCTTGGCAAGAATACTGATGTGGGCTGCCATTTCCTTCTCAACGGGATCTTCCCCCATCCACAGATCCAATCCTCCTCCTGCCTTAACACTAAGCCACCTGGGAAGCCCCCAGATTAGATTGTACAGCACTAAAACTGAAGCCTGCTAACCCTAGGGAGTAGGTTCTGTTCTTCCTCCTCTCTAGACTACCACACAGAAGGTATAATTAATGTATGCTGAATTAACAGATGAATTCAAGAAAATGTTTTGATTTGTATCATAGAAACCCATGAAAACCAAAGAAACACAAAGAGGGGGAAACTGGTCACACAACTAGAAATCACGGATATGTGAGGACAACAAAAATAACTGTATGAGTGTTACAGCAACCTAATAAGTCAAACCATTTTGCTTGGTCTGCTCCTTTTAGCAGGAATCTTCTGTGTGAAGCTCCTGCAAATGTTATTAACAAGAGAAATGTTAGCAGCTAACATTTACTAAGATGGACCACTGTCCTAAATATTTTGTAACTAATCTTTAGGACTATGAACTAAGGACTATTATCATCTCCATTCTTATAAGAGGAAATTGAGGTTTAGAGAACATAAGCGATATACCAATCATTAACAAGCGACTAACTGGCAGAGATCTAAACCTAGGCAGTTTGACACCAGAGCTCTTTCAAACTGCTACACTCCACTTGTTTTCCTAATTTACTGCATGTGTATGTCTGTCTGTCTGTCTGTCTGTCCCCATGGACTGCAGCCCACCAGGCTCCTCTGTCCATGGGCTTCTCCTACACTGCCATTTGTTCTCCTAACTCAGTGTGTGTGTGTGTCCTAATTCAGTGTGGGTGGGGGTCCCAATGGACTGCAGCCCACCAGGCTCCTCTGTCCATGGGTTTCTCCAGGCATGAACACTGGGGTGGGTTGCCACTGCCTTCTCCACCTAATTTACTAAACATAAGTTATATGCGAAGCCCTGAGGTAGTTAAAAGTTGAATAAACGATATGGTTTGGTTGACCAAACGTTTACTGCCAACCATGTGTGAATACCAAGACAGGTAACAGACAGTTCCTGCTCTCAAGGAGCTTTGTCACTGTGAACACACGGCATGAGGGACAAATGAAAAGGGGTACGTTCATTTTTCTCTATATGATTAACAACACCCTGCGCCATGAAAGCAAACTTCCAGCACTTTTCAGGCACTGAAACATTTTTCCGAAAAGTAACGGTAACCAAGGAAAGGAGAAAAACGTGGACACACGCTCGCCTGTACTTTCTAACTTTCCCCGCCGGTCGTTCTNTGTGTGTGTTTGTGCACAGGGGTGACTAGAGGGCTGTGACCACCTGGGGAAAAGGAGGCGCCCACCCAGTCTCTCCACGTGGAAGTTGACCCCCTCTGAGTCAGAGCACGGAGCCAGAGAGAGCCCCTGGACTGCGGCTCTCAGGGCACAGTGACAAGCTCCTCATGAGTCCTGAGCCGGTGCTGACCCTGTGCTGGCCAGTGCCACTGGGGGAGGAAACCTCGTGACCCAGGTCTTGTGTCCTACCCTTACATTGAGTGTGTGGAACCATAGTCTGATCGGAGTGGATGACATTTTTGGAGCCTGGGAAGTGCTTGGGGAACACAGTGAGCGTTTCAGGGGGATGGTGAGTTAGGGGAACCCAGTGAGCCTTTCAGGGGGNCGTCCACCGAGAGGTGGGTGAGCAAGACAAGTTTAGAGGCGGATGCGCCACATTCATCAACGAAGACAAACCCGCCCCCGGCCGACACACTAACCTGGACCTTAACGCGCTCCCCGTTCGCGCTCTGAACCCCCAGAGCGCCCCGCACGCTCACTCTGGCTGCAGGTCTGTGCCTCGGGCAGGGAGCCGAGGAGCAGGAGCGCAGGGCTCGGAGCAGGCACCGCGCCCCGAACATCGCGCGGCCGCCCCAGGCCCTCCTCGGGACCAGCCCTGAGGCCAGGGCGAGCGGGCTCTGCCGGCGGGGACCCTCACTCCTCCCCTCTTCCGGGCCGCAGCCCTACACTCCAGCGCTCCAGAGCCCCCCGCGGGCTTCCTTCCCCTTCACGGGCCCCCGTTCGATCTTCACATGACCTCTGCTTCCCGAAAGGGCGGAACGGAGACCGCTCATTCAGCGGCGAAGGGCAAAGAGAAAGCGCTCCCTGTGGGCACGGGGAACACCAGACAAACTCCCTCAGCTTCTAAACCCACGCCCCGAGCGCGGGCTGAAACACGCGCCGCGGTCGCCCGAACGTCAACACGCCAACGTTCACGTCANGGAACGGAGACCGCTCATTCAGCGGCGAAGGGCAAAGAGAAAGCGCTCCCTGTGGGCACGGGGAACACCAGACAAACTCCCTCAGCTTCTAAACCCACGCCCCGAGCGCGGGCTGAAACACGCGCCGCGGTCGCCCGAACGTCAACACGCCAACGTTCACGTCACCACGCTATGAGGAAGTTCCGAGGGAGCATGCGTCTTTACGACTCCGTCTAACGAGGTGCTGGGGCGAAGAAAGGGGCGGGGTCAGGAGCTGGGGTGGGCGGAGCTAAGACCCAAGGGTTATAGAGATTAGCAAGTAACTAGAGGCCTTCTCTGGTGGCTCAGAGGTTAAAGCGCCTACCCCCAATGAGGTGAGACTAGGGTTCGATCCCTGGGTTGGGAAAATCCCCTGGAGAAGGAAATGACAACCCACCCCATTACTCTTGCCTGGAGAATCCCATGGACAGAGGAGCCTGGTAGGCTGCAGGCCATTGGGTCGGGAAGAGTCAGACACGACTGAGCATCTACACTTTCACTTTTCACTTTCATGCTTTGGAGAAGGAAATGGCAACCCACTCCAGTGTTCTTGCCTGGAGAATCCCAGGGACGGGGGAGCCTGGTGAGCTGCCGTCTCTGGGGTCACACAGAGTCGGACACGACTGAAGCGCCTTAGCAGCAGCAGCAGGTAACCTACCTACGCTGACGTCTGACAGTCTTCGTTTCTAAAGCTTCCAGGTGAGGAGCTTCCCTGGTGGTCTAGCGGTTAAGAATTCGTTCGCCCAAAGCAGGAGGCTCAGGTTCATCCCTGCTCAGAAAATTAGATCCCGCATGCAGCAACTAACGATTCTGCAGAGTTGCCAGCGGCAACTTAAGACCTAGCGCTGCCGAATCCATAAATCAAATAAGTAATTAAAAAAAAAAAANTGAGCGACTGAACTGAAGCGATTTAGCAGCAGCAGCAAGGTAACAATGAATTTACTGTGTGATCTAGTCTAGGGTCTCACAACTCACCGTGTGGAATTCCTTCCACAGAATAATGATGCTGATGCAGTGATGACAGCAACCACTATTGATCACGCACGTGGTATGTGCCAATTTCTGTGCAAGACACTCTATGCACTTTGTTAGTGCATATTAATTGCATTTATTTTTGAAGCTAAAAGAAAAGAGATGATGTGTAATTGAGGACTAAATATCCAAGACTCCTGAATGTTTACAAGTGTATCATATTTTACTTTTCATAAAATACATCTTAATTTGATTAACAATATTTCACACTTACTTGAAACTTACAAAATGGCACTGAATGTATCACATACGCTACACATCTTATCTCAGTTCAAACGCATAACAATTCTGTGAGGTAGGAACATTGTTCCTAATTTATATTTGGGAAATTTGAGGATCAAGAACTTAAGTGGCTTGCCCAAGGTCACCTATCTTGTGGGTGGCAGAACTGGCTTTCCATCTCAGGGTCGTCTAGACTCCATAATGCACTAAATCTCAGTGTTCTTCCTCCTCGTCTGTGGTAGAGGTGCAGCTCATCTCCCCAGTGTAGACCTTGATCATCCTATTGGAGCATGTGAACTGGCACTCTGAAGGCAGGTGCCAGGGTTGGGCAGTGTGGGTGGGTGTGGCCCAGGAAGGAGGGAGGCTAACTTCAGATCCCAAAAAACTCAAATGTGATCACACACATAACACTCCCATCACAGCCCCATCATATCTACAGGGCTGTAAGCTGATTCCTGTGACACTGAGATACCTCAGGCCTTTTCTGGAATTTCTCTGTCTAAATTGTTTGAGGGTGTGCCAATCCTCAAGGGTTATTTCAACGAGAATAGACACTTACTGGAGCACTCCCAGTGGGCCAGCTTCAAAGTAGCGACAGAACAGAGTTCGATTTTCCGAGCTTACGGTGTGCTGTTGAGGGCCCGATCGTGGATGCTCAGCAAGAGTGAGGCCGGGAAGCCACAAACACCTTATCAGCTCACTGTCCTGAGCTCCCCGCCATCTCCTCCACAGTCTCCCCAGTCCTCTGTCTCCCAGAGGCTCCTCTGTCTGGTTTTCCAGCCAGCTACCTGGGGCTTTACATACCCTGCTTCTGACATGCACTTCCTGCAACTACTACACCTGCGCTGGGGCCATCTGGTGGGAAGATGGAGAGAAACGAAGGAGCAGGTGGTTCACCCACACCCTTGAAACCATTATTCTTCGATCAAAGGGGGATAGTTCCCCTCCCTTAAGAGGCTTAGGTGTCTGTGGGTCTCTATAGTCAGGACACCCCTTTCTCACTCCTCCAGCCTGCAGTAGAGGGTTTCTCCTGAAGTGCCATCCACAATGATGCCCATTTCTGAGTCTTAAGCTGTCTTGAGTTAGTTGGCAAACACCAGAGGGGAATAAAAAAGATGAACTCACTGCCAATTCAGTGGCACCCCAAATCCTAGTTTTCCCCTCCCAATCCAGCTGCTGCTGTTCACTTTCCAGCCCTCAAGTACCTCTGCACATTCTGTCCAGATTCTGTGGTTGTTCCATCTTACCGGAAGCCAGAACCTGAAAGATCCTCTTTAAAGACTAGATCCAAAATAAAAAGAAAAAAATAAACGCCAGGCCCGCTTAATAAAGGAATAACAGACTCAGACAGCAAATTTTGTATTGCATCACTCAATCTCAACATCACAAGAAATCAGACAATCAAACTTTAGGTGCCTCTTGATGGGATGGGATATAAATCACACACGAATTAGTCTTGCTGGAAACAACTGAAGTGGGATTCAATTAAGCCTTCAGAGCTTCATGCCAGCTAATAGGAGACATGGAGTCAAGTGCAAAATGACAGTCTGAAGAACCATCACCCAAATCCGGGTTGTGAGACCTTCTGTAGTACAGTGACCTGGTGTCTCCAACAAATAAACAGCACAAAGAAGGTAAAGCTGTTAAAGAATAAGGCGACTTCAGAGACACAACAAGTAAAAGGGGGAAGGTGAAGGTGAAGTCACTCAGTCGTGTCCAACTCTTTGCGACCCCGTGGACTGTAACCTACTAGGCTTCTGTATCCATGGGATTCTCCAGGCAAGAGTACTGGAGTGGATTGCCATTTCCTTCTCCAGGGGATCTTCCCAACCCAGGGATCGAACCTGGGTCTCCCTCATTGGAGGCAGACGCTTTAACCTCTGAGCTATTTTTCGTGGTTGGCTGTAGTTTTATCTTTGTTAAACTGGCATTGCATGTTGTAGCTTGTTGACCTTAACCAGAGGTCTTCTGGGATCTGAGGCTGGGCTGCGATAAATCTCACGGGATTCTTGAGACGATTCAAGGAGATAATTAACGTAAGGTGCTTAGCAGAGTCTGGCAAGTGCTAAATGAGTTATTACTACCTCCTGTCAGCTCTCAAGAGTCTCAGCCTTTTCATTCACAAAACACAGGAGATGACAACCCTTCCCTCTCACGGCTGCTGGAGGACCAAAGGATTCCAGTCCCTTTCCCTCTGCCCCTGAGCAGAAAGGTCTGACTGCAGCACTATCCCATGCAGTATCTCCAGTTAGCCAGTAGATGGCAGCTCAGGCCCGTTCATTTGGAACCCCGGGCCGACGCGGGAGCTAGTCTTGTCTTGTTCTAAGAAGCTGGGTCCTGCCTCATCACCAGTATTCCCCTTCTCTTAGGTAGGAGGCCTAAAAATAATGGGAGAGAATTGGAGTTCCTGAGATACAGTTAGGGTTCTAGTAGCGGTTTGCTGAGGATTCAGTATCTGCTGGACAGAGAGGTATTTCTGACTCAGCTGTATCAGAGTTCAGGCACTACTTGGCTAGCTGCGCCTGGACCCTGCTTCCTTTCCCAGCGCCTTTCTGCTCCATCCTGAATCACCTGTGCACAAGTCCAACCTGGTTTAGTTTCTCTTCCCCATCAGACTGGGAATAGTTTAAAACTATGCTCCTACCCACACCTGGAGCAAGATGTCCTTTGGGAAAATTTTGTCAAATGAGTAAATACGTACACACACTCTGGAGATTTAATCACATATCCCTTTTTCCCAGAAAGGTGTATGCATTTTCTTTTTGTCTATCAGTTGAGATAACTGGGGTTGTGATTAAAAGCGCATGCCTTGGAACAGGATTTATTGTTCAGTCACCAAGTCGTGCCCAACTCTCTGTGACCCCATGGACTACGGCACACCAGGTCTCCCTGTCCCTCACTGTTTTCTTAATCCGCTTTACACGGCACCCCTTCATGGATCCTTGTGGCGTGGGGGCTTGCGTAACTCAATGGAGCTACAAGCTACACTGGAAGGGTGGTTATGAGCCACCAAAGATGGACAGGTCATAGTGGAGAGGTCTGACAAAATGTTATCCATTGGAGGAGGGAATGGCAAACCACCCCAGTATTCCTGCACTGTATTGCAGCATTCATGAACTGTATAAAAAGGACCAGCAGTCCTTAGGTTCAAATCTCAGTTTCTCGACTTACTAGTTGCATGTTCTAGAAGGGCCTCAGTTTTTCTACCAGCAAAATAGGGTAGGAAATAGTAGCTTGTGGGTTGTTCTATGGTGAGGACTAAACAAGCAAATGCATTTAAAGTAGTTAGGAAAGTGCCTGGCACACAGCAGGCACCCAATGCATATTAATTCCCATCTGAATACTGACTTCCTCTGGAACAGATGGAATGCACCTGCAAAAAAGGCACTCAAGGAAGATACCGAATGGCCTGGGGTGGCTGTCCGGCGTGGGGTGAGGAGTGGCTCTCAAGAAACAGCAGTACTNAGCATTATGTTGATTGAACACTAGGCCAGTTGACTTGTTTCTCAGGACCAATATCACAGGTGGCTCAGTGGTAAAGAATCTGCCTACAACTCAGGAAACACGAGACTTGGATTTGATCCCTGGGTTGGGAAGATCCTCTGGAGAAGGAAATGGCAACCCAGTCCAGTATTCTTGCCTGGAAAAATCCATGGACAGGAGCCTGGTGGGGTACAGTTCTAGGTTAGAATTGGGAAAAAGCAAAGAACAATGGGTGTTGGAGTCTTCTGGTTGAAAAGACTTTGTGATGTTCAGACTATCTCCTTTTGATAGGAAATCCTTACAGTATTTTTTGTGTATTATAAACATAAGGCGTTTCATACTTTCAAGGTTGTTCCAGTCTTTGTCCTTTGTCCTTTCACCCTCACGAGACTCCTTAAAATTGAATGTGGGATTGATCTTTATTTTCTTCTTTTACTCTCATTAGCGCCTCAGATAAAATGCTAAATAAAACTCGGACTCTCTTAATATGAAGTGATTTTGCTCATAAATGCTTAATTTTTCTTCTTTGAGCTTTGCTTTGTTTCTTCCTTGCCTAGCTTTTCATTACTGTGAAATTAAAAGAGAAAGGTATTCTCCGTAGGTGGAACCTTGGCTCCGCTTCTGTGTGCTCTCTCTGCCTGAACCTTTCATTTGATGCAGTGAGGCAGGCTACTACAGGGAGCTCTAGTAGCTGGCTCAGTTTGTTCATCTTGGAAATACAAAGTGTCTCTTCTCTATGTGATTGGGAAAGTGGGGGGCACAAAAATGACTGCCCTCAAATGGAGACTAAATATTCTTAAATGAAAAGTTACATAATAAAAAAGGAGAGCCTGGCATATGATTTAATGGCAAATGAGTTGTGACAATAACTACTTTCAGAGTCCAAACATGAATGAAAAGTGAAAAAGGACACCTCATTTTTACCTATACATTTCCAAGTATTTTTTGATTGTTGATTTATATACCAAAGGCAAAATACTGTCAGTGCTCTCCATACTGTCTCCTCTCTGTTGGTGCCCCTATTCTGCCTCTTGTCTGCACTGTTACCCCACGAGGTTGTGTGCTACTTGATGCAGTCACATGTGGTGTTAATCTATAACTTGTGACACACCCCTGTGTAATGCTTTGCTCACAGTAGGTATCCAGCCCGTGTTGTGAATGAGTATGTGAAAAGCATATTACTGTGCTAGAGTTAGTGTTAAACCTATAGGAAACCTTCTCTGAAGGTTCTGAATCAAGCTCCATCAGAAATGACTTGGTGGGGCTTAGCCTGAATGAAAAGCCTATGGCCTGCTGTTGTCTAAAATGGGGGTTTTTATGTTTGAGGGCATAAAGGTTGTTTGCAAGATTTATTAAAACTTGAGTATGTGGAATATAGATATTTTGTGGCTTAGACTTTTTAAGATATATAATTTTTTTGTTTTTTTCTTTTTGGTCTCACCACACAGCTTGCAGGATCTCAGTTGCCTGCCTGATGATCGCACCCATGCCCTAAGCAGTGAAAGTGTGGAGTCCTAACTCCTGGACTATCAGAGAATTCCCCATTTTGACTAATTTTTATTTTTCTATTCTTAGAGCCTTCCCCAATCTCCCGCACAAAAAATGATGATTTTTAATGTTTTCTTAAATATGCTTATTATAGAAAAATACATAACAAAAATATATAAGCTGTTGATAATGTGTATCTAGAAATGATTATCTGTATTTTGGTACATAGCCTGTGGAATTTTTTCTACATACATATGAACACATGTGTATTTTGTATAAAAATTGAGTCATAGTTTATATACTTTTATAAATAGCTATTTTCACTTATAAGTATCTTTTTATAATAGGTACATTTAATGGGGTCACAAAGAGTCAGACACAACTGAGCAACTAAGCACACACAATAGGTACATTTATGATGACAGAAACATTTAAGTGCCACCCTCATCCCCTTTTATGAGACAACCATTATGAAAATTTCTTTATGCATGTATTGTAATTAGGTTTTTTTGTCCAAGTTTGGATAGTATGTATTGGATGGTCGCTCTGAAAGGTAAGAAATTTGGTGCACAGTCATTTTCCCCTCCCCTCTTTTTTCGGTTGCTAATATGTTTTTCATTTTTCTAGTAAATGCCTTTATTACTTTAAGTATTATGCTTTTTCTATCCTAAGTTACCAGCTTTACAAAATACCTGTTAGTAAAGAAGAGGAAAATTTAAGTGCACCTCCTCCCTGCTTCCTCTGGCTTCCTGAATTTTGTTAAATTACTACTTTTAATGGTACATTCAAATGATAAGATTCTATACAATTATTAAGAGGAATGTAGAGCTATATAAATTGATCTAGAAAGACTCACTTGTTAGTGATAAAATCAGGTTACAAAAAGTATGACCCCGCTTTTAAACTGCAGATAAGCATAAGTGTGCACACAGATCTTCATAGAGGCTATCCCTGAGGTTCGTATACAGGATTTTCATGTATTTTCAACATTTTTGTGACATCTGAAGTGTTTACAATTAGTACATGTTACTTTATAGGTAGCAAAAGTTGTTTTTTTAGAACTAGGAATCAATAGGTTATTGCTATTTTAGGGGGCTATTTCTGCTTTATTCAGTGGATTTATTTTTTAAGTGATTTTTTTGTGAAAATAATGAAATAGCTCAAGAAGCCAAGTGGTATTTCACTAATTCCAGTACCTTTCTTCCATTTAGTGGCTCTTTTCCTACAGAAGTTTCAACTGCATTAATTGTTTATCTTGGTATTTACTGAAACAATATTTATTTGACTTTTTTTTATGATAAATAACTATACTTGGACTTCCTATTATGATAGATGTGGATTTAACTCTATAATACTTTCTTTTTCCTATCTTTGTAGTAGCAATTTATTAAATTTCTACAAAGTTTTATATATTATGACAAATATTGTTTACTGTTGAATAAGGACACAATTTTCTATAGATTCATTCATGTGACTGCAGCCAGAAACCAGCATTAGCCTGATCCTGCATATAGCCCTGCAGCATGAAGGGCACTGTGGCTGGCAGCATAACACCCCCTCCTTGCCCCCAGGCAAAGATGTTCATGTCCTAATCTCCTGAACCTGTGACTACATTAGGTTACATGACAAAAGAATGAAGGTTGCAGATGGAGTTAAAGTTGCTAGTCAGCTGATCTCAAAGAGGTTATTCTGGTGGATCTTGGTGGGCCCAGTGTGATCACAAGAGTCCTTAAAAAGGGAAGAAAGCAGAAGAGCATCAGAGAAAGCGATGTGACTATGGAAGAAGAATGATCAGGCAGATGCTGTTGTGGCTTTGAAGACTGAGGAAGGGGGCCAGGAGCCAAGGAAAGCTGGTGGCCTCCTGAAGCTGGAAAAGGCAGGAAAACAAACCACCCCATTGCTTCCAAAAAGAGGCACAGTCCTGCTAACACCTTGATTTTAGCTCAGTGAGACCCACGTTGGATTTCTTACGTCTACATCTATAAGATAATAAATTTGTGTTTTAAGCCACTGTGTTAGTGATCATTTGTTATAGCAGCAATAAAAACTAATACTGGCATCACTTGAGTTGTGTCCTCTTGTGGCAAGAGAGCTAGTTTTTTGTATTCCCCTATCAATCAGGCACTGGCTGCAGTCTGCCCTTAGGGATTAGGCTGTATAACTCCAGGCTAAAGAGGCAGTGACATGCGGAGAGGAACTTTCATTGAAAATGGTATGATTGTCAGCCATTAGTGGTTAATATACAGCTGGGTAGTGAGTGTATTGGAGGACAAAGGAGCCTGGCATACTGCAGTCCACGGGGTCCCAAAAAGTTGGTCACAGCTTAGAGACTGAACAACATGTGGGTGGGACACCAACAGTCCACTATAGTGGGTAAACCTAAACCACCATTGCTTGTGTAAACCAATAGTTAAATATTTTCTGGAGTTGAAGGAGGGAGGGTTGACAGGGAGGTTGAAGGGCAATAAATGAATTGAATTGGGAAAGGAGTATGTCAAGGCTGTATATTTGTCACCTTGCTAATTTAACTTATATGTAAAGTACCTCATGTGAAATGCCTGGCTGGAAGGCTCACAAGCTGGAGTCGAGATTGCCAGGAGAAATATCAACCTCAGGTATGCAGATGATACCACCCTAATGGCAGAAAGTGAAGAGAAACTAAAGAGCCTCTTGAAAGTAAAAAAGAGTGAGAAAGCAGGCTTAAAACTCAACATGCAAAAAACTAAGATCATGGCATCTGGTCCCATCACTTCATGGCAAATAGATGGGGGAAAAAAATGGAAACAGTGACAGATTTTATTTTCTTGGGCTCCAAAGTCACTGCAGACAGTGACTGCAGTCATGAAATTAAAAGACACTTGCTCCTTGGAAGAAAAGCAATGATAAACCTAGACAGCATATTAAAAAGCAGAGACATCACTTTGCTGATAAAGGTCCATCTAATCAAAGCTATGGTTTTTCCAGTAGTCATGTATGGATGTAAGAGTTGGACCAGAAAGAAGGCTGAGTGCCGAAGAATTGATGCTTTCAAACTGTGGTGCTGGAGAAGACTCTTGAGAGTCCCTTGGACAGCAAGGAGATCAATCCTAAAGGAAATCAACCGTAAATATTCATTGAAAGGACTGATGCTGAAGTTGAAGCTCCAGTACTTTGACTACCTGATGTAAAGAGCTGACTCATTGGAAAAGACCCTGATGCTGGCAAAGATTGAAGGCAGGAGGAAAGAGGCAAAGAGGATGAAATGATTAGATGGCATCACCGACTCAATAGACATGAATTTGAGCAAACTCCAGGAGATAGCAAAGGACAGGGCAGCCTGGCATGCAGTCCATGGGGTCGCAAAGAGTCAGGTATGACTTTGCAACACAACAACAACAGAACTGAAATATTTGTGTTCTTAATGCAAAGTCCTTGTATTATTCCAAAATGTATTGATTAACCTCACACTTTGAGTATTCATGCTTGTTAAAATTTTAAGAGCAATCCTTAAGTGAATTACTATTAGTTGTAGATAAGTATATTTCAATCGTACAAATAAGCAATCTAAATGAAGGCAGGAAAGGAAGAATAAAGAAGCACAGAGAAAGTAGAGTAAATAGGAAGCATAAAAGATGGTAAAAATAATATATATTAGTAATCACACTTCAAAAGGAAAAATGAACAGAATTCACAATGTGATTCTATAAACATCATTCTATATAGACTTAAGTAGTGGGATTAGGGGCACAGAAAAGGAAATGTTTATAAAATTTCACCGTTTGGTGGAGAATTCTCCAAGCTTCAAGAGGTAACAAAGCCTCTTTTAACTTTCCTTCTAATCCTCCCATCTTCACCCCTAATCTGGAACAAACTCTGTACCTACTGTTCCTACTGTTGCAAACAGTTCCTACTGTTTCTTTTACATCATGTGCTCTTTCTTGGATTACTTATATTTTCGTTGAACTATTTTCTTGAGTAATTCTTATAGGTGTGGGAGGTAAATTTTTCGAGTTCTTATATGCTTAAAATATCTTCTGTTCTCATACAATTTGAGATTGACAATTCTTTTCCTTTAGAATTTTGAAGACATTGCTCCATTGTATTCTACTATCTGATGTTGCATGATGTCAGTCTGATTTTGAACCTTTCTGGGTAACCTTTTCTTTTGTATTTCTTTTCTTTTGAAAGCTTTGTAGATTTTCTTTTATCTTGGGGTTTTGAAATTTCATAAGTTTTTATAAACTGAATTAGAGAACTTTAAAAATGCATGTTAGTGTCCTTTTGCCGGGTGTTCTTGTCATTACAGAGAAGATACATAATAGCTAGCATTTAAAAACCAAAGCCAGAGAGGGCGGGAAGATGGCGGAGGAATAAGACGGGAGACCACTTTCTCCCACACAATTTCATCAAANCCAGGATTCACCAATACGTGAACTGTGAACTTCCAGATGTTCAAACTGGATTTAGAAAAGGCAGAGGAACCAGAGATCAAATTGCCAACATCTGTTGGATCATTGAAAAAGCAAGAGTTCCAGAAAAACATCTACTTCTGCTTTATTGACTACGCCACAGCCTTTGACTGTGTGGATTACAACAAACTGTGGAAAATTCTTCAAGAGATGGGAATACCATACCACCTGACCTGCCTCCTGAGAAATTTGTATGCAGGTTAAAAAGCAACAGTTAGAACTGGATATGAAAAAACACTGTTTTCAAATCGGGAAAGGAGTACTTCAAGGCTGTATCTTGTCACCCTGCTTATTTAACTTATATGCAGAGTACATCATGAGAAATGCTGGGCTGGATGAAGCACAAGCTGGACTCAAGATTGCCAAGAGAAATATCAATAACTTCAGATATGCAGATGATACCACTCTTATGGCAGAAAGTGAAGAAGAACTAAAGAGCCTCTTGATGAAAGTGAAAGAAGAGAGTGAAAAAGTTGGCTTTAAACTCAACACTCAGAAAATGAAGATCATGGCATCTGGTCCCATCACTTTATGTCAAATAGATGGGGAGACAATGGAAACAGTGACAGACTTTCTTTTCTTGGGCTCCAAAATCACTTCAGATGCTGACTGCAGCCATGAAATGAAAAAACACTTGCTCCTTGGAACAAAAGCTATGACCAACATATTAAAAAGCAGAGACATTACTTTCCCAACAAAGGTCCATCTAGTCAAAGCTATGGTTTTTCCAGTNCCTAGGCCTATATTTTAGGACAGTTCAGTTCAGTTCAGTCGCTCAGTCGTGTCCGACTCTTTGCGACCCCATGAATCACACAGAACCATAAATATTGGTGATGAGCTGAGTAACCAGAACTCTCACTGTCTCACTCTTTTCAAAACAGAAATACTGCTAGAGGTGAACTGATTTTCTTCACAGTTTCTGTTTTGCAGTCACTCAGTGAATTCTCGAACAAACCCAGCTGCCAGATCAGCTGATTCATTCCTATTGTGAAAGCGTTATACACAGGCACTGGCCACACAGATTTCTAAAGAATCAACCAGCACCTCTACACACTTTGAAACACGGTGATCATGTTCTTTCTCTATGCCTCTCTCCAACCAGGACCTTTATTAACAAGATTTATACATTCCTATCCTATAGTTTTCTTGAATGCAAATTCCAAAACCCAAAACAAAAGCCACAGTGTACTAGTTCCCTAATCAGCATTTCTTGTACATCTGACCTGCGTGTCTATAAATACATCATAGAATTTGTATGTAGAACTAGAACTTGTAACTCTTGAGTGAGACCTACAAGTAAGGGTTACCAGCTTAGCTGTAATCCTAATGAAATGGTAGGGAATTTCCAAGAAGCATAGCCTCTGCTTTTACCTTGCCCTGGGGAGAAAAATCCACCGTAAACAATGCTTACCCCAAAACTGAATAACCTGCCTCAGCAACCTCGGTTTTACTCGGAATGTTTCACCTGTTCTCTGTGTAATTTCCTGACCTCAAAGACAGTTGGTGTGGTTAGCTTTTCTTGGGTCTATGTACATTGTAATTCCTTTATGATTAGGGATATGCATAAGGATAAAGCACGTTTCCTCTGTTATAACAAACCACTCTGGCTGCAAATTGTAGTATGCAGATGCTAAGTCCTAAAATGACCCACGGGGATTCAAAATGTGGAGCTCAGGAAAGCCAAGAATGTGTAGAGATGCTAGGAATTTTTTTCTTTCTTTTCTTTTCTTTTTTTTGTTTGTTTTTCTTTGGTTAATGATTCATTCCATGATGGATCGTGGAATGTCAAACTGAGGCTCTGGAAAAGGTAAACATCAGAAGTTTCCTTGCTGGTCTCTTTGGTTAATGATTTTAGTTATTAATTATAATAAACACTGACACTTACTTTTTATGTTCCAGGCATTATTCTAATGTATTAAGCCATTTGATCCTCACAACAAACACCACAAGGTAACAGTAGTGTCTTCATTTCGCAGGAGAAGAAACTAAAGCACAGAGACATTCAGTAATTCCCAGTGTCACCACATATAAATGGAGCCTGGTTTCCAATGTAGATAGACTGACATCAGAGCCCACATTTCCAACCACATATGCATTCATTCACCTACTACTTTTTGAATGCCTGCCATGTGCCAGGCATGACTGCAGGAACCAGAGATTCAGTACTGAGCAAAATAGAAGAAACCCCCCTGCCCTGTGGAAGTTACATAACTGTTCATCACAGGGGCCAGCAGGACTTCCCAAGTGGTGCTAGTGGTAAAGAACCCTCCAGCCAGCGCAGGAGACATAAGAGACGTGGGTTTGGTCCCTGGGTCGGGAAGATCCCCTGGAGAAGGGCATGGCAACCCACTCCGGTATTCTTGCCTGAAGAATCCCCAGGGACAGAGGAGCCTGGCGGGCTACAGTGCATGGGGTTGCAAAGAGTCGGCTGAAATGACTTAGCACACACTCAGCATGCACAGGGGCCAGCAGGTCATCTTGCTGTTAATAGTGGACAGAGTGAAGATGGGTTAACATTCCAGGAATGAGGCAGAGCGCTTGGTAAATGTATCCTTCCCGGAGCTGGGCTCCGTTGATGGCAGCTGATGTTAAGACATCAAAACAATTAACAAAGACCGTCTGACTAACTGTAGGGGAGGGGGAGGAAGGCACCCTATCAGTTTGGCTCTCACTTAGCACCCGAGACTCATTTCCTCTTAGAGTCCTGTCAATTTCAGTTTCCAGTTTCATNCGGAGCTGGGCTCCGTTGATGGCAGCTGATGTTAAGACATCAAAACAATTCACAAAGATCGTCTGACTAACTGTAGGGGAGGGGGAGGAAGGCACCCTATCAGTTTGGCTCTCACTTAGCACCCGAGACTCATTTCCTCTTAGAGTCCTGTCAATTTCAGTTTCCAGTTTCATTTTCTCTTTCCTAAAGTCTATTTAGGCAAAGGAATCTGGTGATGCATTCATATATAGGTCTCTTAACAGTCCACTGAAGCAGAAGAGGAAGATTTCTGAGGAGCGCAGAAGCCCGAACTGCAGTCTTTCAGAACAGCTGAGAAGCGCACGGCAATCATGAGGTAAAAGACTCTCTCTTCTCTGACTGTGTTGAAAATGCCTAATCCTTCTTGTTGTGGAAACTGAATTGTCAATAACCATGCTCCTAAAAGGCAAATTTCTAGGTTGTTCTGCTTTAGAATTTGACTATAGCTTCACGACTCATCCATCTTCTGTAGGTCTTTATTTAGGATGTTGGCTTGTTTACTCCTAAGTTATTTCTGCCTCACACTGTCAAGTTTCCTACAGGGATCTCTCACCAGGAAGCTGAGAATTGAAGCTGGAGAACAATGAGGCAGGAAGGGAGGGGCAGAAGGAGAGAGATTAAGCAGGCAGGGGCTTCACTTAAAGATGGATCTAGAGAAATTGCTCCTGTAGACTGCCCTGTGTTTCTTATCCAAAAGAATAAGTGAGGGGCTTTTACTGAGACTGTTTTTTTATGATCTAAATATTTTTCATTTATTTTAAATGAAACTTTGTTTCATAAAAATGAATATTTATAATGATAAAAGGTACAATTCACAAAGAAGATAGATAATCATAAACCATTAGATACCTAACAACAAAGAAACAAAGATACATGAAGCAAAAATCAGAAGAAATATAAGGGAAAAGAAAACATATATATAACCACAGTAAGACATGTCTCTTTTTAGCAGATGTTGTTAAAAATGTACTCAGGGTAGCAACCTCACTTCATGCTAAGGTGGAACATTTTTAATCTGTTCATGCATCTCAGATTTGCATTAAGGCTGGCAAAATAACAAATATTTTCACCGCAAAATTCTACTGACTGTTTAGCATCCTCCTACCTGACATAAGAATTGGAGATTAACTGCTTGGAGAAAACAGTCCCCACCTCTAAAATCTCATATTTCAGAAACATCAGATTTCCAGAGTTCACACAGTGAGTAGGAAGAATGCTTTTTATTCTATTTTCTCCAGTTTAAGGGTCAAGAAGTCAGACTAGATAGCTAAGCCTCAGTCCTAGGAGCTCCAGAATCTAGGGATACCAGCCCTGGTACTTACTTCCTAGAGAAATTTTTTTCTGCTGGTTTGCACCTCTGCCTGATAGGAAGAAAATAATAATATAGAAACAGATGTCTGTTTCTATAGTAATTCAGAATCTTTAGAAACTTTCTTCCTGTTTCTTAGAATTTTAGCACGTCCTTCTCTTAGAATCTTTCCCATAATAATACTGACCCATCAGTTCATCATCTCATTTCCTTTGATTCTTTAGCTATAGGGATTGTCATTGGGCATTGCTCCTGTGGTCTAAGAGGATGATCCTCAAACTTGAGCCTGTGTAAGATTCACAGAAAGCTTGTTAAAGACTGATACTTGAGCTCAAATGCTAACCTCCCCAAACCCCAAGACTCTGATTCGGTAGGTCTGGCTTGGGGTCCAAGCCTGTGCATTTCTACGAGGCTCCCCCAACCCCAACCCCACCCTGGTGGTGCTGGTACGGCTCTAAGACAACGTGGGGGCATCACTGGCTCTGAGCCTGGCAGACAGTGGGACTGTGGCTCTCATCCAGACAAGAAGCAAGGGGAGAAATTGTTTGCTGTGTAAATACTTGGAATTTCTAGGGGCATCAGGGGCACAAATCTCACAAGTCTGAGTTAGGATGCAAGGATCTGGGACCAGCTTCTGATTTACCAGTAGAAATAAAAACTCAAAACCACACAGTAAAATTGGATGCCTTTTGAATGACTACTCAAAAGAATTTAACATACATGTATATGTTAAATGTATTTATCTTGTAAATGTAGAGTTGACTATATGTCTTGTATGTGAGAGAGAATCTCAACTGTATTCACTCTCTCTGCTCCGTGTACACAATGAGAAAGGAGCTAAAGAACACAAGTGCTAAGTAAGAGAATCTTCCCATAACCTCACTAAGAAGGAAGAGAGACCAGAATGGACATAAACTTTTCAGAGAGAGGCTGGTGTCATTACAAGATCAGATAGCAAGTGAGGCTTTCTCCTGGCTCACGTTCCCTGTGTTACATCAAGAGCCTCAGAAAACCTTGATCTTCACTAAGATCTTCCTGATTCCTGGTTTGAGAAGATTCCCCTGGAGGAGGGCATGGCAACCTACTCCAGTATTCTTGCCTGGAGAATCCCATGGACAGAAGGCTTTGAAAAGGCAAGAGTTTTTCCCTAAGCAGTCACTCCTACCCATTTTCCCTCCTATTTTTTGTTTATTCTGCTTGGGTAATTATAGCTTCATTTGTTACAAGTAACAGAAATGAGCAGGAACTGATTTAAAGTTCCTAGAATGGTGCACTGAACCCATGCACAGGAAGCTAATGACCCCAAGAGGACTAGAATAGGACACTGGTGAGCTTGGGGGACCCCGTCACTGAGTCTTCTCCACGTGTATCTGGGTCATTATCTCTGCAGCAGGTTGTACAGAACATGTCCACCATCAAACCCCAGCGTGCACAGCACTCTTAACATATGAAGACTCATGAAGACTCACTGACTCCCTCTCAGCTCCATTTCCAGCTTCCACTTGAATCTCGGTACCCAGCCCTGGTCTAATCAAATTGAGGGGAGGTATAAAAAGTGAAAGATACAGAGTAGGAAAAAATGAAGGAATATAATCTTCCATTTAGATGATTATTTCAAAAATGATCCTTGCCACATAACAAGACTTCTCAGATTTCTATTGGTCGTCTATGTCAGAATCCATAATATATAGAATATCAGCTTCTGATAAGAGAACTGATTAATGTATATCATGAAAAAAAATTTTTAATTGAGAATAAACAACATTTCAGGGACCCTAATACATAGATAACATTGAAAACAATTTTAGGTAATGAATGATTTTTAANTGTTTCTTAGAATTTTAGCACGTCCTTCTCTTAGAATCTTTCCCATAATAATACTGACCCATCAGTTCATCATCTCATTTCCTTTGATTCTTTAGCTATAGGGATTGTCATTGGGCATTGCTCCTGTGGTCTAAGAGGATGATCCTCAAACTTGAGCCTGTGTAAGATTCACAGAAAGCTTGTTAAAGACTGATACTTGAGCTCAAATGCTAACCTCCCCAAACCCCAAGACTCTGATTCGGTAGGTCTGGCTTGGGGTCCAAGCCTGTGCATTTCTACGAGGCTCCCCCAACCCCAACCCCACCCTGGTGGTGCTGGTACGGCTCTAAGACAACGTGGGGGCATCACTGGCTCTGAGCCTGGCAGACAGTGGGACTGTGGCTCTCATCCAGACAAGAAGCAAGGGGAGAAATTGTTTGCTGTGTAAATACTTGGAATTTCTAGGGGCATCAGGGGCACAAATCTCACAAGTCTGAGTTAGGATGCAAGGATCTGGGACCAGCTTCTGATTTACCAGTAGAAATAAAAACTCAAAACCACACAGTAAAATTGGATGCCTTTTGAATGACTACTCAAAAGAATTTAACATACATGTATATGTTAAATGTATTTATCTTGTAAATGTAGAGTTGACTATATGTCTTGTATGTGAGAGAGAATCTCAACTGTATTCACCCTCTCTGCTCCGTGTACACAATGAGAAAGGAGCTAAAGAACACATGTGCTAAGTAAGAGAATCTTCCCATAACCTCACTAAGAAGGAAGAGAGACCAGAATGGACATAAACTTTTCAGAGAGGCTGGTGTCATTATAAGATCAGATAGCAAGTGAGGCTTTCTCCTGGCTCACGTTCCCTGTGTTACATCAAGATCCTCAGAAAACCTTGATCTTCACTAAGATCTTCCTGATTCCTGGTTTGAGAAGATTCCCCTGGAGGAGGGCATGGCAACCTACTCCAGTATTCTTGCCTGGAGAATCCCATGGACAGAAGGCTTTGAAAAGGCAAGAGTTTTTCCCTAAGCAGTCACTCCTACCCATTTTCCCTCCTATTTTTTGTTTATTCTGCTTGGGTAATTATAGCTTCATTTGTTACAAGTAACAGAAATGAGCAGGAACTGATTTAAAGTTCCTAGAATGGTGCACCGAACCCATGCACAGGAAGCTAATGACCCCAAGAGGACTAGAATAGGACACTGGTGAGCTTGGGGGACCCCGTCACTGAGTCTTCTCCACGTGTATCTGGGTCATTATCTCTGCAGCAGGTTGTACAGAACATGTCCACCATCAAACCCCAGCGTGCACAGCACTCTTAACATATGAAGACTCATGAAGACTCACTGACTCCCTCTCAGCTCCATTTCCAGCTTCCACTTGAATCTCGGTACCCAGCCCTGGTCTAATCAAATTGAGGGGAGGTATAAAAAGTGAAAGATACAGAGTAGGAAAAAATGAAGGAATATAATCTTCCATTTAGATGATTATTTCAAAAATGATCCTTGCCACATAACAAGACTTCTCAGACTTCTATTGGTCGTCTATGTCAGAATCCATAATATATAGAATATCAGCTTCTGATAAGAGAACTGATTACTGTATATCATGAAAAAAATTTTTTAATTGAGAATAAACAACATTTCAGGGACCCTAATACATAGACAACATTGAAAACAATTTTAGGTAATGAATGATTTTTAACCTACTCTTTTCCAAATTTATTCAAGATAGGGGTTTTATCTGATTGCTGTTTCTGTTGGTTGGTTTTTGCTTATTTACTTGTTTGTTTATTTAGTGGACTAACACAAAGGAATAAAAAAAAAATCTTTCCAGAAGAGCTGCAAAGGCACCCTGAAGGAGAAAGACTATTTCCCATAATGAAAGATGCTAGCTGCCCGTGACACTCCTGTAGCCCCCTGCTTGCTCTCTTTTATGAAAGTGTGTGTCCGTGCATAGTTGCTTCAGTAGTGTCTGTCTCTTTGTGACCCTGTGGACTGTAACCCACCAGGCTCCTCTGTCCATGATGGGATTCTCCAAGCAAGAATATCGGAGTGGGGTCCCATGCTCTCATTCAGGGGATCTTCCTGATCTGGGGATCAAACCTGTGTCTCTTATGTCTCCTGCACTAAATCTACTGGGTCTTGATTGCTTTCCACTCAAAACAGTCCACTTGCCAAGATGGCACATTTTGGGAAGACTTGTTCTAAACTCCTTCAAAAGCAAACCATAGGAGGGTCAAAGTTAAATTTCAAAGGAAAATTAAAACAAGTACAAAATCATTAATAGATCAAATCAGTGAAACATTTTAAAAAAAGGAATTGCCAATGTGAGCCAAAGAAGTAACACATTGAATGGCTCTTCGTTTCTGTATTTCCTTCTTACCTAGCATTTACTTTTGTATTTTGAAATTTCAACTGTATAATTTTATGCTTTTTTATTGTTTTAATAAGGACATCCTTATCATGCTTCTGAACTTCAACTCTATTTTCTCTTTGATGTTTTAAATTCTTTAGTTCTCCCTACTTTGTCTTTTTTCATTTTTATTACTTCATGTTTCCTGTCTCATTACATGAAGTGAAGTCGCTCAGTCGCTCAGACTGTAGCCCACCAGGCTCCTCTGCCCATGGGATTCTCCAGGCGAAAATACTGGAGTGGGCTGCCATTTCCTTCTCCAGGAGATCTTCCCAACCCAGGGATCGAACCCAGGTCTCCTGCATTGCAGGCAGATGCTTTAACCTCTGAGCCACCAGGGAAGCAGAGCTTATCATAAATCCTGAACTGATTTTCTTTGCCTAGCCAAACTTTTGGAGCTTTTATCAAATTGGTTTTGATTGGCTCTTTTATTATTTTGACAGTCTATATTCTCTTTTTTTCCCAAGTTTTCTATTTTGACCATTACTTCTTTAAAACTACATAAAATCGAACCTGAAATCAGTTACCAAGGATTTGGCTGCTCCTGTAGAGACCTTCGGGCTTCCCAGATGTCACTAGTGGTAAAGAACCTGCCTGCCAATGCAAGAGATGTAAGAGACACAGGTTCAGTCCCTGGATCGGGAAGATGCCCTGGAGGAGGGCATGGCAACCAACTTCAGTTTCTTGCCTGGAGAATCCCATGGACAGAGAAGTCTGGTGAGCTACCGTCCATAGGGTCACAAAGAGTCAAAATGACTTAGCATGCACACATGCACGCAGAGACCCTTGCAGAAAGCCAAGGGCCAGGATTCCTAACAAAAATTCCCTTATTCAGGAAAGTCTAGCCTCAGGCTCAGATTCCTGCCCACTGCCCTCTCCCAAATTCTTTTTGTTTTAATATTTATTTTACTGTTGACTGTGTTGGGCTCTTCGTGCAGCATGCAGGCTTCTCTCTAATTGTGACCTGAGGGCTCTGTGTTGCCCCAGGGCACATAGGATCTTAGTTCCCTGACCAGGGATCAAACCTGTGTCCCCTGCATTGGAAGGCAGATTCTTAACTACTGGAACAGCGGGGAAGTCCCTTCCTAATTTTTCTGCTGCCCATGATCACCCCATTTCTGCTTCCCTGTATATTTCACACATGTACCAAGATTGGAAAAAAAAAAAAAGGAAAGGATATTCTTTTTTTTTTTTTGGCTGTGCTATTCACAACGTGGGATTAGTTCCCTGGCCAGGGATCAAGCTGCAGATGCCCCCTGCAGTAGAAGTGTGGAAGCTTACCACAGGACCACCAGTGACGTCCAAGGAAAGGATATTTTTTTTTTTAAATTGGAGTTAACACTGTTAAGGAGAAGGAGAATCCTATTTGTCACACTCCCCTTTTCTTGTGGGTGAATCTGTGCTATGTCTTAGGATGTTCATTTCTGTTTTTCCTTCACAGTGAGACCACAAAGAACTCCTTGGAGCATAGTCTACAGCAGCTTAAGAGCCATTTCACCTGGAACTTGGTAGAGGGAGAACATTCTTTGGATGATTTTGAAGACAGAGTGTGTAACCAGACTGAGTTTCAGAACAGCGAATTCAAAGCCACGATGTGCAACATACAGGCCTACATAAAACACCGCAGAGGCCAGCATGAGGCAGCCCTCGGATGCTTACGGCAAGCCGAAGAGTTCATCCAGAGAGAGCACGCTGACCAGGCAGAGGTCAGAAGCCTGGTCACCTGGGGAAACTACGCCTGGGTCTACTATCACCTGGGAAGATTTGCAGAAGCTCAGCTTTATGTAGACAAAGTACAACAGGTCTGCCAGAAGTTTTCCAGCCCCTACAGAATTGAGAGTCCTGAACTGGACTGTGAGGAAGGGTGGACACGGTTAAAGTGTGGAGGAAACCAAAACGAAAGGGCCAAGGTGTGTTTTGAGAAGGCTCTGCAGAAGAATCCCAAGAACCCAGAGTTCACCTCTGGACTGGCCATTGCGAGCTACCGGCTGGATAACCAGCCACCATCTCAGAATCCCGTTAACCCTTTGAGGCAAGCCATTCGGCTGAATCCTGACAACCAGTATGTCAAAGTCCTCCTGGCCCTGAAACTTCAAAAGATGAATCAAAAAGATGAAGGAGAGAGATTAGTTGAAGAAGCTTTGGAAAAAGCCCCATTGGCCACAGATGTGATTCGAGGGGCAGCAAAGCTGTATCGAAGAACAGGTGACTTGGACCAAGCTATAGAACTCCTGAGAAAGGCTCTACAGTGCATGCCCAACAACATCTACCTGCATTGCCATATTGGGTGCTACTATAGGGCCAAAGTCCTGGAAGTAGAGAAAATGGGTGGGGAGAGAGAGGAATTACAGAAACTAGTGAGGCATGCTATAGATCATTTAAAGAGAGCTGATGAGAGTAATGGAAATTTCTTCCGTATCAGCTCCTATCTCGCCTGCCTCCATGCACAAGTCGGTCAGTATGAAGAAGCAGAGTATTACTTTCAAAAAGAATTCAGCAAAGAACTTCCTCCTATAGCCAAACAAGTGCTCCACCTGCGATATGGCAACTTTCAGCTGTTCCAGAGGAGGTGTGAAGACAAGGCCATCCACCATTTCATAGAGGGTGTGAAAATAAACCAGGAATCAAAGGAGGGAGAAAAAATGAAAAACAAACTGCAAAGATTTGCTAAAATCAAGCTCTCAAAAAACAGAGCAGATCCCAAGGCTTTGCATCTCTTGGCATTTCTTCAGGAACTGAATGAAGACATGCAACCAGCAGAGAAATACTCTGAGAGATATTTGGATTCTGGAAACCTCATCCCTTCATCATCTTTAGCTGAGGAATGAGGAACTGGAATGTGGAACCCACAGGGCTACTGCCAGAAGGGAGGTGAAACCCCTCCACCAAGTTGGTATTCAAAATATTTAACAATTGGCACCGGCGTGGACTTAGACCCTGGCCACACAGTACTTGATCAAGGTTAGGGAGGAATTTTGCTGGGCCAGTGTTAACATCTGGGAATTGAGTTCTAGAAGAGGGACTGAACTGGGGGCAGGTCCGGGGGCTCAGTAAAGGCGCTATTTCCCAACTGACTTCTTGGGAACAGTTGGCATTCCCTCTGTGGGGTGATGTCATGGCTATGTTTCTATAAAGCAGTCAGATGTCTCATACCTGTAACACTGTGGTCCCTTTCAGCAATGTTTTTCCATCTTTGGAGTCATTTTAGATCCTGTACAGGTTGGTCCTGTGATACAGTTCAGGGCAGGCTTCCCTCAAATATGCCAAAATGGAATATTGATTATTTTGAAGTTACTACTTAAGAAAACAGCCAGTGCAAGGAGGACACTCTGACCCTCCTCTCAGAGCAGGAAATAAATCTCCCATGAGAAAGGTACCTTCACTCTGCCAGGAGGCAGAGAGGCATCCTTGTCACTGGTGGTAGTGAACTGAGGGCTGGGAAGGCTACATAAACCAGCTCTGCTTAGACTCTCCACTAATTAGTCCCCAAGCCCAGGTTTCTTCGCCATGCCAGTTTCTCATGAATTTATTACTTCTTTGTCTAAAAGGTATAAGAGCTGCCAGCTTTGTCACTTCTTAGGCTGGCTGTAGACTAGGAGACCTCCATATGTATGAGATTAACTTAGAATTTCCCCTGTTAATTTGTCTTGCATTAATTTAATTATTAGATCAGACAGAAGAACACTGAAGGGTAAGCAGAAGTTTCCCCTTCCCAACACCCTGCACAGACACTAATGTGCTGTGTCCATCCAAAGGCTGGGGGATCGAAGCCTAGGGAGGTCTGGGGGGTCCTCCCTCCCTTTCCTCTGCCTTCTGCCTCACCTCCCCAGACAAGTCTTAATCTAGGACTGTTTATACAAACTCTATACAACATGAGTTCAAGTGTCCCTTTAACTGAAGAGAGGAAAGAGGTTTTGTGTTTAAAAAAAAAAAAATGGAGCAGAGAACAGGTTAAATCTGGAAGGAATTATAGCTAGAAGTGGGGTCAGGTGACCACAGTACAAGTGTTTCAGGAAGCAGGCAGGGAGGTTTCGCCTCTTCTCTGTCCTCCCTGTAACCACAACACAGCAAGTGAGGGTAAAAAGGTAGATTCTGTACAATACGCTAGAAACAGAAATAATGCTTTTCTGTAAAATATCTTGAATTGGTTTATAGTGCTCTTCAGGTCTACTATATGCTTCTACTTCTCTGTGTATTCATTCTTTTTAATTTTCGAGAATTTGATATTGACACTCCAACTCAAAAATCTTAATTTATCTGCTTGAAAAATAATGGTAATATATAGTGGAACTATATGTAACCTTGTTCTGTATTTTCCAAGTCTCCTATAGATGTGTTATAATCTTTCATAATTAAAAAAAAAAGAGAGAGAAAATTATGACTCTTAAATTTGCCCATGGAGGTTTGAATAAAAAGAAAGGGGGAAAAAATGTGTATGGAAAGATGTCTTACCAGTAGGGAAAGGGAAGGAGTAGGCAAAAGGGAAGGAGAGAAGAATGCTGCTTTGTCATTGTAGATTATAATCATATGGAGAAAATTTCTTTGCAACACAAAGACTTGCTTTGATGAACTCAGTTGCTTTGATGAGCCCAGATTCAAAATGAAAGGAAAGCAGCAGGACAGGGGAATTATTTGGTGATTAAGGACCTCGTACACATTTCTGGGAAATGTCATCAATCATGGAGGTTCCCCCCATTAGAAATATTGTATATTAGGTGATATAAAACTTCATTTAATCCTGAAAGTCTTCAGGGAAACCATGAAAGTCATGGTATGCCTGGGGCAATTGGGATTTTCTGGATAAATACTGAATGACTAGGGACAGACATCAAGGTTGGTGTGAACCAAAACAGTCAGGTGACCCAGCAAGAGACCATCAATCACCCTCTGGGTTGCAAAACGATTGCCTGTTGGAATTAAATTTAGATGGTAGTTATCAGGGGCTAGGATGTGGGAGAATAGGAGAGATGTAATTTAAAGGTATAAACTTACAACAAGTAGATAAATAAGTCTTGGAGATTTTATGCACAGTATAGTGAATATCTTTTGTATTAAAAATAGTGTAGTGTGCACTTGAGATCATCAGTATACATAGTGTGGATGCCTGAAAAATCATTAATTAATAAATAACTTAGATGTGATCAAACATNGAAAAAAAAAAAAGACTTCAGGAAAGGAAAGAGGGTGTGCCATCGGTTACTTAGCCCTCTGGCTGAGGGTCTTTTCTGTGCCCAGCACTGGGGTCACAGACCCTCAGCCTGCACACTCAGGACTCTGGAGGGGAGATGAGACACACAGCATAGATAACTCTGACATGCGAAAAGGCCGAGGGGAGGGCAGAAGTCTTTTGGTCCTATAGGCTGACAAGTCTTCATGAAGAAGGTAGCTTTTAAGCCAGACACTGAAAGTTGTGTAAATTTTGTCAGACTTCAATGGAGATGAGGGGGGCACTTCAGGCAAAAGCTGCTGTGTAAGGCAAGGCCTGGAGTGGGCAGGTGAGTATTGGGAACTTTCGGGTAACCAGACAGCAAGCAGTTCAGCAGGGCAGAGAGAGAATCAGAGAGGAAAATGGTGGCTGGGGCAGGAAGAGCCTGAGGTGGCAGGCGGGAGGTGATCTGGGGTCTACAGGAGACAGACAGGGTTTCCTTGGCGGCTCAGATGGCAAAGGGTCTGCCTGTGATGCGGGAGACCCAGGCTTGACCCCTGGGAAGGGAAGATCCCCTGCAGAAGGGCACGGCACCCCACTCCAGTATTCTTGCCTGGAGCATCTCCATGGACAGAGGGGCCTGGCGGGCTACAATTCATGGGGTCTCAAAGAGTCAGACACAACTGAGTGTCTACCACGTACCCACAGGAGACAGACAGATAGCCTGTGTCCCAGCACGGCTCAGCCTTCCTTGGGAAGGGGCGGCCGAAGATGCCAAGGCAGCTGGTGACCAGAGGCTTGAATGTGAAGTCAGGAGAAGGCAGGATTCAGATTTTAGTCTAACAGCCAGCAGCTCTGGGCAGTGGGCATGCAGGTCTGCTTTTGGCTTCTTCCCAAGCAGACAGACCCCTGGTCAGGGAGGTTCTTAGGGTCCAGGTATTGGTGAAACAGAGTCCATCCCAACAATGGGAGTGCCCTTTGGGGGTCAGCAACCTCATCCCATGTTGCCTGTACCCTAAAAGCCTCATGTTTGCCTTTTCTTGTGGTGGGGGGCGGGCTTGTTTTTGCTTTTTGGATGTTATAGAGTCCATCTCTTGTGTTTGAAGCCTGGAGGTACTGAAGCGAAGGAGTGGTAGAAAGAGAAGACTGGAAACCCAAATTCTACTTCTAGAGAGATCACATAAGGAAAAGAACATGGTTAAGGCAACACAAAACCCAGGTCCAGACACTGGCTCCCCAGCTCACAAACTGTGTGATCTTGGACATTTTCCTTAATCTCTCTGAGGTTTAGTTTCTTTGTCTGCAAACTGATGGGAGAAATAATTTTCACCAAGTCGTGGGGAAGAATACTAACAGTGTTATCATTTGAATTGGCCATCATATAGCAGGAACTGTTCTGTTACATAAATGATTGAACTTATTGTATTTTCAAGTGTTCAGTGGGGTTCTGGCTCCTAGAAGGTTTTCTGTGTTTCTTCTGTGTTTGAAGAAGAAACACCTATGCCTCCATGTGCCTGGACCTTTGTTTCCTCATTTGAAACATGAGGTGCTTGGATCAGTTTTCTCCAAAGTCCCTATACTCACTGAGTTTCTAAGTATCTCTGATTCTATGAATCATGGCAGATGGTTCTTTGGGAAATTAAAACAAACAGAATGGAGAGGGAAAAAATGGCTACAAAGCCATTTTGCCTGAGGCTTAGAACTTGCATCTGAATTTGTAGTTGCAGAGGAAAGCTTCTATCAGGAGTATGCAAATTCCCAGGAAACCAGGGGGCTGAAAAGAAGCCTGGGCCTTAATTATAAGTGATGGAAGGTGGGAAACTTTCTCGTTATGCCTTTAGGAAAAACACTGAAAACTGATTTATTCATTGGTTTTTCTACTGTGCTTTTCTAAAGAGTTGGGAATGTTCCCTTTCTTTCCTATGACATCAGAGGTAGACGTTCCCTCACATTAAATAGTTCTTAACCAATCTGTCTCAGACCTCAGCGTGGCTGCCTGGAACAGTGATGGAGAAAAACAATCCCTTTCACATGAACACAGCTGTGCACTTTACAGAGAGAACTCACCTAAGAATGAGGATTTTGGAGTCAGACACAGCAGCGGTCTAAGCCCGGCCTCACCCCCTCTACCTGGGCCGGTTCCTTTTCTTCTCTGACCCACACTTCCTGCCTCTGTAAATGGGGTCAGTACTCCCCATTTCACAGGCAACAGGGATGGTCAAGTGCAAAGGTGTATATGAGGGATCAGTGGTGGACATTTTAAAGTTGTATTCCTAGCATCCCATTCTGCCTTTTCTCTCTTTCTTTTTGAGGTATGCGTGTATTTTTAGGGATGTTGACTCCACCTAAGGGTTCCTCATTGGAGTATGTGAATGACCTAGGCAAAGCCAATCAGTACATTCTATCTCCCTAGCCAAGGTGATTGATTCAGAGGTCATCATGTGATATAAGTCTACCCAATACAGGCTTAAGACGCTATGCATTCATGCTCAGTTGCCAAGTTGTGTTCGACTCTTTTGTAACCCCATGGACTGCAGCCCACCAGGCTCCTCTGTCTATGGGATTCCCCAGGCACGAATACCGGAGTAGGTTGTCATTTCCTCCTCCAAAGGCTCTTCCCGGTCCAGGGATGAAATCTGTGTCTCCTGCCTTGGCAGGCAGATTCTTTACCACTGAGCCTCCTGGGAAGCCCTAAGACCCTTTATTGGAGTCTATCTCAGGATCCTTGAAGAAATCTTTGGAAAAAAGATGCCCTTTTTATCACTGTCATTGCTGGATGTGAATGAGGTTGCAGGTAGCCTATGTGGAAGCTGAATGGTTAGGTCTAGTGAGAACTAGTTGCATCTTGGCTTTTGGTAATAAAATGGTTTTTTGCACCATTTTTTTCTTCAGCTACAGTAACCTGCCAAGTCACCTCACAGGAAGCTCATTGGAGGATGAGGCACAGGGCAAGCTTAATCCAGACAGATGTAAGCTGAACATCCTTTCAACCCACTAAGATGTTCTAGGGCTGTCAGTGAGCTGAGCAGGGTGAACGATGGGCAACCTTGTTGGGATATTCCTGTGTGTCCAGAGGTCCGAAGGAGGTTTTCACCTCACCTGGTTACCACTGTGTCCTCTCTTCCTGCCCACTCCTTGGACTCTAGCTCTCTAGAGGACCATCTGGAATTCTTCTCTGAAAGAAGACTAATCTTCTAGGCCTCTGTCAGCAGAAACAGGTCCAGCCTGAGCCACCAAGTTTGGGGGCCCAGGAAGCCGCCACGTGCCTAAGGGGCACTCGTGCAGGCTGTTCACGCTGGCTTCTGCACCTTGGCATATGCGGCCCCTCTCCCTGGATCATCCTTCTTCCCATCACCTGGTGGAAGTCCATGCATAAGTGGACCTCACGCATCAGGGGCTCCCCAGGCGGAATCAGCCGTGTCTCCTGATGCTTTCGCTGACCATCACGGCAAACCTTCACGCGGGCCTCTCATACTTCACAGTGCGTGTCTGTCTGGCCTCATGCAGGGTGAATTTCTGGAGGGCAGGGATCGTCTCTCTATCCCTAGTGCCTAAAACAGTGGCTGCACAGAGGAGGCCCTTGTTGGATGAAGGAAATGGCCTTAAGTTATGGGGCAGGAGGGTGGTATCATAGGACAAAAGAGGGGGAAAGTTGTCATGCCCAACTTTTTGCCCAGTACACATACTCTTCTATAGAAAGGGCTGGTTTTAACCAGACCTGAATTCCCATAGCTTCTCTAACTTGTGAGGTCTGACCTGGTAGTGGCTGCTTGCTGGGAGGAGTCTGCTGGAGGCACTTCTGGCAAGAGTGACCTCTGGGGCACTTTACAGTCAAGTTGGTTTCACAGTAGTGAAGACCAAAGCCTGCTTTTAAAATTGGATAGAAGAAGAACAGGAATGAACACGAGCCGTGAGTTGTGCTGGGCAGATTATCAGACATCCTACAGTTCATCCCTGCAACCATCCTACTGAGAGGATAACAGGCAGGAAGGCCAGGGGTCTCCAAACGGAGGAAACAGGCTGCATGTGTCAGATTTTTTTCTCTTAAAATTCTGTGTTGCCATGACGACACCTGGTTCCACCTGAACTTAACTTCTCTCAAACCTTGAGCTCACCAATGCCTTTTTCTTACGGAAATGTTTCTCTTAAGCATGTTAATGAAACCATGTATTTGCTTTGGAATTTGCCTTTCTTCAAAATGGTTCCACCTAAGACTAACTTTTTTTCTTTTCTCAAACCTCGGGTTGATAATAGCTCAACAAACCAGTATTCATATCAACTGCTTTATGGCTGGGGGATGACACACCTCGTGCCATCCTATCTCAAAAATACATATTGCGGGAGAGGGGTTGGTGAAACTCTGCCAGCCTTGAGGTGCCTCTCATCTGATTAACAGCTTTCTAACAGACATGAAACATCTGGCTAAAGACTAGCACTCTTTCTGCTCCCTTCTGATGTCTATGTCAGAAGCTTTCTCTATCTCTTTTATACTTTAATAAAGCTTTATTACACAAAAGCTCTGAGCGATCAAGCCTCGTCACTGGCCCCGGATTGAATTCCTCTTCTCCAGAGGTCAAGAATCTCAGCATCTTTCACGGTTCAACAACAACCTTTCACTACCAGGTTTTTTTTTTTTTTGCCATTTGTCCATCTGTTCTTTGTTCCTTTTGCTCCCTCATCCCCTCCCCTCTTTGGATTATTATTTTAGTCTTCATTTTATCTCCACTATTGACTGATAAGTGATGCCTGTTTAACCTTTTAGTAGTTGCGTTAGGATTTACAATATGCATATTTAACTTATTAGAGTCAGGGTAGATATTCTAACTTCAATTTATAGATCAGGAAACCGGAATTCAAGGGAAGTTAAGTAAATTTTGTGACTATCATAGCTTAGAAATAATGGATCTTTCCTTTAGTTCTGTCTTCTAAGTCTGAATTTTCCATTTACATCATCCCAAATAAGACAACTGATTTCTTGTTTCTGATTTTTTTTTTTTTGGTCATAGCTTCACTTAGTTTATCTGGGACACATAACCAGCTTGATCTTTGGGTCAGAAGCTCTCAGAATACATCTTAAGGGATGCATCCAGTGAAATATTAGGGTTTCATGGTAAAAAAAAAAAAGGGTTATGATTCATGGTTAAACAAGTTGGAAAAACAGTGGGTAATTATATGAAATTACATGAAACAGTTCCCTTTGCTACAAGACTTCACAGAGCCTTTCCTAAGCTGAAATGGATTATGAAAATTTTGGAATGGTGGTTATCCTATCAAACTGATTTGATGCCAAAACCAGTTTTTACAGAGCATTTCTCTTAACTAGTGTTTCTTCAAAAATACTTTGGAAAATGCCACTCTAAGAGAAAATAAATGTTTCCCATTATACCATACTGGCTATGTCAAGAAAGATGGTCCCAACGACCAGAGCAATCAAGGTCCCTGCCCTCTGAATGAGCCGTGATCCTCACCTGTCATGAAGCACTTGATGTCCTGAGAGTTGCTGATGGGGTTGTTGTTTTTAAACATGTATAGGTTAAAGGGCATGATGTTGCTGCTACTAAGGTGCTTCCACAGCTCGTGGTCTGGGCTAGTCCAGCGACCAGCCAGCACATCGTAATCCCGCCGACCCATGTGGACGAGCTTGGTGAGTGGATCATAGAGGCCACCATGGTAGCCAATGATGATCTGGAAGTTGGGGTTGGTGTCCATGTAGATCTCCCCATAGGCCGTGTACAGGATCTGCTTGATCATTAAGCCTGTTCCACTGAAGACAGCAAGAGGGGTCCCGATGTTGTCGCAAGCTATATAAAACTCATCTCCGCTGCTCAGCTCCATGGCAAAGAGGTGCCCTTGCAGGTCATAGTAGAGGGATGTGATCTCAGAGCTAGAGTGGTTGTAGAGGTGGGTGACCTTGGTAGGGTTGGTCAGGTCTGCATAGAAAAACTGCAGGTGGTGGCTCTGGCTGCTCCTGCTGGACACCCGTCGTCCCAGGCCATCGTAGCGGTACCTGACGCTCCAGCCACCACCCCGGTTGTAGGCCTTGATGAGCAGGCCGGCTGAGTTGTACTCAAAGACATCACTGCCCCGCTGCCTCAAGAAACCGTCCTCGTCCATCTTGTACTGCACGTCGCCCAGCCTGGTGATGCGGTCGCGGAGGTCGTACCGTAGTGGGGTAAGCCGTGCACTGTTTCCAGGGCTCAGTAAGTGCAGGTTCCCATTGAGGTCATAGCTGTATCGCCAGAGTGGCTTGTCATTGATGGAGACCGTCTGCAGCTGGCCATCGGCATCGTACTCGTAGGAGTAGCGGGTGGTGTTGGCGTAGGGTCCCACCTTCAGCTCCTTCTTCACCACTCGCCCCATGTTATCATATTGGACGGTCATCCAATACATGAGCGAGCGGAAGATCTCATATTGCACTTCCTTCATCCGGCCGTAGGCATCAAAGTGCTTGGTGTGGGTCATGACCGTCGTGGTGATGATCTGGTTAATGTCATAGTAGATGACACCAAACTTCCCGAACTGCTCTGTCTTGCCCGACACGTCGTCATAGCGATACAGGTCAATGGGCAATGGGGTCTCGTTGATCACAGCCTGCATGCTGGTCACCCGGAAGCTGTTGTCATAGTTGTAGTCAAAGCGGGCGTTGACCATGCCTTCCTCAGTGAAGCGGAAGATCTGGCGGTCGATTAGGGGCCCGATCTGACGGTAGCGGATGGTGCAGGTGAAGCCCTCATTCTGCAGGTTGATGGTCTTTAGCATGCCAGCAGTCTCGTCATAGGTGAAGCTCACCTTGGTGGTGTCGTACAGCAGCTCGGCCAGCTTGGACAGCTTGCCATACTTGTATATCACCCTGCGGCCGGTGCCCAGGTAGAAGGTGTGGAGGAGGTGCCCGTCCTCAGTGAAGTCCTGGATGACTGAAGCGTTGCCTTCGGGGGGCTGGTAGATGTTCCTGTAGTAACCCACTGAGCGGATGGTCTCCAGTGTCTGCCGAGCCACGTTGGGCATGGTCACAGAAGAGAGGCGGTCGTTCTTGTCGAACTCAAAGATGTATTGCCTCTGGCTGTGGAGCAGCAGCACCATAGACTGGAGGGAGAGGAAAACCGAGAGATGAGAGGAGGGTGCTGGGGAGGAAGGGGAGGTCTGTGAGCCCCAGCCTTAAAGGAAAAGAATGAAAGGCCAAGGAAGCCAGTGGTTCCTCTAAGTTATGCCCAAACCAGAGCTTTCCAATCAGTCTGCCCTAAGATAATGCAATGGGGTATAGATGAGGCCTTCTCTCTACCCTTGTCCTGTCTACAGTGAGCAGCGTTGTCTGTTTGCCCCTTTGTGAGGTATAGAAATGATTTCAGTGTGAGATGGAGTTGGGAGAACTGGCCTAAAGTATAAATATTTGCAGCAGCCTCTCTCTTGGCTCCCTTGCTCCAGATTCCTTCTCAATCTTCCTACCCAAGCAAGAATGATTAAACACAGTCTGATATTGTCTGTGTGTGTGAGTGTAAGTCACTTCAGTCATGTTTGACTGTGCAATCCTATGGACTACAGCCTGTTAGGCTCCTCTGTCCATGGGATTATCCAGGCAAGAATACTGGAGTGGGTTGCTCTGCCCTCCTCCGGGGAATTTTCTCAACCCAGGGATTGAACCCATGTCTCTTATCTCTAACTGTATTGGCAGGCATATTCTTTACCATTAGTGCCACCTGGAAAACCCCTGATAATGTCTATTGCCTGCTAAACAGCTTCTGTTAACTCCTTATGGCCTACAGGATAAGACATGTCTGAGAAAGACATTTAAGGTTTTGCATAATTGTTTATGTAGTAACAGGTCATACACCTACCCAGGGGTAGGGTGGACTGTGATGGGAGTGGGGAAACCTGGTTTCTAATAACGGACTCAGTGTATGGCCATGGGCAAATTCTTTCCCTCTGGGTTCAGATTTTCAGGTCATGTTGGATGACCTTCAGGGTATCTCTTAGCACTACCACAAATAATACTCTTGCGGATGTGAATGCTGCAGGTAGGGGAGGTCGGTCACAGATCAAGCAGAGCCTGGGCCTGGACAGCTGACCAGGTGGAGAACACCAAGCCAGGGTCTGGGTATCAGAACTGTGGCATGAAATACAGACTGTTTCATGCATAAGTCAGTAGGTTACAGGCCAAAAGACATCTGGGCATCAAAATGACCATTTCTCTCCTTTGAGACCAACGTTTGATTAGAGGCCTTTTCTGATTCCTAGTTCCTAGGATGAAATGAATGCAGAGTTCCAAAGAATAGCAAGAAAGCCTTCCTAAGTGATCAATTCAAAGAAATAGAGGAAAACAATAGAATGGGAAAGAGTAGAGATCTCTTCAAGAAAGTTAGAGATATCAAGGGGACATTTCATGCAAAGATGGGCACAATAAAGGACAGAAACAGCATGGACCTAACGGAAGCAGAAGATATTAAGAAGAGGTGGCAAGAATAGATGGAAGAACTATACAAAAGAGATCTTAATGACCCAGCTAAGCGCGATGGTGTGAACATTCACCTAGAGCCAGACATCCTGGAATGTGAAGTCAAGCGAGCCTTAGGAAGCATTACTGTAAACAAAGCTGGTGGAGGTGATGGAATTCAGTTGAGCTATTTCAAATCCTAAAAGATGATGCTGTGACAGTGCTGCACTCAATACCCCAGCAAATTTGGAAAATGCAGCAGTGGCCACAGGACTGGAAAAGGTCAGTTTCGTTCCAATTCCAAAGAATGACAATGCCAAAGAATGTTCAAACTACTGCACAATTGCACTCATTTCACATGCTAGCAAAGTAATGCGCAAAATTTTCCAAGCTAGGCTTCAACACTAAGTGAACCGAGAACTTCCAGACGTTCAAGCTGGATTTAGAAAAGGCAGAGAGGAACCAGAGATCAAACTGCCAACATCTGTTGGATCATAGAAAAAGCAATAAATTTTCAGAAAAATATCTACTTCTGCTTCATTGATTATGCTAAAGCCTTTGACTATATGGATTGTCACAAACTGCAAAATTCGGAAAGAGATTGGGAATACCAGACTACCTTACCTGCCTCCTGAGAAATCTGTATGCAGGTCAGGAAGCAACAGTTAGAACTGGACATGGAACAATAGACTGGTTCCAAATTGGGAAAGGAGTACTTCAAGGCTGTACCTTGTCACCCTGCTTATTTAACTTTTATGCAGAGTACATTATGTGAAATGCCAGGGTGGATGAAGCACAGCCAGAATCAAGACTACCGGGAGAAATATCAATAACCTCAGGTATGCAGATGACACCGCCCTTATGGCAGAAAGAAAAGAGGAACTACAGAGCCTCTTGAGGAAAGTGAAACAGGAGAGTGAACAAGTTGGCTTAAAACTCAACATTCAAAAAATGAAGATCATGGCATCCAGTCCCATCACTTCATGGCAAATAGATGGGGAAACAATGGAAACAGTGAGAGACTTTCTTTTCTTGGGCTCCAAAATCACTGCAGATGGTGACTGCAGCCATGGAATTAAAAGATGCTTGCTCCTTGGAAGAAAAGCTATGACAAACCTAGATAGCAAATTTAAAAGCAGAGAGAGACATTAATTACTTTGCCAGCAAAGATCTGTATAGTCAAAACTTTTAGTTTTTCCAGTAGTCATGTATGGATGTGAGAGTTGGACCATAAAGAAGGCTGAGTGCTGAAGAACTGATGCTTTTAAACTGTGGTGTTGGAGAAGACGCTTGAGAATCCCTTGGACTGCAAGAAGATCCAACCAGTCAAATTTTAAACTCAACCCTGAATATTCATTGGAAGGACTGATGCTGAAGCTGAAACTCCAATACTTTGGCCACCTGATGCAAACAACCTACTCATTAGAAAAGGCCCTGATGCTGGGAAAGATTGAAGGCAGGAGGAGATGGTTGGATGGCATCATCGACTCAATGGACATGAGTTTGAGCAAACTGGGAGATGGTGAAGGACAGGAAAAGTGAAGGGCATGGCGTGTTGCAGTCCATAGAGTCACAAAAAGTCAGACACGAGTGAGCTACTGAACAACAGGATGAAATGAAGCCTGATTTGAAGCAGAAAGACTTCCTAACGCCACTCTTAGCACATGACATGTAGGATTAAGCACCTCTTGCTTAATACTGATCCCCTGGCTTCTGCCTTGTTCTCTGTGACCAGGTCACACCAGGCACCCTAGACCTGGGAGCAGACTCTAAATCCTGCTCCATAAGTCCAGACAGTGTTTGGGCCTAGCTCCCATCTATCAGGTGGGACTTTTATATTCTCCCACCCTAGAAGCTTCCATTTGTCATACCATCACCATAATCCATCCAGACTCCACCCAGGAAGCCCCTGACCCTCTGATCCAGATTTTCCTGAACATTTCCTTTTGGAGACCACACGGGTCAGATCTATCCCATCAAGGTCAGCAGGCGGGGCCTGGGCTTAGGTAGAGCAGAATGAAGATCTTCTACATGGCAAGGCCACTCATGGAGGGAGAGAGACACCTGCCTTCTCTAAGTAGGTGTAGCTCCACGTCTTCCCATCAGCGAAGATCCGGGATGTGATGCGGCCCGCCTGATCGTATTCCATCCTCTCAGACATGATGCCCCTCTGGACGCCGGCGATGTGGCCCCCCGGGGAGTAGGTCACATTGACGCCGTTCAGCCTGCTGCTGGGTGACCAGAGGCTGGGCCGCCCCGTCTGGTCGTACAGGATGCGGAGGGTGAACTTGCGGTGGTCGTCATAGATCTTCTCTGTGCGTGTCACGCGGTCAAAGTCCAGAGACAGGAGGTTCCGGTTGTGAACCTGGAGAAAGGGTAGGCGGACACAAAGTCAGTCTAGACAGCGAGAACTCGGTCTGAGAAGCCCCTGAGCAGAGGTGACGGCACAGGTCTTGGGGGGCAGTGGACAAGGGTTTGGACTGTGGCTCTGTCACTTGTCAGCTCTGTCAAGTTTCCTCATCTGTAAAATGGGAACAGTCGTGCCAATTGCACAGGGCGCTTGTGAGGGTAAAGACAATGCAGAGTCTGGGTAAACAGTAGCATATACGATCCATGTAATTTCCCAGCGCGAGTCTCCTGATGAGGAGACAAAGGCAGGTCCTTCTTAACTCCCTGCTGGAAAGTGAGCGGCCACGTGGGCCCAGTAAGTCAGTGCCCGACCCCATGTTTTATGTGCCAGGCGCTGCTCTTGTGTTTGACGCCGGGCAGACCACAGTCAGTGACAGGGCTCCAGATCCCGTGACCGGTGAGTGACTGGGCCGGCATTTGACTCTCACCACTGCAACATGCCTACATATGATCTGTGGTCCTTCTTGGGGCCTTGGACTCCCCATCCCCTCTGGGGTCTCTCCTGCCCTCTGCCACCACAATCAGGGCCTCCTGGTCATCTCAGTTAGCTCCCAAGGCATCTTCTTCTTCCTGGAGGCCCTGGGAGGCAGTGCGTGTGTGAGTCCGGGATGCCTTCACTGGCTGGGGGTTGCCTGGGGAACTCTGTCCTAGGTTTTGGAACATATGCTCCCGGCAGGTGGCACAGTGGTAAAGGATCCGCCTGCCAATGTGGGAGACGTGAGTTCAATCCCCGGGTCAGGAAGATTCCTCTGGAGTATGAAATGGCAACCCACTCCAGTATTCTTTCCTGAAAAGTTCTATGGACAGAGGAACCTGGAGCCATTAAATGACAGCAAATGACTGTGGTAATTCTCAGAGGAAGTAGAGACGTGTGTGTCTCACCCTTCTCCCCAAACAAATTCTAAAGCCTTGAAAATCAAGATTTATAATGATGGTGCTGAGACGACTTTAGCTGTGAATGGCCTGGTTATAATAAGGTTGCTTTCCCATGGGTAATCAAACACAATTGCAGAAGCAAAAACAGTATGGCAGACAATTCCCATGAAAAAATCAGAGGTGTTGGAGGCTGAAGCTGTGGGAGAGGGCAGAGGGAGAAGCAAGGTCCCTTGTGACTCCCCCACAAGGTGCTACCACCCAGCCAGTTGTGCCCCTCTCCCCATGGAGGGCCCCTAGTGAAGAGGAGCTACACCTCTGCAGCAAAATTAATAAAATTGAATTAAGCAGCTCACTGGGGAACTGCCTAACGCTTCCTGTGCTCGGCAGTGGCGGCAATGAAATTTTACATCTTTCTTTATTAAAAAAGTTCCCAGTTGTATAAAAAATGAACTGCATTACGGGGAGGTGCACCCAGCTAACATTCTCATTCTGCATGCCGCCACTGTGGGTGGTCATTTATTTTGGGAGGACTTGGAGGTGGCGGCCACCCGACCGGAGCGTCATTCATCTCAGCCTAGGAGAGGGACCCATTAATGGCTGGGAAACTCCTGGTCCAGTTCATGCGGCAGAGAGGAAATCCTAACCGCACGAATGGCGGATCTTTATTGAGCACCTAGGGTCTTCCAGCACTGGGCTAGGTGCTGCAAAAATATCATCTGGTTTCTGCAGAGGAATCTGAAGCCCAGAGAAGCTGCTCAAGGCTACACACACGGCCCCCAGGCAGGAATCAAACCTGAGTCAAGCCTTCTACTTAGCCCATTGCCTCCAATGTGTGTGAAGGACTCCGGGAGAATTCACACAGGGGGCTCAGTGAGTCTGCAGACAGTGTTCCATAGAGAACAAAGACAGCGAGACCTTCCTTGGGGAATCAGTGGAAGGCTGTTTCCTACATCGGATAGATAGTTGTTGAATTCTTGAGGCCCACAGGAAGCCCTGTTTGCTGGGCTCCAGTTGTGTGATACTGAATCAGTCACATACTTGTCTGCTATGAGAAAGGCACCATGAGACAGTGTGCGTATTTCCAGTTGTTGCCTAGCTATTCGAATCTGGAAAACTCCCTCCTCTCTCTGGACCCTGGTTACCTCCTACATGAAACAGGGCCTTAAATGAACTTTCTCTGCAAGAAATGGCTGGGGAAGGGGGGCGGTGGGTGGGGTGCAGTACAAGACAGCCCTGGCCAGGTTGCATGAGGATGTTTCTGCAGCTTTGAGGAATCAGGAATCAGGAATCAGGAATCACGTGGCCCAGTCCTGGGGAGCCCTGCAGCTCAGCAAGCCTGCATGGAGCACCTGTGTGCAGTCTGCGAGGTGCTGTGCTGAATGTCAGGACTGGGCCTTCCATTTCCCTCTCCCCATTGCCTGTCTTTTCTGAAGCTGGAGGGAACTGGAGCTAGGTAATCTGGCCCTGGGGCAGAGGCCGCGCTACAAAGACAAGGGAGTGAGGCAGCGAAAGTGCTCATTATGGCATCCGCACGCAGAAAAGTGCTCTGAGATGCCAGACTCCAGAAGCCAGCCCCCTGGCAGTGACGCCCACGGTGGAGTTGTTTTGCTCATTAAGGAAGAATAACTCTGCCTGGAAGGAGAAGTGGCTTAGGGTCCAAAGAGCTAAAGTAAATCTTCATGCATGTTAGCAATGCGTGATAAGAATAACAACAACAACTAGAATAGGTATTACTGACTACTTTCATGTGCCAGATTCCATCAGTTCAGTTCAGTCGCTCAGTCGTGTCCGACTCTTTGTGACCCCATGAACTGCAGCACGCCAGGCCTCCCTGTCCATCACCAACTCCCGGAGTCCACCCAAACCCATGTCCATCGAGTTGGTGATGCCATTCAACCATCTCATCCTCTTTCGTCCCCTTCTCCTCCTGGCCTCAATCTTTCCCAGCATCAGGATTCCATATGACACACTTTATGTATTATTTCTAATCATTATAGCAGCTTGTAAATTGGTTTCATTGTCCCCATTTTATGGGTAATGAAATTGAGGCTTACGAGGTCATGGATTTGTCCAAATGCACTCAGGGAATAGCAGAAGCTGGAAACCCAACTCAGAACTGACTAACATCAAGCCAGTGATCGTTTCTCTAGCACAAGTGAAAAATACGTGAGACTCTGATTACATGCACTTGCTTAACGTGTTCCCTTTTGTGGATGAAGAAACGGAGGCCCAGGAGCACTGTCTCCTCTAGCGTCAGCTTCCAGACAGGAGCCCAGTTCTGAGTCCTCCTCCTCCCTGGCGCCCAAGGACTCAGCCGCCCCCGCTGGGAGGCCTTGCTCACCCGAAGCCGACGCCCGAAGACGGTGACCTGGCTGCGAGCCTGCTCCTTGCGCTGCCGCCACTCCACCAGGTTGAGGCCATTGTCGATGGGCAGCGTGACGTTCCTCTTGCCCACGGTGGGGTTGACGGTCCCGGCCAGCAGGTGGGGCTCCGTCTGCAGGGCCACCTCCATGCCGTTGGCCAGCAGCAGCCGCAGGGAGCCATCGGCCCCGATGAAGTAGCTGTTCCGGACCTGGTCTGAGGGACAGATGGGGGCGACTCTGATTAGGAGGGCTGAGGAGGGACGGAGCTGTACAGCAGAGGCAGAGGTGTGGTCTTCAAACGTGCTTACGTTTCTGACCACAGAAACAAAACACTGTCATTGAAGAACATGAGAAAAATATATGGAGGTCCGTGAGCTCAATCTCCAAAGGAAACTACTGTAAATATTTTGGTATGTTCCCAGATTTCACAATATTTCTGAATACATTTATGGTTAAAAATGGCTGCTTTAGAGTTTTTATTGATTGCTGTTATTTTATTGTTGAATATGTTCATAACATTTTTTGTAATGAGTATATGCTATGCCATTATATGGAAATAACAGAACTTATTCATTCGGTCCTCAAATAGATATTCTGATTATTTCCACTTTTGCATGATTACAGCACTGCAAATAAATATCTGTTAATCATTATGCTAAAGTGAAAGAAGTCAGGCACAAAAGGCCTGATATTATATGAATCAGTCCATATATATGCAATGTCTGCAAAAGGTCAACTTGTAGAGAGAAAGTAGTGAGGGAAAGGGAGAAAGGGGTATGACTGCTAATGATTATGGGGTTTCCTTTTGGGGGTGATAAAACAATTTCTGAAATTAGATAGTGGTAATGGTTGCGCAACTTTGTACATACACTGAAAACCACTGAATTATACTCTTTAATAGTATGTGAATTATATATTTATTAAAAATATACTTTTTGGATAAATCAATGTCTTCACTTTGGGTTATTTAATCAAAATAGACTCCTACAAGTAGGAGTCCTAGAGCAAAGGGTTGAACATTTTTAAGGCTTTCCCACTATGGTAACAACACTCTTTACAGTAAGGGGAAACATAGCTCCATTATGTAAATTGGTGACAGAATGCCAAATATATATGTTTTAAATCACTGTCATATATGTATATCATATATGACAGATATATGTATATCATATATGACAGATATATGTATATCATATATGACAGATATATGTATATATATGACAATGAGTTAAAAGTAGACTTAATTTTGAAATTTTAAACCTGATTTTTAATTAGGATCTTTAGCTAATAGAACCTTCTGGAGAAAAAGTAAATTTCAGCTGTAAAATGCACACTGTGTTCTTTTCTAAAAATGGAAAAACCTGAGTTTTTACTGCAGTCACCTTCCTCTTGCCCTTTGTCAGCTGCTGCTTCTGTCTGCACTGCCCCTCTGTTTAATAAATGCGAGCCCAAGCCCTTCCTTCAAGGCTCTGTGTAAACGTCATCTTTTCCCAGAAGCTTCCCTTGTTCTTCTGGTTAGAACGAAAGCCTCCCCCTCCCTTAGCCTCTTTCCAGGTCTCAACAGTGGTCCTGCAGCTGGGTGGTACAGGGGTTCACCTGCACCACAGTGGTGCAGGGATTCACTCTGTGAGTGAATGAGCTCTCAAACACTTCAGTTCAGTTCAGTTGCTCAGTCATGTCCAACTCTTTGCGACCCCATGGACTGCAGCACTCTGGGCCTCCTTGTCCATTACCAACTCCTGGAGTTTACTCAAACTCATGTCCATTGAGTTGGTGATGCCAGCCAACTATCTCATCCTTTGTTGTCCCCTTCTCCTCCCACCTTCAATCTTTCCCAGCATCAGGGGCTTTTCAAACGAGTCAGTTCTTTTCATCAGGTGGCCAAAGTACTGAAGTTTCAGCTTCAGCATCAGTCCTTCCAATGAACACCCAGGACTGATCTCCTTTAAGATGGACTGGTCGGATCTCCTTGCAGCCCAAGGGACTCTCAAGAGTCTTCTCCAACACCACAGTTCAAAAGCATCAATTCTTCAGCGCTCAGCTTTCTTTATAGTTCAACTCTCACATCCATACATGACCACTGGATAAACCATAGCCTTGACTAGACGGACCTTTGTTGGCAAAGTAATGTCTCTGCTTTTGAATATGCTGTCTAGGTTGGTCATGACCTAGTGAACAGTGAAACACACTAGCGCAGAGACTGAGGGCACAGACTTTGGAGCCAGACCTCCTGGACTCAAGCCCTGCCTCTGCTGCTCTCTTCCTGCAAGACCTTGGGCAAATTCCTTAGGCTTTCAGGCCTCTGTTTCTTTATCTGTTCATTAGGGATCACAGTTGTACTGTTACCTCATGGGATTCAGTGGGAGGATGACCACGAAGATCTGAGAAGCGCGTCAGCCTCTAGCGTGTGTCACGTAAATGTCAGTGATCACTAGTTGCGTGTGCCGGGTGCTGTGCTGGTCACTGTCACATCTGTCTTTCATCATCTTTCCTCCATCTCCTCTGCCCCATTTCACATATATGTCAGAGTGAACTTTTCTAGTACCAGTCATGGTCCTTCCATAGCTCCCCTTTGCCTGCAGATTCATGCTTAAGAGAATGTGCCCTAGAGCCCATTTGTCTGGGTCCAAACACCTACTCTGGATAAGCCACTTAAGCCCTTGATGCCTCATTATCTTCATCTGGAAAAATGGAGATATCAATCATACCTCAGAGGGTTGTTGTGAGGATTTAGAAAGGATGATGAGTATAAAATACTAAAAATATACTTTACACAGAATAAGTGCTCAAAACATTAGCTATCGTTGTTATTATTGCATGCGCTCAGTAAACATTTGCTGGATCAGACCAGATATACACTGGGCTGTGTCAAGCAATGAGGATACAGTGGTTTCTGCAGGGAACCCTCACTGAATCTTCCCTGTGAGGATGGCATCAGATTGGTCTCTCTCCCTCCCACTCCATCCCTCCACCATCTTTCTCCCCTTCTCTCTCCCACACACACAGAATTCTAAAATCTGCCTCAAACTTGCCATGCATTATTCACTGACATTCTCCCTTTGAACAGTGAAAGAGCCTGTGTCAATTTGTCTTTTAAAGCTGTTCCTTGCTGAATCCACATATGTCCATTAATGGTGCCTGCGGATGGAACAGCATCTGCAGAGGCCCCATCTCAAAACGATCCCCGTTTAATGTGAGCTGTGACTTCCCAAGGCTGCCGCTCATTAGAAGCTGCTTCTTATTTCTTCCCATAGTTCAGACATAAGATGAAACCAAACGAGCTTTTTTGACAAAGACTCTACTGAAACAGCTGCAAAACCAAGCATCTGAGCCTGGTATGAAATGAAGAAAGGGAGCTTGGCAGAGGTACCAAAGAGGAAAAAGAGGTATCAGCTTTCCTGGATTCTGAGATGGACTTTTCACATTGTAATGTTTCTAAAATTGGAATGTGTCTTAAGTCCTCGTATGGATTTCGAGCAGTGTGTTTCCCAACCCCTTTAACCTGAAAAGTTGTTACTAAATTGATGGTACATTTTCAAACTGAGGAGATGTGTCACTTTTGAATTTTTAATTGTCTAAATATTAGAAGGCCTGCATTAACTTTTGAGAAAAATGCTGCAAGCCGGCTTAGATGTATGGAGCAGAAGAGGCAGTTCTTAATCACGGGGAAGAAAACAGGTTTGAAGGATAAGATGTTTGTGTGTCATCAGCTGCCCTCTCATCCTTGGTCAGCCAGAACCCTGGCTGGCTAGGAATTGGTACCTTTTCTCGGAAATAACCCAGTCGGCGCATAAATACCTAGGGTCTGTCCCAACCCATTTCTAAAGGTGCTTGGTGGAGAAGCAATCCCAGGGCTTGATTTCTCTTTCTTTGACTGAAAACTGATACTGTCCTTTGAGTTTTGTTAAAGGCGTAGGACTACAGTTGGGGTAAAAATGTTTGTGGAAACACATGGTTATTCTCTTATGGTAAATCAAAGTGCCTGTTAACTAATTAATCCAACAGGTACTTCCCAAGCAGTACTATGTGTCTGGCCCATGCCAGTCCCTCTCTGTTTGTTGTCTGAAGAAACTGTGTGAGCAACCCTAGGAAGTAGGACTTGTAATTCAGCCCTATTTCCCAGACCCAGAAACTGAGGATCAGAGAAGAGTGACTCCACCNGTACTATGTGTCTGGCCCATGCCAGTCCCTCTCTGTTTGTTGTCTGAAGAAACTGTGTGAGCAACCCTAGGAAGTAGGACTTGTAATTCAGCCCTATTTCCCAGACCCAGAAACTGAGGATCAGAGAAGAGTGACTCCACCTGGTCCACTCTGGAGCTGGCACAGCAGGGGCACCATCCACCATGGCTCTCGTTTGCCTTCTTTCCCAGAGTAGAAACTTGAGGGCCGTGGTGATGGGGTGGCAGAGTCAGGACTAGAATTCAGGGCTTTGACTCTCGGACAAAGCCCTGACTCTTTACGGCTTTGTGTCAAAGCTTTGGGGAGTATGCCAGGGAAACACATCAAATAAGACCTTCCCTAGTGACCCCTCTTTTCTTTCATGCTTACTAAGCCCAACGAAGCTACAAGCTCCACTTTGGGTCACCATGCCCCGTGAGAACAATTGTGGCAAACAATTCACAGCAAGGTTACTTCTTTGTGATTTATCTGAAGCTAAAAGATCAACTCATATCAGGGTTCATTTGATGGACACAGAGAAGGGTCTCTTCTCCATAGAGTCCTAGAAGAAGAACAAGGCGCTCTCACCCGAGATTCAGGGAGGCCTTCTCCAAGGCCCAAATCCCTTTCATAATCAGGTGTAATTATTCCTGTCCTTTGTCCTCGCCAGGCACCAGAGTGAGAGTCAGTCTTTAATCTGGGAGCCACTGGAATGGCAGAATAGCGAGGTCACCTGGATTAGCAGCTAATGGATTCTCTACCCTTTGTTCTGCTGATAATGGGATGAGACAATGAACTATTACTCTGAAGCTTTGGGGAGAGACTCTTCAGGGCTCAGGCTGGTGTGTTTTGCAAATGAGGTGGTGATACAGTGAGAAACCAGTTGTCACGCATTTCTGTTCTTGGCAGCTGCAGCAGTAGCAGCTTGTTTCTCATGTCATCCTTCTTCAAAGGGGGCCTCCCCACCCCACTGTCTCCAAGTCCCCAGTCCCCCGGCTGCCTTACCTTGCAGCAGTGTATAGAAGGCACCGGAGGCAGACAGGTTGGTGGTTATGGTGACGTCGTCCTTGCTGGAGGTCTCCACCTGGACGTGCACTGAGCTGTCTGTATCACTTCGGAAACTGCTCACCTGGCCGGTTGGGAAGGTCACATTTGTCAGGCGGCCAAAGCTGTCATACCTGAAAACCAAGGGGTGGCTCTGAGTAACAGAGATATAATGGTGCCACTGCTGCAGCCTGGCTTGTTCTACCTGATGCCATGGTTTTGCATGTTCCGCTTTTCTTTCTGCTCGGATACATTTCCACGTCTCCAGCATCTCCTTGGACACAACTCCACCTGCTGATATTCAGCTGCAGGCAGACAACTTCTCTCTCCTGAGTCCTCCTTTCCTAAGTCTGTAGAGTGGAGATACCCTCCCCACCTCCAGGATTCCTGTGAGCCATGTGCGGAAGTGATCTGTTGCTATGAACTAATACTCACTCACTAAGAGCCAGATGATGGCGGCCCAGGTGGCGCTAGGGGTAAAGATTCTGCTTGCCGATGCAGGAGACCTAAGAGACGCGGGGTTCAATCCCTGTATCAGCAAGATCCCCTGGAGGAGGAAGTGGCAACCCACTCTAGTATTCTTGCCTGGAGAATCCCACGGATAGAGGAGCCTGGTGGGCTACATACAGTTCACATGGGGCCACAAAGAGCTGGACACGACTTAGCACGTGCACGTGTGCACACACACACCCACACACACACCTGAGATGGATGATCCAGAGTTTTAGGGCGACTCCCAGAGGCAAGGAGTCAAAGTGGATGCTTGAATACCTTCTCAAACCTCTCCCCCTCCCCCGCCAAGAACTGGTTAAACAGGTGTCTCCTGACCAGCACTAGAGATAGGGCTTCCTAGGAAGCCACAGAGCCTGGGAAAAGGGGACTTTGAATTCAGACCAGGATTCTGCTGCCACAGAAGGGGGCTAGACAGATGGGTTCCCGTAGCCCCTTCACAACTGGATTTCACATCTGGCACCAAGCGGCGCTCAAAACCCACAGCTTTGCTCTGCTGTGGTCTTTCTAAAGCATCACAAGTGAATCTTAATTCTCTTTCCCATTCTCCTGATGATAAAAGAAATAACCTAAATTTTTTCACACCCACAATATGGCATTCAGATATGGTGCTAGTACTTTCATACATTCTTTCCCTTAACCCTCACGACTAGTCAAAAAGACATATATTAGCTCTTTTTTGGCGGACACTCAGAAAGTGAAGTCACTCGCTCCAGCTCACACAGCTAAGTGTGATAGAGTCGAAATTTAAACTTAGATCTCTGCTTCCAAGCCGACCCTTGCTTCTCTGTCTTCAGAGCGTTTCCAGACAATCTGTTTGCAAGTGTCCATGGCGTGTGCTATCCTACCTGCTACACAGTGGCTGGCAGATGGCAGGGAGCTGGCTACTCACAGGTAGGTTTGAAGAGCCATTTTAGACTTGCATGTGAACGGGGATGGGCATCTCAGGTGGTGCTAGCAGTAAAGACCCTGCCTGCCAATCCAGGAAGCACAGGTTCGATCCCTGGGTGGGGAAGATCCCCTGGAGGAGGGCATGGCAACCCACTTCAGTGTTCTTGCCTGGAGAATTCCATGGACAGAGGAGCCTGGCAGGCTACAGTCCACGGGATCACAAAGAGTTGGACACAACTGAAGTGACTTAGCGTGTGTGCAGGTCAATGGGCATAAAGTTCTTCACTCAGGTGCCCATATTTCTGACTTCTACTCAGGCTCAAGCCTGCAGCGTGGGTTCAGCTGTATATGTCTCCCTCATGTACTCTGGGTCTCCCACGGACTTCTTTTCCTGCTCAGCTTTTTATACGGGAGTAAAGCTGTTCTCTGGGAGCCTGGGCAAAGGGTTTTAACTATAGTGAAACGAGGCCTGAAAGTTTAGCTCCATCCTGGCTCTTCTGATTCCTTCAGCTGGGCCTGGCTTCCTGATGGGCCCCTGGGTCCCTGCAGCTCCTATGGTTTCAGGTGAGACTTGGTAGGTGAGACCAGGCAGGCCTTCGCTGAGCAATTTTCTGCTCGAGGTCAGATTTGGATGCTGCGTGGGTTCTGCCATCCATCTGCTCTTCCTGTCCCCATGGCTGGCTGGCACTGATCACGGAATGATAACAGTCCTGGCCACAGTCTGCCACAGAGGAGGTGCTGGTGAAGGTCTTTTGAGTGAATCATCCCAGTCCTCGACTCAAGACTGATTTTAGGGGGAGGGACAAGGGGCTTTGAGAGAGCTGAATCTTTGGTGCTGAGGGCTGAGGAAGGCGAATGGATGCCCTTCCCATGATGGCAAGAAAAGCAGGGGTTGCAACCGTATTCCTCAGGCCTGGGGGTGGCGGGGCCAGGCTGTGCGGACGTATCAGTCCTTTGGGTTCTCGGAAAGGCAGTTCCCTGGTGGCTCAACTGTTAAAGATTTGCCTGCGATTTAGGAGACCTTAGTTTGATCCCTGGGTTAGGACAATCCCTTAGAGATGGGAAAGGCTACCCACTCCAGTATTCCATCCTAGAGAATTCCATGGAGTATACAGTCCATGGGGTTGCAAAGAGTAGGACATGACTGAGCAACTTTCACTTTCAGAGGCAGTTAAAGGGTTTGGAAAACTGTTTCCTGTCATGATTCTCTCCTTTTGCTCTCTCTGTACTGAGTCAGGTTCTTGTAAGGGGAGGTCAGTCTGGCTCAGTGGGGAGCAGCGGTGAGGCCTGACCTGGAATGGAGGGTGAGAGGTGCAGAGTGCCCCTCAGAGTGGGTGAGGGCATGACTCTGAAAGACCACGGAGGGCGGTCTCGGGTTAAAGATCTGGGCTGTCTGTCTTAAGGCCTCTCTCACCTGGACGAGCTCACAGCTCTGCTCCTGTTAACTCTGGGAGAGGCTGGTGTGCTTTTTAGCCCTTTATGGCTGCTGGAAATTTGAACAGGAAGGAATTTCACAAAAATGTTTACAGCGGCTATCTCTGGGAGGTAGAATTACAGGGGATTTTAGTTGCTTCTTTATATGCATTTTATAGTCTCAAGATTTTGAATAACTAACATGGATGATTTTCATCATCAGAAAAGTGCTGGGATGGGACTTCCTGGTGGTCCAGTGGTAAAGAATCTGCCTTGCAATGCAGTGGACATGGGTTCCATCCCTGGTCGGGGAACTAAGACCCCATGTACCCAGGGGGCAACTAAGCCCATGCGCCACAGCTATTGGGCCTGCCAGCTCTGCAACTAAGACCCCAGCCAAATACACACATTAAAAAAAAGAAGAAAAGTGCTGTGACAAGCAAGTAATGCCTCTTGAGCATGGCCACCTTGGGGAAGAGGACTTTTTAAAAAATTGCTGGTAATTTTAGAAGTGTCTCATTTAGAGGACATCTGCCAATAACAACCTGTTTGCCAAATATCACTAGAGCATCCCAAATTTTTGAGCCCCAAATCAAGACTCCTTGCTAACCCCCTACCCCTCCAACAAAAACCCCATTCTGTCCCTTTAACTGCAGTCTATGAGCAAGCTGAATGCTGTCAGATCCCCAATCATCTTGGAAGGTAACAGGAAGATCTATTTCAGGCTGACAGTTTCATGGGATGGATATGCTGTTCTAGTCTGGTTCTTTGAACACCTATGATCCATGTACACACTCTTTATTAATCTAATTTCCTGGCCTAACTGGATAAAAAGGATTTTATTACACCGTGCAAAATACTTAAAAAGGAGCTCTGCAGTCTTACAATTTTGACTTGATAGATTATGCACTGGACTTCCCTGGTGGCTCAGATGGTAAAGAATCTGCCTGCAATGCAGGAGACCTGGGTTTGATCCCTCAGTATGGAAGCTTTCCTGAAGAAAGGTATGGCTACCCACTCCAGTATTCTTGCCTGGAGAATTTCATGTCACCTTGATGCTACTTCTATCAAGGCCCTGCTCAAACGCCACCCACTACAGGTCTCCCCATCCCTTCTTCCCCCAGTGATCCTCTGGAATGTGCCTCCTGCATCACAACAGCTGATGGACAACTTGTCTCCCGCTTTGGCCTTGGAGCGCCCGAGTTAGGACAGGATCATGAGGTCAGACAGTCAGGCTGGGAATCTGGATTCCAGCATCTGCCAGCCCCGGGACCCTGGAGGACTGGCCTTCGGTTCATCTCAGCTTCCCTAGCATGGGGGCTGGGAGAGAGATGATCAGGGGATGGTGGCTGAACAGATAAGTGGATGCAAGATTGCATGTGCAAGGCCTCCTGCCTGCTTCTTCAGAGAAGAGAGACTATGATGCACTCACATGCCACCCCTGCAGGACCTACAGAGACCTGACACATAGTAGGTCCCTGATAAACCTCCGCTGAACGCACAAATATGGAAACAGCCGCTTTCACTAAATGATACTTCAGCAATCTTCACTGGCATCTCCCCAGAGTTTTAGCTTCCAAGCTAGAAAGAGGCTTTGCATAAAGGCAGACAATTGTAATTATTATCGAAGGTGGCCTGTAATACATAATTAAATTGAGCCTGAAGATGATACGATGAAAAGGCCGGATGCTGTCAAGATCTGGCTTTCTAGGAGATGGCCCAAAAGCAGTAATTTCCACTCCTCCTATTTTCCATTGGGACTGAATGTCTTAATTAAATGAACATCAAACAGCACAGCCCATTTATAGAATTTTCTTGTCTCGTATTCACTCATTTCACCGCTTTCTGGAGCTTGAGAAAGGCCACTGGCTCTCTCTGCCACCTGATCAATTTCTGTGATTATCCCATCCGGACGCCGCTTCTGCCTCTGCGGGGAGGAGAGGGGGCTACCCATTCTCTGCACCTTGATCTTTGCCCATGGCCGCCTCGGTGTCCCTTTCTCTTCCTGCTACTCAGTTGCTAAGGGAAAGGATGCAGGTGTTTCCCAGCAGGATGCTGGAGACAGGTCTCTATCTGCAGTGCCTGGATTCCGACCCCAAGAGGGACTACTTCTGGCCAATGGCTTAGATAACATCTGTTGCAGCTTTACTTAAATTACTGGCCAATTTTCTTCCTCTCTATCACAGAAGAACAGAAGGAACAGGTTGTTGTGGGAAGGTACTTAGAGCCAGGTGGTTTAGGCTTTGAATCAAGGCTCTGTACTTTCCAGCAATGCAACCCTAGAGGGCAGGCACTCAGTTCTGTTTCCCTGTTAACCATCCAAACCCCACCACAAATGGTATTATTTCAGTCAGGTTATGCAGCATAACCTTTGTTTGCCTCTGAATTCTCATCTCTAAGACGTGGGTAGTAATACCTGTCTCAGGGAGATACTGTGAAGATCAAACAAGGTAACATATTTCAATGCCAGTTCCTTCCAGCAACTGCAGGACCCCGTGAGATCGCCCTCACTAGACTGTCAACTCCCTGACGGAAGCGCCTTTGTTCGGTCACTGGTGTATCCCTAGCACTTAGGGGAGTGCCTGGCATAGAGTTCAGTCCAGTCGCTCAGTTGTGTCTGACTCTATATGACTCCATGGACTGCAGCACGCCAGGCTTCCCTGTCCATCACCAACTCTTGGAGCTTGATCAAACTCATGTTCATCAAGTCAATGACACCATCCAACCATCTCATCCTCTGTCGTCCCCTTCTCCTCCCAGCTTCAATCTTTCTCAGCATCAGGGTCTTTTTCAATGAGTCAGTTCTTTGCATCAGGTGGCCAAAGTACTGGAGTTTCAGCTTCAGCATCAATCCTTTCAATGAACACCCAGGACAGATTTCCTTTAGGATTGACCAGTTGGATCTCTTTGCAGTCCAAGAGACTCTCAAGAGTCTTTGCCAACACCATAGTTCAAAAGCATCAATTCTCCAGTGCTCAGCTTCCTTTATAGTCCAACTCTCACATCCATACATGACCATTGGAAAAACCATAGTTTGACTAGATGGACCTTTGTTGGCAAAATAATGTCTTTGCTTTTCAATATGCTATCTAGGTTGGTCATAGCTTTTCTTCTAAGGAGCAAGTAATTTCATGGCTGCAGTGATTTTGGAGCCCAAGAAGATAAAGTCTATCACTCTTTCCCTTGTTTCCCCATTTTTGCCAAGAAATGATGGGACTGGGTGCCATGACCTTAGTTTTCTGAATGTTGAGTTTTAAGAGGTTCTTTAGTGCTTCTTTGCTCTCTGCCATAAGGGTGGTGTCATCTGCATATCTGAGGTTATTTATATTTCCAGCAATCTTGATTCCAACTTGGGCTTCATCCAGCCCAACATTTTGCATAATGTACTCTGCATATAAGTTAAATAATCAGGGTGACAATATACTCCTTGATGTACTCCTTTCCCGATTTGGGAACCAGTCTGCTGTTCCACATCCAATTCTAAATGTTGCTTCTTGACCGGCATACAGATTTCTCAGGAGGCAGGTCAGGCGGTCTGGTATTTCCCTCTCTCGAAGAATTTTCCATACACTAGATGCTCAATAATGTGAATGAGTGAGTCTAGATAGAATGGTCTGCTCATTCTTTTTTTCCCTGCTTTTCCCAACTTTACTTTGAAGCCTATTCCTTCATACTTTCTGCCTTCTATTCCATTTGCTTCTAAACACGCTGAGTTCAAACCAGGCTTGGGGTGCTCGTGCTGACTGTTTCCTTTGGTGGGAATGCTCTTCCTTCTAACCTTGAGAGGGCTAGTTCCTTTTATTACTCATGTTTTAGCTCAAATGTTATTATTTCAGCAAGGCCTTCTCTGGCCACCCGTTCTGATGGGCCCTTCCACCTTGATCACACTAATCAGCAGTCCCCAACCTTTTCAGCACGAGGGATCAGTTTCATGGAAGACAGCTTTTCCACAGAAAAGCTGTGGAAAAGCTGTGGAAAAGGGGGGCAGGGGATGGTTTCAGGATGGTTCAAGCATGTTACACAGATCGTGCACTTTATTTCTACTATAAATACATCAGCTCCACCTCAGGTCACTGGGCAATAGATCCTGGAGGTTGGGGACCCCTGCATTATCTTAGTTTACTGTTTTCACTTCACATATGGTTTACCTGCTTACCTGTTTGTTGTCTCTTTTCCCACTAGAATATAAGCTCCATGAAGGCAGGGACCTCGTTTGTATTCTTAGTGCCCGTTGCAGGACCCAGCATGTAAAAGGCACTCAGTACATATTTCTTGGATGAGTGAATGAACAGTAGATATTATTGCTTTTTCAAGATCTAGGGTGAGAATAATTAAGCACTCAACCCGTTACCCCTCACCTTCTGTATGAGGAAGGGAAAGTTCACTAATATTTATACGGTACATTTTAGGTATGGAGCACTGCTCACAGCCATCTTTGGAGGTGAACATGATTATCATCATTTCGCAACCAATGAAACTAAGGCTCAGAAAGATAAACAACTTGCTTAAGATCCCATGGCTAACAGAGGCATATAAACTCTCATGTCTGTCTGATCTTAAAGGCTGTGTTCTGGCATCAAGCTTCCTGGAAAGACGGTGCTGTTACAAATCGAAACCTTTGTGTTCAACTATGTTAAAGAAAAGATTGCGCTTGGAACTCTGAAGTGGGTAGAGAAGAGGGACAGCTTTCTCTTTGAGATGCTTTTCTTTGCTTCCACTACAGCTGACTCTACAGTGATGCTCAGTCCCCACCTGGGGGTGTGATGGAGACAGCCAGGTGATCGGTTTCTCACTATTTCCCCCTCACTGACTTTTCACTTGTTTTTCCACAGCATCTTTGGATTACAGAGAAGGAACACACACAGAAGATTCATAGAGTGGTTGCAAACTTGGCTCTCAGAAGAGGACCACTAGAAGCTATCTTCACACATATTGCAAGTGTTTCTTCTTCACACTCGATACTTCACACCTTGATCCACTTCACTACACGCGCTTGGTGAGGAAAATGCCACATTGCCTTTCTGATAGTAAACTTTTTGCTGATTGGGCACTTTTTAGTTGGAAAATAAAGATTTTATTTTTAGGACTTTCATCTATGATTGTTCCAAACACCACCACCATCAACAAGAGGAAATGGCCATTGTATTCTCTGTGAATAATTACAGTTCACAGCCCATGCCCCTTAGGTCTCTGTAACAGAGTGGCATCACTAAACAGTAACTACTCCAAAACTGCAGCAGAGGCAGGCTCCTTGTTGGCTCTGCAATAAAAATATGTCCTTGCTGCCCATTTCCCATAAGAATCCCAGGGACGGGGGAGCCTGGTGGGCTGCCATCTATGGGGTCTCACAGAGTCGAACACGACTGAGGCGACTTAGCAGCAGCAGCAGCAGTAACTCCCAACAATGAATTGTAGCCTTCAGGATTTCTAAGAGCTGGCCCCCCCAACCTCTGTAGGTCTTATCTCTCATCGATGCTATATTTGAGGCCATGCATCTGCTAGAAAGTTCTTAGGTGGATCTGGGATTGAACCCTGTCTGCTCTGCCATTTATGTGAACAGTGTCGCAGAGCCAGTCTGTGGCTGTGCTGTTTATCCTGCTCCATCCTCAGACTCATTTTCTACCCTTCCCTGTGCCCTGACAGGCTGACCTCTGCAGACTGCATCCCTGGGGCCTCCCTTGCGGGCTTGCTTCTGGTTGGGTATAGCCAGTGGTGGGCAGTGGTGAGAGACTGCAGGTCAAGAGGAGAAGTCTTTCCTATTCTCTCTCTCTCTTGGTCCCGTATTTCTAATAACGGATGCATCCACCCCATTACAGCTCCTGCTAATGCCTTCTACATGGCCGCAACTCCCACTGGGCTTTAGTAACAATATCTTGTTACTTCCCTGCCTTGCCCTTCAGCTTGAGGGTTGGTGATGGTTATTCAGTGTGTTTCGTGCCTGGGTGCCTCACCACCCTTCCTTGGTTCCCTTATTCTTGCCTATACCTCTATACCACTTTTTCATTGGAAAGATGGTTTCTTTGCAGGATATAGAAATCTGGGTTGACAGATTTCTTCTTTCTTTCAGCATTTCTGTTTTCTAGTTTATATGTATTTCTCTTTTCAAATTTCTTCTTCTGATGAGAAGTCTACTATGACTCTTATCTTTGCGCCTCTGTTTAAAAAAAAAAAAAAAAAAGCCCCGTATGGCACTGCTTTTAGGATTCTCTGTTCCTTTTGTATTCAGCAGTCTGAATAGGATATGCATAGATACCTGTGGGTGTGTGTGTACTTATTCTGCTTGGTGCTTTCTGAGATTCTGGGTCTGTGGTTTTGGTGTCTAATTACATATGGATAGTTCTCAACCATTATTGCCTCCAATGTTTCTCCTGCCTTGTCTGTCTTCTTCTGGAATTCTAATTAAATGTATACTAGAGCAGTTGATGTCTCCCAGTTCTTCGATGCCCTATTCTATATTTTTTCTTCTTTTCCTCTTTGTGTTTCAGGTTGGATAATTTCTATTGATCTATCTACTTTCCTCAGGTGTTTCAACTTTACTGATAAGCCCATAAGACAATTTTCACCTCTATGTTCTTCATTTCTCGCATTTCCCAGTTGATTTTCTCTTACAGTTTTCATTTCTCTGCTGAAATATCCATCTGATCTCGCATGTTTTCCACCTGACAGTATTTTATTTTAGCTGCCTGGCATGCAGGGTATCAGACCCCTGACCAGGGGTTGAACTTGGGCCCTTCATAGTGAGCATGAAGAGTCCTAGCCACTGGACAAGCAGGGGATTCCCTACGTAATCTTCGTTAAGTTCCTGAGAGACAGTTTCAACATCTGTGTCACATCTGAGTGTTCTTCTGGCGATATCTTTGATCCTGGGAGAGTGCTGCTTTTTCTTGCCTTTTTGTAGATTCAGTTGAAAGTGTGACATCTTGTGTAGGGCAGCAGAAACTGAGGTAGTAGATTTTCGGTATGAGTTTTCTCCTGCTTGCACTTTAGTGAGAGAGTTTAAGTTAATTTAGTAGGATTTGGGCTGGCTTTGAAATGTGTTATTTCTATGGCTAACCTTAATGTGTCACAGGCTTTACATTCCTCCAGCAATATCTTGTATTTAGTGTGTGAAACTCATTTGCCAGAGGGTTTTTTTTTTCCCCCCAATGTGCCTACTCTATTCTCACTTTTAGGTCCCATCTTTGTGCCCAACCTTAGAAAGGGTCTCTTTGTAGGCTCTTGTATCCTTCTTATCTCCTTCCCAGTAGTATTCCACTTTTCATTGTTATGTTTAGCTTTTTAGGTAGCAGTGGTGGGTGGCAAGCTTGAGAGAATTTTCTTTTGTTCTGATTGAGCCTCAGTCTTCTATCAATATTTGCATGTATCCCTGAATCTCAGGAGTGTGGCCTCTTCAGGGCTCCTGCCCCTTTCAGGCTGTTCTTCTGGGCCCATTAAGTATTNCAACTCACGAAAAACCAGGAGGATCTCCCCTCCAGGCGAGATGAGGCCCTTGTCCTCTGTAGCACCTCGTGGGAAGTCACCCCATCCCTCATGAACCTCGACGGGTTCCTTCACACCCTTGCAGTGACTCAAGAATATCCCGACATACAGGTCTCCACGCGAGAGGAACCCCGAGGTTCCCGCCACAACTCAAGAGGACCCCCGTGTCCCCCTGCTCAGCTCTAGATCATACTTCCTTTCCGGGCTTCGTCGGGGAAGGATACCCGACGGTCCTGTCGCATGACATGAGGAGGCTCTTGCCACAGGAGTTTCCAGAGGAACTCCGGGGGCGGGGGGCACCTCCTGATCCACGATACCCACAGATGTCTCTGTCCATTCAAGAGGAAGCTGGGGGCCCTGCACAGCATCGACTGTCACCCTGAGGATTGACTCCCACCACGGTGGCACGTGTTTCAACCCTGTGGGAAATCCTCGAGGGGAAGCCCCAGACCCCTGTGTCACCTCGATGGGAAGCCTGACCCTGCGGCTACAGCTCGGCAGGAAAGGGACGTGCACGTCTCCACTGGAGATGAGACCAGACTCCCCTGGGGAGCCTCCAGAGAAACCCCACGGTCCAAGTAAACAGTGAAGGTAATCCACAGGCTCCAGATGAGGACTTTGGGGCAAGCCACCACTGCCAAGGAATCCCCAGAGGCCCTTGGCAACTCACGTGAATCCTGGCCTTTCCGGAGGGCACAGGGGCGGGTCTCTGGGGTCCCGTCATAAGTCGAGAGGACCCTTCCACAACTCACGAAAAACCAGGAGGATCTCCCCTCCAGGCGAGATGAGGCCCTTGTCCTCTGTAGCACCTCGTGGGAAGTCACCCCATCCCTCATGAACCTCGACGGGTTCCTTCACACCCTTGCAGTGACTCAAGAATATCCCGACATACAGGTCTCCACGCGAGAGGAACCCCGAGGTTCCCGCCACAACTCAAGAGGACCCCCGTGTCCCCCTGCTCAGCTCTAGATCATACTTCCTTTCCGGGCTTCGTCGGGGAAGGATACCCGACGGTCCTGTCGCATGACATGAGGAGGCTCTTGCCACAGGAGTTTCCAGAGGAACTCCGGGGGCGGGGGGCACCTCCTGATCCACGATACCCACAGATGTCTCTGTCCATTCAAGAGGAAGCTGGGGGCCCTGCACAGCATCGACTGTCACCCTGAGGATTGACTCCCACCACGGTGGCACGTGTTTCAACCCTGTGGGAAATCCTCGAGGGGAAGCCCCAGACCCCTGTGTCACCTCGATGGGAAGCCTGACCCTGCGGCTACAGCTCGGCAGGAAAGGGACGTGCACGTCTCCACTGGAGATGAGACCAGACTCCCCTGGGGAGCCTCCAGAGAAACCCCACGGTCCAAGTAAACAGTGAAGGTAATCCACAGGCTCCAGATGAGGACTTTGGGGCAAGCCACCACTGCCAAGGAATCCCCAGAGGCCCTTGGCAACTCACGTGAATACTTGCCTTTCTGGAGGGCACAGGGGCGGGTCCCTGGGGTCCCCATCCTAAGTCGAGAGGAACCTTCGGCAACCTGAGAAAAACCGGGAGGATCATAAGTCGAGAGGACCCTTCCACAACTCACGAAAAACCAGGAGAATCTCCCCTCCAGGCGAGATGAGGCCTTGTCCTCTGCAGCAGCTCGTGGAAAGTCATTCCATCCCTCGTGAACCTCGACGGGTTCCTTCACACCCTTGCAGTGACTCAAGAATATCCCGACATACAGGTCTCCACGCAAGAGGAACCCCGAGGGTCCCACCACAACTCAACAGGAGCCCCATGTCCCCCTGCACCGCTCGAAACCAGGGTTCCTTTCCCTTTTTCCTAGTGGAAGGATTGCCGCGTGTACCGTTGCATCTCAAGAGAAGGCACTCTCCACATGAGTGTCCAGAAGAAATCCGGGGGTTGGGCCACCTGTTCCAGGAGACCCCCAGATGTCTCTGTACACTCCATTGGAACCTGGTGGCCCTGAGCCGCCCTGACAGTCACCCAGAATTTTGGCTCACACCACAATTGCACGTGTTTCCACTCTGTGGAAAAGCCTTTGTGTGAAGACCCTGACCCCTGTATCCCCTCGACGGAGAGAGTGACCCTGCAGTTACAGCTCAGGTGGAAAGCAGAGGTGCATGTCTCCACTCGAGATGAGACCTGACTCCCCTGGGGAGCATCCAGAGGATCCCCACGGTCCACGTCTGCAGTGGAGAGGAATCCTCCGATGCCAGACGAGGACTTAGAAGCCGGAACCGACTGCCAAGGAATCCCCAGAGGCCCCTGGTAACTCGTGTGGAGCCTGGGCTTTCCGGAGGGCACAGGGGCGGTTCCCTGGAGTCCCCATCGTAAGTCAAGAGGAACCTGCTGCAACTCGATGAAAACCAGGAGGAACTTCCCTCCAGGCGAGATGAGACCCTTTTCCCCTGTGGCAACTCATGGGAAGTCACTCCATCCCTCAAGAACCATGACTGGTTCCTTCACATCCTTGCAGCGACTCAAGAATATCCTGACATAAGGTCTCCAAGCGAGAGGAACACCGAGGTTCCCCCAATAACTCAAGAGGACCCCCGTGTCCCCCTGCTCAGCTTGAGATCAGGCTTCCTCTCCCGGCTTCTTCGGGAAGGATTCCAGACGGTCCCGTCGCATGTCCAGAGGTGACGTTTGCCACAGGAGTTTTCAGGGGAACTCCAGGCTGTCACCACCTGATCCACAATGCCCCTAGATGTCTCTGTCCATTCCAAGGGAACCTAATGTCCCTGCACCACCTCGACTGTCACCCCGAGGATTGGCTCCCACCACGGTGACACGTGTTTCAACCCTGTGGGAAAGCCTCGAAGGGAAGACCCAGACCCCTGTGGAACCTCGACGGGAAACCTGACCCTGTGGCTATAGCTCGGGAGGAAAGTGGACATGCACGTCTCCAGTGGAGACGAGACCTGACTCCCCTAGTGAGCCTCCAGAGAACCCCCACGGTCCAAGTAAGCAGTGGAGGGAATCCTCAGGCTGCTGACAAGGACTCTGAAGCAGGCCACCACTGCAAAGGAATGCCCAGAGGTCCCTGGCAACTCGGGGGGCTCCTGGCTTTTCCAGAGGGCATTGGGGCGGTTCCCTGAAGTCCCTGTCATACGTCGAGAGGAACCTGCCGCAACTCAAGAAAAACCACGAGCATCTCCATTCCAGGCGAGATGAGGCCCTTTTCCTCTGCAGCACCTCACGGGAAGTCACTTTATCCCTCATGACCACGACAGCTTCCTAAAGACCCTTGCAGTGACTCAAGAATATCCCGACACACAGGTCTCCATGCAAGAGGAATATTGAGGGTCCTGCCACAACTCAAGAGGACCCCCGTGCCCCCTGCTCCGCTCGAGACCAGGGTTCCTTTCCCTGATTCCTCGGGGAGGGATTCTCACTTGTACCATCGCATCTCAAGAGGAGGCGCTTTCCATATGAGGGTCTAGAGGAACTCCGGGGGTTGAGCCACCTGTTCCAGGAGACCCCCAGATGTCTCTGTCCACTCCATCGGAACATTGCGGCCCTGAGCCGACTCGACAGTCACCCCAAAGTTTGGCTCACACCATGGTGGCATGTGTTTACACCCTGTGGGAATGACTCGAGGGGAAGACCCAACCCCTGTGTCACTTCGACGGGAAGCCTGACCCTGCAGCTACAGCTCAGGAGGAATGCGGATGTGCACGTCTCCACTCAAGACGAGACCTGATTCCCCTGTGGAGCCTCCAGAGGAACCCCACCGTCCACGTCTGCAGTGGAGAGGAATCCTCAGGTGCCAGACGAGGACTTAGGAGCCGGAACCGACTGCCAAGGGATCCCCAGAGGCCCCTGGCACTTCGAGTGGAGCTTGGCCTTTCTGGAGGGCACAGGAGCAGGTCCCTGGGGTCGCCGTCATAAGTTGAGAGGAACCTGCCGCAATTCGAGAAAAACCAGGAAAATTTCCCCTCCGGGCGAGATGAGGACCTTTTCCTCTGCAGCACCTCTTAGGAAGTCACCACATCCCTGTGAACCTCGACCTGATGCTTCACATCCTTGCAGAGAGTCAAGAATATCCTGACATACAGGTCTCCACGCGAGAGGAACACAGAGTGTCCGTCACAACTCAACAAGAGCCCCATGTCCCCCTGCTCCACTTGAGATCAGGGTTCCTTTCCCTGATTCGTCGGGGAAGGATTTCCGCGTGTACCATCGCATCTCAAGAGGAGGCGCTCTCCAAATGTGTGTCCAGAGAAACACCGGGGAAGAGCCACCTGTTCCATGAGCCCCCGAGATGTCTCTGTCCATTCCAGAGGAACCTAGTGGCCCTGCAACGCCTTGACTGTCACCCCGAGGATTGGCTGCCACCACGGTAAACGTGTTTCAACCCTGTGGGAAAGCATTGAGAGGAAGCCCCAGACCGCTGTGTCACCTCAATGGGAAGCCTGACACTGCGGCTACAGCTCGGGAGGAAAGCAGACGTGCATGTCTCTACTGGAAATGAGACCTGACTCCCCTGGTGAGCCTCCAGAGAAATTCCATGGTCCAAGTAATCATTGGAGGGAATCCTCAGCCTCCAGACGAGGACTTTGCATCAGGCCACCACTGCCAAGGTATCCCCAGAGGCCCGTGGCAACTCGCGTGGATCTTGGCCTTTCCAGAGGGGACAGGGGCGGGTCCCTTGGTCCCCGTCGTAAGTCGAGAGGAACCTGCCGCCACTTGAGAAGAACCAGGAGGATCTCCCCTCCAGGCGAGATGAGGCCCTTTTCCTCTGCAGCACCTCGCGGGAAGTCAACACATCCCTCGTGAACCTCGACGGGTTCCTTCACGCCCTTGCAGTGACTCAAGAATATCCCGACATACAGCTCTCCACACAAGAGGATCACCGAGGGACCCGCCACAACTCAACAGGAGCCCTGTTTCCCCCTGCTCCGCTCGAGACCAGGGTTCCTTTCCTTGATTCTTCGAGGAAGGGTTCCCGTGTGTACTGTTGCATCTCAAGAGGAGGCACTCTCCACACGTGTGTCCAGAGGAACTCCGGGGGTTGAGCCACCTGTTCCAGGAGACCGCCAGATGCCTCTGTCCACTCCATCAGAACCTGGCAGCCCTGAGCCGCCTCGACAGTCATCCCGAAGTTTGGCTCACACCACGGTGGCACGTGTTTCCACCCTGTGGGAAAGCCTCGAGAGGAAACCCCAGACCACTGTGTCACCTCGAAGGGAAGCCTGAACCTACAGCTGCAGCTCCAGAGGAAAGTGAAGGGGCACGTCTCCACTCAAGATGAGACCTGACTCCCCTGGGGAGCCTCCAGAGGATCCCTACGGTCCACATCTGCAGTGGAGAGGAATCCTAAGGTGCCAGACGAGGACTTAGTAGACGGAAGTGACTGCCAAGGAATCCCCAGAGTCCCCTGGCATCTCGCATGAAGCCTGGCCTTTCCAGAGGGCACAGGAGCAGGTCCCTGGGGTTGCTGTCATAAGTTGAGAGGAACCTGCCGCAACTCGAGAAAAACATGGAGGATCTCCCCTCCAGGCGAGATGAGGCCTTTTTCTTCTGCAGCACATCGGAGGAAGTCACCCCATTCCTAGTGAACCTCGACGGGTTCCTTCACACCCTTGCAGCAACTCAAGAATATCCTGACAAACAGGTCTCCACACGAGAGGAACACAGAGTGTTCGCCACAACTCAACAGGAGCCCCGTGTCCCCCTGCTCCGCTCAGGACCAGGGTTCGTTTCCCTGATTCATCGGTGAAAGATTCCTGCATGTCCCGTCCCTTCTCAAGAGGAGGTGCTATCCACATGTGTGTCCAGAGGAACTCCGGGGTTTGAGCCACCTGTTCCAGGAGACCCCCAGATGTGTCTGTCTACTCCTCGGAACCTGGCGGCCCTGAGCTGCCCTGACAGTCACCCCGAAGTTTGGCTCAAAACACGGTGGCACGTGTTTCCACAATGTGGTAAATCCTCCAGGGGAAGGCCCAGACGCCTGTGTCACCTCGACGAGAATAGTGACCCAGCAGCTACAGCTCAGGAGGAAATCGGTGGTGCACGTCTTGACTCGAGATGAGACCTGACTCCCCTGGGGAGCGTCGAGAGGAACCCTACGTTCCACGTCTGCAGTGGAGATGAATCCTCAGGTGCCAGACGAAGACTTAGGAGCCTGAACCGACTGCCAAGGAATCCCCAGAGGCCCAAGCAACTCACGTGGAGCCTGGCCTTTCCAGAGGGCAGAGGGGCGGGTCCTGGGATCCCTGTCATAAGTCGAGAGGAACCTGCCACAACTCGAGAAAAACCAGGAGGATCACCCTGCAGGCGAAATGAGGCCCTTTTCCTCTGCGACACCTCAAGGGAAGTCACCCCATCCCTCGTGAACCTAGACGGTTTCCTTCACACCTTTGCAGTGACACAAGAATATCCCGACATTCAGGTCTCCATGTGAGAGGAACACCGAGGGTCCCCCCACAACTCAACAGGAGCCCCGTGTCCCCCTGCTCCGCTCGAGACCAGGGTTCCTTTCCCTGATTCGTCGGGGAAGGATTCCCACGTGTACCGTCGCACCTCAAGAGGAGGCCCTCTCCACATGAGTATCTAGAGGAACTCTGGGGGTTGAGCCACCTGTTCCAGGAGACCCCCAGATGTTTCTGTCCACTCCATCAGAACGTGGCTGTTCTGAACCGCCCTGACAGTCACCCCGAAGTTTGGATCACACCACGGTGGAACTTGTTTCCACCCTGTGGGAAAGCCTAGAGGGGAGGCCCCAGACCCCTGTGTCCTCTTGAAGGGAAGTGTGACCTTGCAGCTACAGCTCCGCAGGAAAGCGGAGGGGCAGGTCACGACTCGAGATGAGACCTGACTCCCTGGGGAGCTTCCAGAGGATTCCCATGGTCCACGTCTGCAGTGGAGAGGAATCCTCAGGTGCCAGACGAGGACTTGGGAGCCAGAACAGATTGCCAAGGAACCCAGAGGGCTCTGGTTACTCATGTGGAGCCTGGCCTCTCCGGAGAGCACAGGGGCGGGTCCCTGGGTTCCCCGTCGGAAGTCGAGAGGAATCTGCCACAACTCGAGCCAAACAAGGAGGATCTCCCCTCCAGGCGAGATGAGGCCCTTTTCCTCTGCGGCACCTGATGGGAAGTAAGCCCATCACTCATGAAGCTTGACGGGTTCCTTCACACACTTGCAGTGACTCAAGAATATCCTGACATACAGGTCTCCCTGCGAGAGGTACACCGAGGTTCCCGACAACAACTCAACAGGAGCCCTGTGTCCTGCTGCTCCGCTCGAGACCAGGGGTCCTTTCCCTGATTCTTTGGGGAATGATTCCCACGTGTACCATCGCATCTCAAGAGGAGGCGCTCTCCACATGAGTGTCCAGAGGTACTTCGGGGGTTGAGCCACCTGTTCCAGGAGACCCCCAGATGTCCCTGTTCACTCCATTGGAACCTGGCAACCCTGAGCCGCCCTGACTGTCACCCGGAATTTTGGCTCACACCACGGTGGCACGTGTTTCCACACTGTGGGAAAATCTCGAGGGGAAGCCCCAGACCCCTGTGTCACCTCGATGGGAAGCCTGACACTGCAGCTACAGCTCGGGAGGAAAGCGGATGTGCACATCTCCACTCGTGACAAGACCTGACTCCCCTGGGGAGCCTCCAGAGGATCTCCACGGTCCACGTCTGCAGTGGAGAGGAATCCTCAGGGACCAGACAAGGACTTAGGAGCTGGAACCGACTGCCAAGGAATCCCCAGAGTGCCCTGGCAACTCGCTTGGAGCCTGGCCTTTCCGGAGGCCTCAGGGGCGGGTCCTTGGGGTCCAGGTCGTAACTTGAGAGGAACCTGCCGCAACTCGAGAAACACCAGGAGGATCTCCCCTCCAGGCGAGATGAGGCCTTTGTCCACTGCGGCACCACACGGGAAGTCACCCCATCCCTCACGAACCTCGAAGGGTCACTTCACACCCTTACAGTGACTCCAGAATATACCGACATACAGGTCTCTACTCAAGTGGAACATCGAGGGTCCCACCAAAACTCAAGAGGAACCCCGTGTCCCCCTGTTCCACACGAAAGCAGGCTTCCTTTCCCTGCTTCTTCAGGGATGGATTGCCGACCATCCCGTCGCATTTCGAGAGGAGGTGCTCTCCACAGGAGTCTCCAGAAGAACTCCAGGGGTTGCGCCACCTGTTCTTCCAGACCCCCAGATGTCTCTGTCCACTCCATTGGAACATGATGGCCCTGCGCCGCCTCGACTGTCACACCGAGGATTGGCTCCCACCACATTGGCACGTGTTTCATCCCTGAGGAAAGCCTGGAGGGGAAGCCCAAGATCCCTGTGTCACCTCGACGGGAAGACTGACCCTGCAGCTACAGCTCGGGAGGAAAGTGGAGGTGCATGTCTCCACTGGAGTTGAGACCTGACTCCACTGGGGAGCCTCCAGAGAATCCCCACGGTCCAAGTAAGCAGTGGAGGGAATCCTCAGGCTCCAGACGAGGACTTAGGAGCAGGCCCCCACTGCCAAGGAATACCCAGAGGCCCCTGGCAACTCGCGTGGAGCCTGGCCTTTCCGGAGGGCACAGGAGCGGGTCCCTGGGGTGCACATCGTAAGTCGAGAAAAACCTGCCGCAATTCGAGCAAAACCAGGAGATCTCCCCTCCAGGGGAGATGAGGCCCTTGTCCTCTGTGGCACCTCACGGGAAGTCACCCCATCCCTCACGAACCTCGACGGGTTCCTTCACACCCTTGCACTGACTCCAGAACATCCTGACGTTCACACCTCCACTCGAGAGGAACACCGAGGTTCCCACCACAACTCAAGAGGAGCCCCGTGTCCCCCTACTCCGTTTGAGACCAGGGTTCCAATCTCTGATTCTTCAGGGAAGGATTCCCGCCAGTCCTGTGGCATCTCAAGAGGGGGCGCTCTCCACAGGACTGTCCAGAGGAACTCCGGGAGTCGCGCCACCTGTTCCACAAGACCCCGATGTCTCTGTCCACTCCATCTGAACCTGGTGGCCCTGAGCCGCCTCGACAGTCACCCCGAAAATTGGCTCACACCTGGGTGGCACGTGTCTCAACCCTGTGGGAAAGCCTCGAGGGGAAGCCCATACACCCCTGGGTCACCTCAGTGGGAAGCCTGACCCTGCATCTAGAGATCGGGAGGAAAGAAGAGGTGCACGTCTCCATTCAAGAAGAGACCTGACTCCCCTGGGAAGCCTCCAGAGGAAATCCACGGTCCACGTCTGCAGTGGAGAGGAATCCTCAGGGGCCAGATGAGGACTTAGGAGCTGGAAACGACTGCCAAGGAATCCTCAGAGGCCGCTGGCAGCTCGCTTGGAGCCTGGCCTTTCCGGAGGCCTCAGGGGCAGGTCCCTGGGGTCCAGATCGTAACTCCAGAGGAACATGCAGCAATTCGAGAAACACAAGGAGGATCTCCCCTCCAGGCCAGATGAGGCCCTTGTCCTCTGCAGCACCTCACGGGAAGTCACCCCATCCCTCACGAACCTCAACGGGTCCATTCACACTCTTGCAGTGACTCCAGAGTAGCCCGACATACAGGTCTCCACTCAAGAGGATCATCGAGGGTCCCCCCAGAACTCAAGAGGAACCCCGTGTCCCACTGCTGCGAACAAAAGCAGTCTTTCTTTCCTTGCTTCTTCAGGGATGGATTGCCGGCCGTCCCGTCGCCCGTCGAGGGGAGGTACTCTCCACAGGAGTCTCCAGAGGAACTCTGGTGGTCGTGCCACCTATTCCTCGAGCCCCCCAGATGTATCTGTCCATTCCATCAGAACCTGGAGCCCTGCGCTGCCTCGACTGTCACCCCGAGGATTGGCTCCCACCACGTTGGCACGTGTTTCAACCCTGAGGAAAGACTCGAGGGGAAGCCCCAGATCCCTGTGTCACCTCGATGGGACGACTGACCCTGCAGCTACAGCTCGGGAGGAAAGCGAAGGTGCACGTCTCCACTGGAAATGAGACCTGACTCCACTGGGGAGCCTCCAGAGAATCCCCATGGTCCGAGTAAGCAGTGGAGGGAATCCTCAGGCTCCAGACGAGGAGATAGGAGCAGGCCCCCACTGCCAAGGAATCCCCAGAGGCCCCTGGCAACTCGCTTGGAGCCTGGCTTTCCCGGAAGCCTCAGGGGCGGGTCCCTGGGGTCCAGGTTGTAACTCGAGAGGAACCTGCCGCAACTCGAGAAACACCAGGAGGATCTCCCCNCAGGCCCCCACTGCCAAGGAATCCCCAGAGGCCCCTGGCAACTCGCTTGGAGCCTGGCTTTCCCGGAAGCCTCAGGGGCGGGTCCCTGGGGTCCAGGTTGTAACTCGAGAGGAACCTGCCGCAACTCGAGAAACACCAGGAGGATCTCCCCTCCAGACAAGCTGAGGCCCTTGTCCTCTGCGCCACCTCTCGTGAAGTCACCCCATCCCTCACGAACCTCGACGGGTTCCTTCACACCCTTACAGTGACTCCAGAATATACCGACATACAGGTCTCCAGTCAAGAGGAACATCGAGGGTCCCCCCAAAACTCAAGAGGAAACCCATGTTCCCCTGCTCGGCACGAATGCAGGCTTCTTTCCCTGCTTCTTCACGGATGGATTGCCGACCGTCCCGTCGCATCTCGAGAGGAGGTGCTCTCCACAGGAGTCTCCAGAGGAATTCCAGAGGTTGTGCCATCTGTTCCACGAGCCCCTCAGATGTCTCTGTAAACTCCTTCAGAACCTGGTGGCCCTGCGCCAGCTCGACTGTCACCCCGAGGATTGGCTCCCACCACGTTGGCACGTGTTTAAACCCTGAGGAAAGACTCGAGAGGAAGCCCCAGATCCCTGTTTCACCTCGACGTGAAGACTGACCCTGCAGCTACAGCTCGGAAGGAAAGCGGAGGTGCATGTCTCCACTGGAAACGAGACCTGACTCCATTGGGGAGCCTCCAGAGAATCGCCAAGGTCCAAGTAAGCAGTGGAGGGAATCCTCAGGCTCTGGATGACTACTTAGGAGCAGGCCCCCAATGCCAAGGAATCCCCGTAGGCCCCTGGCAACGCGCTTGGAGCCTGGCCTTTCTGAGAACACAGGTTTGGGTCCCTGGGGTGCATGTCGTGAGTCGAGAAAAAACTGCCACAACTGGAGAAAAACCAGGAGGATCTCCCATCCAGGTGAGAAGACGCCCTTGTCCTCTGCGGCCCCTCAAGGGAAGTCACCCCATCCCTCATGAACCTCGAGGTGCACCTTCACACCCTTGCAGTGACTCCAGAACATCCTGATATTCAAGTCTCCACTCGAGAGGAACACAGAGGTTCCCACCACAACTCAAGAGGAGCCCAGTGTCCCCCTGCTCCGTTCGAGACGAGGGTTCCAATCACTGACTCTTCAGGGAAGGATTCCCGCCAGTCCTGTGGCATCTCAAGAGGAGGCGCTCTCCACAGGACTGCCCAGAGGAACTCCGGGGGTCGCGCCACCTGTTCCATGGGACCCCAGAGGTCTCTGTCCACTCCATCTGAACCTGGTGGCCCTGAGCCGCCACGACAGACACCCCGAAGACTGGCTCACACCTGGGTGGCACGTGTTTCAACCCTGTGAGAAAGCCTCGAGGGGCAGCCTATAGAACCCTGGGTCACCTCGATGGGAAGCCTGACCCTGGATCTAGAGCTCGGGTGGAAAGCGGAGGCACACGTATCCACTCAAGAAGAGACCTGACTCTCCTGGGGAGCCTCCAGAGGAAATCCACGGTCCACGTCTGCAGTGGAGAGGAATCCTCAGGGGCCAGATGAGGACTTAGGAGCTGGAACCGACTGCCAAGGAATCCCCAGAGGCCCCTGGCAACTCTCTTGGAACCTGGCCTTTCCGGAGGCCTCAGGGGCGGGTCCCTGGGGTGAAGGTCACAACTCGAGAGAAACCTACCGCAACTCGAGAAACACCAGGAGGATCTCCCCTCCAGGCCAGATGAGGCCCTTGTCCTCTGCGGCACCTCACGGGAAGTCACCCCATCCCTCATGAACCTCGACGGGTTCCTTCACACCCTTGCAGTGACTCCAGAACATCCTGACATTCACGTCTCCACTCGAGAGGAACACCGAGGTTTCCACCACAACTCAAGAGGAGCCCCATGTCCCCCTGCTCCGTTTGAGACCAGGATTCCAATCCCTGATTCTTCAGGGAAGAATTCTCGCCAGTCCTGTGGCATATCAAGAGGAGGTGCTCTCCACAGGACTGTCCAGAGGAACTCCGGGGGTCGCGTCACAAGTTCCATGAGATCCCAGATGTCTCTGTCCACTCCATCTGAACCTGGCGGCCCTGAGCTGCCTCGACAGTCACCCTGAAGACTGGCTCACACCTGGGTGGCACGTATCTCAACCCTGTGGGAAAGCCTCGACGGGCAGCCCATAGACCCCTCTGTCACCTCGACAGGAGGCCTGACCNCTGGCGGCCCTGAGCTGCCTCGACAGTCACCCTGAAGACTGGCTCACACCTGGGTGGCACGTATCTCAACCCTGTGGGAAAGCCTCGACGGGCAGCCCATAGACCCCTCTGTCACCTCGACAGGAGGCCTGACCCTGCATCTAGAGCTCGGGAGGAAAGAGGAGGTGCACGTCTCCACTCAAGAAGAGACCTGACTCCCCTGGGGAGTCTCCAGAGGATCTCCACTTGCCACGTCTGCAGTGGAGAGGAATCCTCAGGAGCCAGAAGAGGACTTAGGAGCTGGTACCGACTGCCAAGGTATCCTCAGAGGCCCCTGGCAACTCGCGTGAAGTCTGGCCTTTCTGGAGGCCTCAGGGCTGGCTCTCTGGTGTCCAGGTCGTAACTTGAGAGGAACCTGCCACAACTCGAGAAACCCCAGTAGGATCTCCCCTCCAGGCTAGATGAGGCCACTGTCCTCTGCGGCACCTCACTGGAAGTCACCCGTCCCTCTCGAACCTCGACGGGTTCCTTCACACCCTTGCAGTGACTCCAGAATAGCCTGACATACACGCCTCCACTCCCGAGGAACATTCAGGGTCCCCCCAGAACTCAAGAGGAACCCCGTGTCCCCCTGCTGGTCACGAAAGCAGGCTTCTTTCCCCTGCTTCTTCAGGGATGGATTGCCGACAGTCTCGTCGCATTTCGAGAGGAGGTGCTCTCCAGAGGAACTCCGGGGGTCATGCCCCCTGTTCCACGAGCCCCTCAGATGTCTCTGTCCACTCCATCGGAACCTGGTGGCCCTGCGCCGCCTCGCCTGTCACTCCGAGGATTGACTCCCACCACGTTGGCACGTGTTTCAACCCTGAGGAAAGCCTCGAGGGGAAGCCCCAGATCCCTGTGTCACCTCGACGGCAAGACTGACCCTGTAGCTACAGCTCGGGAGTGAAGCAGAGGTGCACGTCTCCACTGGAGACGAGACCTGACTCCACTGGGGAGCCTCCAGAGAATCCCCACGGTCCAAGGAAGCAGTGGAGGGAATCCTCAGGCTCCAGACAAGGACTTAGGAGCAGGCCCCCCTGCCAAGGAATCCCCAGTGGCCCCTGGCAAATTGCGTGGAGCCTGGCCTTTCCACAGGGCACAGGGGCGGGTCCCTGGGGTCCAGGTTGTAAGTCGAGAAGAACCCGCCGCAACTCGAGTAAAACCAGGAGGATCTCCCCTCCAGGCGTGATGAGGCCCTTGTCCTCTGCGGCACCTCACGGGAAGTCACCCCATACCCCACGAACCTCGACGGGTTCCTTCACACCCTTGCAGTGACTCCAGAACATCCCGACAGTCACGACTCCACTCTAGAGGAGCAAGAAGTGTCCCCCCACATCTCAAAAGGAACCCCGTGTCCCGGTGCTCTGCACGAAATCAGGCTTCCTTTCCCTGCTTCTTCAGGGAAGGATTCCCGCCAGTCCTGTGGCATCTCAAGAGGAGGTGCTCTCCTCAGGATTGTTCAGAAGAACTCCGGTGGTCGCGCCACCTGTTCCCCAAAACCCGCAGATATCTCTGTCCAATCCAATGGAACCTGGTGGCCATGAACAGCCTCGACAGTCACCCTTAAAGCTGGCTCCCACCTCGGTGGCACGTTTTTCAACTGTGTGGGAAAGCCTCGAGGGGCAGGCAACAGACCCGTGTGTCACCTCGACAGGAAGCCTGACCCTGCAGCTCCAGCTTGGGAGGAAAGCGGAGGTGCACATGTCTCCACTCAAGACGAGACCTGACTCCCCTGGGGAGCCTCCAGAGGAACACCATGGCCAACGTCTGAGGTGCAGAGGAATCCTCAGGTGCCTGACGAGGACATAGGAGCCTGAACCGACTGCCAAGGAATCCCCAGAGGACCCTAGCAACTCGCTTGGAGCCTGGCCTTTCCGGAGGTCTCAGGGTCGGGTTCCTGGGTTCCACCTCATAACTCGAGAGGTACCTGCCCCAACTCGAGAAAAACTGGGAGGATCTCACCTCAAGCGAGATGAGGCCTTTGTCCTCTGTGGCAACTCACGGATAGTCACCCCATCCCTCACGAACCTCGACGGGTTCCTTCACACCCTTGCAGTGACTCCAGAATAGCCCGACATACACGTTGCTACTCGAGAAGAACACCGAGTGTCCCCCCACAACTCGAGAGGAACCCCATGTCCCCCTACTCCGCACGAAATCAGGCTTCCTTTCCCTGCTTCTCTAGGGATGGATTGCCGACCGTCTCCTCGCATTTTAAGAGGAGGTGCTCTCCACAGGATTGTCCAGAGGAGATCCGGGGGTTGTGCCACCTGTTCCCCAATACTCCCAGATGTCTCTGTCCACTCCCACATAACCTGGTGGCCATGAGCCGCCTCGACAGTCACACCGAGGGCTGGCTCCCACCTCGGTGGCACGTGTTTCAACCCTGTGGGAAAGCCTCGAGGGGTAGCCCACAGACCCCTTTGTCACCTCGATGGGAAGCCTGACCCTGCAGCTACATTTTGGGAGGAAAGTGGAGGGCCTAGTCTCCACTCAAGATGAAACCTGACTTCCCTGGGGAGCCTCCAGAGGAACCCCACTGTCCACGTCTGCAGCGGAGAGGAATCCTCAGGTGCCATAGCAGGACATAGGAGCCGGAACCAACTGCCAAGTAATACCCTGAGGCCCCTGGCAACTCGCTTGAAGCCTGGCCTTTCCGGAGACCTCAGGGGCAGGTCCCTGGGGTCCACATCGTAACTTGAGAGGGACCTGCCGCAACTCAAGAAAAACTGGGAGGATCTCCCCTCCAGGCGTGATGAGGCCTTTGTCCTCCCCGGCACCTCACGGGAAGTCACCCTATCCCGCACGAACCTCAACGGGTTCCTTCACACCCTTGCAGTGACTCCAGAAGAGCCCGACCTAAAAGTCTCCACTCGAGAGGAATATCAAGGGTGCACCCACAAATCGAGAGGAACCCCATGTCCCCCTGCTCCACACGAAATCAGGCTTCCTTTACCTGCTTCTTCAGGGATGGGTTGCCGACCGTCCCGTCGAATCTCAAGAGGAGGTGCTGTCCACAGGAGTGTCCAGAGGAAATCCGGTGGTCGGACGACCTGTCCACGAGCCCCCCAGATGTCTCTGTCCACTCCATCGGACCCTGGTGGCTCTGCGCCACCTCGACTGTCACCCCGAGGATTGGCTTTCTCCACGTTGGCATGTGTTTCAACCCTGAGGAAAGCCTTGAGGTGAAGCCCCAGATCCCTGTGTCACCTCGACGGGAAAATTGACCCTGCAGCTACAGCTTGGGAAGAAAGCGGAGGTGCATGTTTCCATTGGAGACGAGATCTGACTCCAATGGGGAGCCTCCAGAGAAACCGCATGGTCCAAGTAAGCAGTGGAGGGAATCCTCAGGCTCCAGACGAGGACTTAGGAGCAGACCCCAAATGCCAAGAAATTCCCAGAGGCCCCTGGCAACTCGTGTGGATCCTCGCCTTTCTGGAGGGCACAGGGGCGGGTCCCTGGCTTCCATGTCGTAATTCGAGATGAACCTGCCGCAACTCGAGAAACACCAGGAGGATCTCCCCTCCAGGCGAGATGAGGCCCTTGTCCTCTGCGGCACCTCACAGGAAGTCACCCCATACCTCAAGAACCTCGATGGGTTCCTTCACACCCTTGCAGTGACTCAAGAATAGCTCGACATACACATCTCCACTCAAGAGGAACATCGTGGGTCCCACCACAACTCAAGAGGAACCCCGTGTCCCCCTGCTCCACAAGAAATCAGGCATCATTTCCCTGCTTCTTTAGGGATGGATTGCCGACCGTCCCGTCGCATCTCAAGAGAAGGTGCTCTCCACGGAGTGTCCTGAGGAATCCGCGGGTTGCGCCACCTGTTCCACGAACCCCCAGATGTTTCTGTGCACTCCATCGGAGTCTTGTGGCCCTGAGCTGCTCGGCAGTCACCCCAAAGTCTGGCTTACACTTCGGTGGCACGTGTTCCAACTCTGTGGGAAAACCTCGAGGGGCAGCCCATAGACCCCTGTGTCACCTCTATGGGAAGCCTGACGCTGCAGCTACAGCTCGGGAGGAAAGCGGAGGTGCACGTCTCCACTCAAGAAGAGACCTGACTCCCCTCGGGAGCCTCCAGAGGTACTCCACGGTCCACGTCTGCAGTGGAGAGGTATCCTCAGGTGCCCGACAAGGACGTAGGAGCCGGAACCAGCTGCCAAACAATTGCCAGAGGCCCCTGGCAACTCACTTGGTGCCTGGCCTTTCTGGAGGCCTCAGGGGTGGGTTCCTGGGGTCCACGTCGTAACTCGAGAGAAATCTGCCGCAACTTGAGAAACACCAGGAAGATCCCCACTCCAGGCGAGATGAGCCTCTTGTCCTCTGTGGCACCTCACAGGAAGTCACCCCTTCCCTCACTAACCTCGACGGGTTCCTTCACACCCTTGCAGTGACTCAAGAATAGCCTGATATACACGTCTCCACTCAAGAGCAACATCGAGGGTCCCCCCACAACTCAAGAGAAACCCCGTGTCCCCTGCTCCACACGAAATTAGGCTTGCTTTCCCTGCTTCTTCAGGGATTGATTGCCGACCGTCCCATCGCATCGCAAGAGGAGGTGCTCTCCACAGGAGTATCCAGAGGAGCTCTGGGGGTCGCTCCACCTGTTCCACATGCACCTCAGATGTCTCTGTCCACTCCATCGGAACCTGGTGGCACTGAGCCGCCTCGACTGTCACCCTGAGGATTGGCTCCCACCATGCTGGCACGTGTTTCAACCCTGAGGAAAGCCTCCAGGGGAAGCCCCAGATCTCTGTGTCACCTCGACGGGAAGACTGACCCTGCAGCTACAGCTCGGGAGAAAAGCGGAGGTGCACGTCTCAACCGGAGACGAGACCTGACTCCATTGGGGAGCCTCCAGAGAATCCCCACGGTCCAAGTAAGCAGTGGAGGGAAACCTCAGGCTCCAGATGAGGACATAGGAGCAGGCCCCAACTGCCAAGAAATCCCTAGAGGCCCCTGGCAAATCACGTGGAGCCTGGCCTTTCCGGAGGGCACAAGGGCGGGTCCCTGGGGTCCACGTCGTAAGTTGAGAGAAACCTGCGGCAACTTGAGAAACATCAGGAGGATCTCCCCTCCAGGCGAGATGAGGCCTTTGTTCTCTGTGGCACCACACGTGAAGTCATCTGATCCCTCATGAACCTCGACGGGTTCCTTCACACCCTTGCAGTGAATCCAGAATACCCCGACATTCATAGCTCCACTCGAGAGGAACACCAAAGTTCCCACCACAACTCAAGAGGTGCCTGTGTCCCCCTGCTCCGTTTGAGACCAGGGTTCACATCACTGATTCACCAGGGAAGTATTCCCACCAGTCTTGTGGCATCTCAAGAGGAGGCGCTCTCCACAGGAGTGTCCAGAAGAACTCCTGGGTTTGTGCCACCTGTTCTATGAGCCACCCAGATTTCTCTGTCCACTCCATTGGAACCTGGTGGCCCTGAGCCTCCTCGACAGTCACTCCGAAGACTGGCTCACACCTGGGTGGCAGGTGTCTCAACCCTGTGGGAAAGCCTCGAGGGGCAGCCCATAGACCCCTGTGTCTGACCCTGCAGCTACAGCTCGGGAGGAAAGCAGAATGTGCACATCTCCACTCAAGAAGAGACCTGACTCCTCTGGGGAGCCTCCAGAGGAACTCCACAGTCCACGTCTGCAGTGGAGAGGAATCCTCAGGTGCCAGACGAGGACGTAGGAGACGGAACCGACTGCCAAGGATTCCCCAGATGCCCCTGGAAACTCACTTGGAGCCTGGCCTTTCTGGAGGCCTCCGGGCCGGGTCCCTGGTTTCCACGTCATAAGTCGAGAGGAACCTGCCGGAACTCGAGAAACACCAGGAGGATCTCCACTCCAGTCGAGATGAGGCCCTTGTGCTCTGCGGCACCTCACGTGAAGTCACCCTATCCCTCAGGAACCTCGACGGGTTCCTTCACACCCTTGCAGTGACTCAAGAATAGCCCGACATACACGTCTCCACTCAAGAGGAACATCGAGGATCCCCCCACAACTCAAGAGGAACCCCGTGTCCCCCTGCTCCGCATGAAATCAGGCTTGCTTTCCCTGCTTCTTCAGGGATGGATTGCCGACCGTCCCGTCGCATCTCAAGAGGAGGTGCTCTCCACAGGTATGTCCAGAGGAACTCCATGGGTCACGCCACCTGTTCCACGAGCCCCCCAGATGTCTCTGTGCACTCCATCAGAACCTGGTGGCCCTGAGCCGCCTCGACAGTCACACAGAAGATTGGCTCACGCCACACTAGAACGTGTTTGAACCCTGAGGGAAAGCCTCGAGGGGAAGCCCATTGACCCCTTTGTCACCTCGACGGGAAGCCTGACCCTGCAGCTACAGCTCGGGAGGAAAGCGGATGTGTGCATCTCCACACAATACGAGACCTGACTCCCCTCGGAGGCCCCCAGAGGAACACAACGGTCCACTTCTGCATTGGAGCGGAATCCTTGGGGGCCAGACGAGGACTTAGGAGCCGGGACCGACTGCCAAGGAATCCCCAGAGGTTCCTGGCAAATAGTTTGGAGACTGGCCTTTCCAGAAGCTTCTGGGACGGGTCCCTGGGTTCCATGTCATAATTAGAGAGGAACCTGCTGCAACTCGAAAAAAAACCCAGAAATATCTCCCCTCCAAGCTCTATAAGGCCCTTGTCCTCACTCAGGGGAAGTCACCCCATCCCTCATGAGCCTCGACGGGGTACTTCACAGGTTTGCAGCTACACAAGAATAGCCCGACATACAGGTCTCCACACGAGAGGAACATCGAGGGTTCCGCCGCAACTCAAGAGGACCCCCGTGTCCACCTGCTCATCTCTATATCAGGTTTCGTTTCCCGGCTTCGTCGCAGAAGGATTCCCAATGGTCCCGTCGCATGTCAACAGGAGGCGCCTGCCACAGGAGTGTCCAGAGGAACTCCGGGGGTGGTGCCACATGATCCATGATACCCGAAGAAGTCTCTGTCCATTCCAGAGGAGCATGTTGGCCCTGCATCGACTCGACTGTCACGCCGTGGTTTGGCTCCCACCACGGTGGCCCGTGTTTCCACCCTGTGGCAAAACCTCGAGGGGAAGCCCCCAACCCCTGGGTCACCTGGACGGGAAGCCTGACCCTGCAGCTACAGCTCAGGTGGAATGCGGACGTGCACCTCTCCACCAAATATGACACCTGACTACCCTGGGGAGCCTCCAGAGAAATCCACGGTCCAAGTAAGCAGTGTAGGTAATCCTCATGCTCCAGACGAGGACTTATGAGACAGCACCGACTGCCAAGGTAACCCCAGAGCCCCCTGGCAACTCGCGTGGAGCCTGATCTTTCCAGAGGGCACAGGGCGCGTTCCTAGGGTCCCTGTCGTTACTTGAGAGGAGCCAGCCACAACTCGATAAAAGCCGGGAGGATCTCCCCTCCAGGCGAGATGAGGCCCTTGTCCTCTATGGGATCTAGCGGGAAGTCACCGCATCCCTCATGAACCTCGACAGGTTCCTTCACAGGCTTGCAGCGACTCAAGAATATCCCGACATACAGATCTCCACACGAGAGGAAAACCGAGGGTCCTGCCACAATTCCAGAGGACCCTGTATCGCCCTTCTTAGCTCGAGATCAGGCTTCCTTTCTCGGCTTCATCGGGGAAGGATTCCCGACGGTCCTGACGAATGTCAAAAGGAAGCTCCTGCCACAGGATTGTCCAGAGGAACACTGGAGGTCAATCCACCTGATTCACGATACCCCCAGATGTCGCTGTCCATTCCAGAGGAACCTGGTGGGCCTGCAATGCCTTGACTCTCACCCCGAGGTTTGGCTGCCACCACGGTGGCACGTGTTTCCACCGTGGGGGAAAGACTCGAGGGGAAGCCTCAGACCCTTGTGTCACCTCAACGGGAAGAGTGACCTGCAGCTATAGCTCGGGTGGAAATTGGACGTGGACCTCTCCACCGAAAATGAGACCTGACTGCCCTGGGGAGCCTAAAGAGAAATCCCACGGTCCAAGTAAGCAGTGGAGGGAATCCTCAAGATCCAGACGAGGACTTAGGAGCAGGCCCCGACTGCCAAGAAATTCCAGAGGCACCTGGCTACTCGCGTGCAGCCTGGCCTTTCCCAAGGGAACAGAGGCGGTTCCCCGGGGTCCCCCTCATAACTCGAGGGGAACCTGCCACAACTAGAGAAAAACCGGAAGGATCTCCCCTCCAAGCGAGATGAGGCCCTTGTCCTCTGTGGCATCTCACGGGAAGTCACCCCATCCCTCGTGAACTTCGACGGGTTCCNTCCCCCTCATAACTCGAGGGGAACCTGCCACAACTAGAGAAAAACCGGAAGGATCTCCCCTCCAAGCGAGATGAGGCCCTTGTCCTCTGTGGCATCTCACGGGAAGTCACCCCATCCCTCGTGAACTTCGACGGGTTCCTTCACACCATTCCAGTGACTCAAGAATATCCTGACATTCACGTCTCCACTCGGGAGGAACACCGAGGTTCCGACCACAACTCGAGAGGAGCCCCATGTCCTCCTGCTCCGTTCGAGACAAGGGTTCCATTCACTGATTTGTTAGGGAAGGATTCCCGCCAGACCCCTCGCATATCACGAGGAGGTGCTCTCCACAGGAGTGTCCAGAGTAACACCGGGGGTCACGCCACCTGTTCCACGAGACCCCTAGATGTCTCTGTCCACTCCAACGGGACATGGTGGCCCTGAGCCGCCTGGACAGTCACTCCGAAGGCTGGCTCACACCTCGGTGGAACGTGTTTCAACCCTGTGGGAAAGACTCCAGTGGGAGCCCATAGACCTCTGTGTCACCTCGACGGGAAGCCTGACCCTGCAGCTACAGCTTGGAGGAAAGCGGAAGTGCAAGTCTCCACTCACGACGAGACCTGACTCCCCTGGGGAGCCTCCAGAGGTCCCCCACGGTCCACGTCTGCACCGGGGAGGAATCCTCAGGTGCCAGACGAGGACGCAGGAGCCGGAACCGACTGCCAAGGAATTCCCAGAGGCCGCTGGCACCTCCCTTGAAGCCTGGCCTTTCCGGAGGCCTCAGGGGCGGGTCCCTCGGGTCCACGTCGTACCTCGAGAGGAAACTGCTGCAACTCGAGAAAAACAGGGAATATCTCCCCTCCAGGAGAGACGAGGCCCTTGTCCTCCTTGGCACCTCACGGGAAGTCACCCCATCCCTCACGAACCTCGAAGGGTCACTTCACACCCTTGCAGTGACCCGAGAATAGCCCGACATACAGGTTTGCACTCAAGAAGAACATCGAGGGTCCCCCCAGATCTCCAGAGCAACCCCGTGTCCCCCGGCTCCGCACAGAAGCAGGCTTCCTTTCCCTGCTTTTTCAGGGATGGATTGCCGACCGTCTCATTGCAACTCGAGAGCAGGCCTTCTCCACAGGAGTCTCCAGAGGAGCTCCGGGGTTCGCGCCACATGTTCCACGAGACCTCAGAGGTCTCTGTCCCCTCCATCTAAACATGGCGGCCCTGAGCCGACTCAAAAGTCACCAGGAAGACTTCCTCTCACCTGGGAGGCACGTGACTAAAGCCTCTGGGAAAGCTTCGAGGGGTAGCTCATAGACCCCTGTGTTACCTCGTCGGGAAGCCTGACTCTGCATCTAGAGTTCAGGAGGAAGGCGGAGGTGCACGTCTCCAAACAACAAGAGACCTGACTCCCCTGGGGAGTCTCCAGAGGATCTCCACGGTCCATGTTTGCAGTGGAGAGGAATCCTCAGGGGCAAGACCAGGAGGAATCCCCAGAGGCCCCTGGCAACGCGCTTGGAGCCTCGCCTTCCCGGAAGGCCTCAGGGGCGGGTCCTTGGGGTACAGGTCGTAACTCGAGTGGAACCTACCGCAACTCGAGAAACAGTAAGAGGATCTCCTCTCCAGGCGAGATGAGGCCCTTGTCCTCTTTGGCACCTCACGGGAAGTCACCCCATCCCTCACGAACCCGACGGGTCCCTTCAAACCCTTGCAGTGACCCCAGAATAGCACGACATACAGGTCTCCACTCAACAGGAACATCAAGGGACCCCCAGAACTCCAGAGGAACCCGGTGTCCTTCTGCTCCACACGGAAACAGGCTTCCTTTCACTGCTTCTTCAGGGATGGATTGCAGACCGTCCCGTCACAACTCGAGAGCAGGCGATCTCAACAGGAGTCTCCAGAGGAGCTCCGGGGGTTGCGCAACCTGTTCCACGAGACGCCGGAGGTCTCTGTCCCCTCCATCTGAACCTGACTTCCATGAGACGCCTCGAGAGTCACCCCAAAGACTGGCTCCCTCCTGGGAGGCACCTGTCTCAACCCTGTGGGAAAGCCTCGAGGGGCAGCCCATAGACCCCTGTGTCACCTCAACGGGAAGCCTGACCCTGCATCNCCTCCATCTGAACCTGACTTCCATGAGACGCCTCGAGAGTCACCCCAAAGACTGGCTCCCTCCTGGGAGGCACCTGTCTCAACCCTGTGGGAAAGCCTCGAGGGGCAGCCCATAGACCCCTGTGTCACCTCAACGGGAAGCCTGACCCTGCATCTAGAACTCGGGAAGAAGGGTGAGGTGAACTTCTCAACTCAAGAAAAGACCTGACTACACTGGGGAGCCTCCAGAGGATCACCACGTTCCACCTCTGCAGTGGAGAGCAATATTCAGAGGCCTGACGAGGACTTAGGAGTTGGAACCGACTGCCTAGGAATCCCCAGAGGCCTCTGGCAACGCACTTGGAGCCTGGCATTCCTGAAAGGCCTCAGGGGCAGATCCCTGGGGTCCAGGGCGTAAAACGAGAGAAACCTGCCGCAACTCGAGAAACACCAGGAGGATCTCCCCTACAGGTGAGATCAGGCTTTTGTCCTCTACGGCACCTCATGGGAAGTCCCCCCATCCCTCATGAACCCCGACGGGTCCCTTCAGCCACTTGCAGTGACCCCAGAATAGGCCAACTTACAAGTTTCCATTCAAGAGGAACATCGAGGGTCCCCCCAGAACTCCAGAGGAATCCCGTGTCACCTGCTCCGCACTGAAGCAGGCTTCCATTCCCTGCTANCATGAACCCCGACGGGTCCCTTCAGCCACTTGCAGTGACCCCAGAATAGGCCAACTTACAAGTTTCCATTCAAGAGGAACATCGAGGGTCCCCCCAGAACTCCAGAGGAATCCCGTGTCACCTGCTCCGCACTGAAGCAGGCTTCCATTCCCTGCTACTTCAGGGATGGATTGCCGACCGTCCCGTCGCAACTCGAGAGCAGGCGCTCTCCACAGGAGTCTCCAGAGCAGCTGCGGAGCTCCCGTCACCTGTTCCACGAGACCCCAGAGGTCCATGTTCCCTCCATCTGAACCGGGCGGCTATGAGCTGCTTCGAGAGTCACCCCAAAGACTGGATCCCACCTGGGAGGCACGTGCTTAATCCCTGTGTGAAAGCCTCGAGGGGCAGCTAATAGACCCCTGTGTCACCTCGAGGGGAAGCCTGATCCAGCCTCTAGAGCTCGGGAGGAATGCGGAGGTGCACTTCTCCACACAAGAAGTGACCTGACGCCCCTGGGGAGCCTCTAGAGGATCTCCACGGTCCACGTCTGCAGTGGAGAGGAATCCTCAGGGGCCAGACCAGGACTTAGGAGCTGGAACCCACTGCTAAGGAGTCCCCAGAGGCCCCTGGTGACTCGCTTCGAGCCTGGCCTTCTCGGAGGCCTCAGGGGCGGGTCCCTGTGGTCCAAGGTCGTAACTCGAGAGGAACCTGCCGCAACTGAAGAAACACCAGGAGGATTACCGCTCCAGGAGAGATGAGGCGCTTGTCCTCTGCGGCACCTCACAGGAAGTCACCCCATCCCTCACGATCCATGACGGTTCCCTTCACACGCTTGCAGTGACCCCAGAATAGTCCGACATACAGGTCTCCACTTGAAGGGAACCCCGAGAGTCCCCCCAGAGCTCAAGAGGAACCCCGTGTCCCCCTGCTCCGCATGGAAGCAGGTTTCCTTTGCCTTCTTCTTGAGGGATGGATGGCCGCGCGTCCCGTCACTACTCGAGAGCAGGCGCTCTCCAAAGGAGTCTCCAGATGAGCTCCGGGGGTCGCACCACCTGCTCCACGAGACCCCAGAAGTCTCTTTCCCTCTGACTGAACCTGGCAGCCCTGAGCCGCCTCGACAGTCACCCCGAAGACTGGCTCCCACCTGGCAGGCACGGGTCTCAACCCTGTGGGAAAGCCTCGAGGGGCAGCCCAGCGAACCCTTGTGTCACCTCGAGGGGAAGCCTGACCCTGCCTCTAGAGTTCGGGAGGAAGTCAGAGGCCTACGTCTATGCTCCAGAAGAGACTTGACTCCCCTGGGGAGCCTCCAGAGGTTCTCCACGGTCCACGTCTGCAGTGGAGAGGAATCCTCAGGGGCCAGACTAAGGACTTAGGAGCTGGGACCGACTGCCAAGGAGTCCCCAGAGTCCCCTAGCGACTCGCTTGGAGCCTGGCCTTCTCGGAGGCCTCAGGGGCGGGTCCCTGTGGTCCAAGGTCATAACTCGAGAGGAGCCTGCCGCAACTCGAGAAACACCAGGAAGATGACCCCTCCAGGCGAGATGAGGAGTTTGTCCTCTGTGGCACCTCACGGGAAGTCACCCCATCCCTCACGAACCACGACGGGTCCCTTCACATGCTTGCAGTGACCCCAGAATAGCCCGACATACAGGTTTCCACTCAGGAGGAACCCCGAGGGTTCCCCCAGAACTCAAGAGGAATCCCGTGTCCCCCTGCTCCGCACGGAATCAGGCTTCATTTCCCTGCTTCTTGAGGGATGATTCGCCGAACGTCCGGTCACTACTCGAGAGCAGGCGCTCTCCACAGGAGTATCCAGACGAGCTTCGGTGGTCACGCCACTTGTTCCACGAGACCCCAGAGGTTTCTTTCCCTCTGTCTGAACATGGCGGTCCTGAGCCGCCTCGACAGTCACCCCAAAGACTGTCTCCCACCTGGCAGGCAAGTGTCTCAACCCTGTGACAAAGCCTGGAGGGGCAGCTCGGCAACCTCTGTGTCACCATGAGGGTAAGCCTGACCCTGTCTCTAGAGCTCACGAGGAAGGCGCAGGTGCACATCTCCGCTCAACAAGAGACCTGAGTCCCCTGGGGAGCCTCCAGAGGATCTCCACGGTCCACGTCTGCAGTGGAGAGGAATCCTCAGGGGCCAGACCAGGACTTAGGAGCTGGAACCGACTGCCAAGGAGTCCCCAGAGGCCCCTGGCGACTCGCTTGGAGCCTGGCCTTCCGGGAGGCCTCATGAGTGGGTCCCTGTGGTCCAAGGTCGTAACACGAGAGGAACCTGCCACAACTCGAGAAACACCAGGAGGATCACCTCTCCAGGCGAGATGAGGCCCTTGTCCTCTGAGGCACCTCAAGGGAATTCACCCCATCCCTCNCGGGAGGCCTCATGAGTGGGTCCCTGTGGTCCAAGGTCGTAACACGAGAGGAACCTGCCACAACTCGAGAAACACCAGGAGGATCACCTCTCCAGGCGAGATGAGGCCCTTGTCCTCTGAGGCACCTCAAGGGAATTCACCCCATCCCTCACGAACCAGGACGGGTCCCTTCACACGCTTGCAGTGACCCCAGAATAGCCCAATATACAGGTCTCCACTCAAGAGGAACCCCGAGGGTTGCCCAGAAATCGAGAGGATCCCCGTGTCCCCCTGCTCTGCACGGAAGCAGGCTTCCTTTCGCCTGTTCTTAAGGGATGAATCACTGACCATCCCGTCGCTACTCGAGAAGAGGCGCTGTCCACAGGAGTCTCCAGAGGAGCTCCGGGTGTCGCGCCACCTGTTCCACGAGACCTCAGAGGTCTCTTTCCCTCTATCTGATCATGGCGGTCCTGAGCTGCCTCAACATTCACCCCGAAGACTGGCTCCCACCTGGCAAGCACGTGTCTAAACCCTGTGGGAAAGCCAGGAGAGGCAGCCCGACGACCCCTGTGTCACATCGAGGGGAAGCCTGACCCTGCATCTAGAGCTGGCCAGGAATGTGGAGGTGCACATCTNCTCCTTGATGGGTGGGGGGGTGGTGGTGGGGGAAGCTGGGAGGGAGAGGAAGTGGGGAAGAGGGAAGGACAAGCCTCTCCTACTCTCTCCTGTGTGCCCACGTGCACACAGCCACCCAGGAAAGAAGGCGAAAGAAGTGTGCTTGGAGTCACCGTGTGTGCGTGATGGTTCCGCACCAAGTACCTACGCTGCTCTGATTGCACCTCCCTGTTAGCGATGATCACGATGATCACGTGGAGGCTTCATTTCCCATCACCAGAACGGAGGGGCTTTACGGTTTCTGACGTCCCTCCAGCTCACACTTCTGTCATCCTGAGATGGAATCAAGCTCCCTCTTCGCTCCCTCAGAGCACGCTGTGCCTTTATTAAAGCTCCCTGACTTGACTGCCTCATGGCAGAGTTATTTGCAAAAACAGATCATCGAATGGATGGACGAATGACTGACTGGTGAATGGCATAGAGAGAGGGAGGGATTGGGGGTCTGGACACTTCACTTCTTAGCTCAGTCCACCCGTGACCACAGGTGTGACCGTCCTCAAGTTACATGAGTGCTTTGAACTTTCCTTATATGCAGACGGTGCTAATAAATCTTGTATAAGTAGTCGTGAGGATCAAACGAGACGATGCACAAGGAAATTCTTTGTAAATTCCAAAGAGAATGAATACTCACAGCCCATTATTAACTGCCAGACACTGTGTGGGGCTCTTATGTAATATTTATTACCGCCTTCTACATACGGGAAAGAAGTTCAAAACGTTTTACATGATATCATGAAAAAAATTTCCTTTCTGCACCCCTGAGGGAACCTAGCACAGAGCTCTGCATTTATAATCACAGTTTTCTTGACCAAGTCTGTTTCCCCACCTATAAAATGGGGTATGTAATACCTACCTTGAGGGATTATTGCTGTTGTTCAGTCGCGAAGTCGCGTCTTGACTCTTTGCGACTTTGCGACTCCATGCGGGATTATGGTGACAGTTAAATAGGAAAAGTCATCATGTCTATCTCTGTGTCCCCATTTGTAAGAGTGCCTGCACACAGTTCGTTCTCAGGAAATCATTTTGGACTACGGTCAGGGTGATACTTAGTGTCTGCAGTGACTGCAGGCTGCAGAGTTGAGAACTCATGCCTGGTTGTGAATGGATGCTCCGGACAGATGGCAGCATCTCCCATTACGTCTCTACTCTCTGCCTCCCTCTATTTTCTCCTCCTACCTGGTCTTCAGTCTGAGTGAGCTCCTTAGTTCTTCCCTTTGCATTCTTACCTCTGAGCAGGTTCTCATTTCTCTGCCTCACCTTCCTGCTCCACACAGCAAAGCAGCTGCATGTTTGTGACAGAGGAAGCTCTGAGGATGAAAGCCAGGCCCCTTCCCATCTGCATGTATAAGAGTTTATCCCTATGCCAGAGATTGCGGTAAGAAGAATCCCGTGCTTCGACTTTGGATGAGGGTGGCGAGGACCAGGGGCATGGAGATTTCAGTCCAAGGTTTCTGAATTTAAGTATGGATTTTTTTTTTTTCCCGCCTCTGCAATATGCCAGTTGTCTTCCAAGCCTTTGATCTGGGTGCTTGGCAGGACCTCCAGCTAAAGCTACACAATTTTCCAACGTGTGGATTGAAATTTTTTGGCACCCTGTGCTGGCTGGTGGAGGGCCCACTTGGAGAACTGAAGAGACTTCGACGTAATATCCTCAGGCTGTGGCCACTTCCTGACGGGGTAAATCAAGCTTGCTTACAGACCGGAGTGAGAAACCCTCAAGCAAGCAAGGGGAAGTCTGCCAAATTGGAAAGACGGGGGGCAGAGAACAGACTCCCACTCGGGAGCATAACAATCAGCAGCTGGTGCAGAGGGAAACCACACCAGCAGTGGACAGGAACGCAGGCAGCTGCGGGATGGCCGGCAGCAGCCCTGAGGCCCAGGGAAGGGGCTTGGTGACACGCTGGGAGCAGGGGTGGGCACAAGCCGGGGAGCCTCCCAGCCTCCGTCACCTGCTGAATCCAGGCAGCAGGTTGGCAGTGAGTGGCAAAGGGCCTGTATGCAGGCTCCCCTAGAAGTGAGGGTGTTTAAAAAGCCAAGTGTGCCCACTGCTAACATCAACTTGAAATTTAATGCGATTTGAACCTCCTTACATCTCTGGCTTTGCTAATCTTGACAAGATGGATATTCACTGATTCAGCATCAGCCAGGTTCTACTAAAGGATTGAGCAATAAAGGACACATCCTTTCTCAAGTCACTTTAGGACAAACTAGGGACACGCTGAACAGCAGCCAGAACCTTGTGTCTCTCTTGGGTCTACACGGGGCTCCTGGAGTGCGCTCGCTAAGGTTCAAACCCTGGTGTGGTAAGGTAAGTCCTTTCCTAACTGGCTCCAAAGCACAACTCCAACTCCAACTCCTGCTACTTCCTTCCATGAACCCTACGTTCAGTGTTCAATCTTCCAATGTTCCTTGAATGTTTCCGGCCCACTAACATCTTTGTACCATTGCACATGCAGTTTCCATTGTGTGAAATGTCTCCTTTCTTTCTGACATCCAACAAACTCCTATTTAACCTTCACAAGCTAGCACAAAGTCACCTCCTCTGTAGTAGGACTAGAATTTCTGTTTAGTGATCACCTCCAGAGCGCCGAGTGGTGCTCGGAGCTCTTGCATACATTGTTTCCGTATTCTCAAGGCAATTCTGCCAGGACAACATCAATTACTTCTATATTAGAGAGATGAAAAGCAAGGCTGAGAGGACCTCAGCAACTTGTCTAAAGTTATAAAGCTAGTGAGTGGCAAAGCTGGGATTCAATCAATCCACTAATGAATTAATCAACAAACAAGTATTGGGTGTGCTCCTGTGTACCAAGCACCCTGATTACAGCAGAGGAAAAGATGGACAGAATTCCTGTCCTCACGTAGCTTACAGCCTAGACTGAGAATGGGCAATGTTCAAGTATCTGTGCATTCATGAGGTTACGGATTTAAATTTACACTGTATGAGGCTCTCCTGCCTTTAAGGGCTCATGGGGCAGATTTCCTCAGTCCTCTGGGTCTTCCTCTGTCACCCACTTGTCACCTCTGATGGCGACCTTCCAGAGCCCCACACTGTGCTGGACTCATCTGTATGTCGTTAGTGCTCTTAAGAGACCCTGCACCAAGAGTGTGCTCACAAACCTTGTGCAATACAAAGACGAACAGCCAGCAGACAAGCCGGGTGTCCACGAGAGGACAAGCATACTGACCCAGGGCCCCAGCAGACGAAACCTTCTCCTTACCTGAGAGATATCCATCACAGAGTCACAGCTCAGGGGCCGGGCCGAGCTGAGATCATTGGAGCCCAGCAGGGTGGAGATGACCCCGTTCTGATCAATGCGTCTGATCATGGTGCCGTCCACGAAATAGATCAGCCCCGACTTGTCCACTGTGATGCCTGGGGTGGAGAAGCCCAAATAGGACGTTCAGCCTTAGAGGTGGTTAACAACCCGCATACTCATGGAAACGTGCAGGGTGATGGGCACATCTCCTCTATGATTTGATTAGATCTTCCCCATGACATTTATCCCCTCTCTGAAGACAGCTGCCCAAGGGCTTGTACAAAGGGGATCAGCACCCAGGTCTTCAGATTCTCCAGGCCTCTGGTTGTTCTATCTTGCTGCCTTTGGAGATATTTACCTATCATCTCAGTCATCCACAAAACCTGGACTCATAACTGCCGGGAGTTCAGCACTATAGGCAGTGGCAAGGAGGAACATTTTCAATGAAAAAACGGTGGACTGTGTAAATTAACCTACTTCTGAAGACCTGAAATTATAATCATCAAATCCCCTTGATGGCAGTAATTTTTCTTTTCTTCCAGGACAATCATCCCTCACGCTTTTCTAGTCTATTACTATTTGATGTTATTCTATTCTAATTTTTAATTTCTTTGGCCACACCATGCAGCTTGCGGGATGTTAGTTCCCTGACCAGGGATTGAACCAGGCTCCCTGCAGTGAAAGTGTGGAGTCCTAACTACTGGACCTCCGGGGAGTTCTCTATTACTACTTTAGTTTTGTTGGTTATTTTAGAATTATAGAGCCTAAAAAAAGAATCCTTTGCATTTGTGTAGGGAATATTGGTAGATTTAATGTCTAAAAAAGGCACAATGAATTATTCAACGTTCCTTTCCTCCATTTGCTATCCCACCTGCTGACTTTCTCCAGGGTCACCTGTGTGTCCCTGGGCAAGTCACTGGGTGTCCTTGCATTTGTTTTCTTTGCTATGAAATGAAAAGATTGTTCTAGATCTATATTTCTCACTTTTGGATGTGTATGACAATCACCTGGAAGCTAGCTAAAATGCACCATTCCCCCAGGTCCCCGGTTCACAAAATCTCAAGTGCAGCCTGAACATCTACCTGTGTTTTTGACCAGTGTCCTGGGTGATAATGATGTAAAAAGATATAAATCAAAGTTTGAGAACCACTCTGGTAAGTGAGGACTTCTTAACCAGTGATGTGGATAAGAATCACCTGAAGAATCTTTAAATACCTGTATCTAGACACACACATCTGCTTGGTCTCACTCCCGGAAATACCATTAATAGTCCACAGGGAGGCTGGAACTAGGACCAAGGCTCACGGGTGATACTGACACACCAGGTCTAGAATCACAGGAGTCAGACATGCCCTATAGAAGTGTGAACCACTGAGGGGTCCTGGGGTCGAGAGACAGACAGGGTGTGCCCCTGAGGAACGCACGGTCTAGCTGAGGGGGCACAGGAATGACTTTGGACCCAGGGAGTGACGGGAGCCACAGCGGTTCATGGGGAAATAAAGGAGATTCTGGTCAGTTTCGTCTTGTTTTCTCTGGGGCAGGAACTGAAAGAAGGGGTCAGANGGAACGCATGGTCTAGCTGAGGGGGCACAGGAATGACTTTGGACCCAGGGAGTGACGGGAGCCACAGCGGTTCATGGGGAAATAAAGGAGATTCTGGTCAGTTTCGTCTTGTTTTCTCTGGGGCAGGAACTGAAAGAAGGGGTCAGAAAAGGCTTCACAGAGGTGGAGATGTTTAGAGTTAAAAAGCCTCCCAGTTATATAACCTTGGGGTAGTCCCTTCACTTCCAAGTCTCAGTGTTTTCATGGACAAAATGCGGGTAATAACATCTGACCTGTAATAGTCAGCCCTTGATTACTGTAACGACTTAGAATTATGAGAACATGAAATCCACCCTGGGCTTGCTCTCAAGGGCCCACAGGTCTATGACCAGTCAGGAGGGTGGGGTTAAGACAGCCAAGGGCCCCTGCGTGATGAATATCCACGGGAGCTGGGCCTCCTCCTGCCCACTGCCTTTAGGCTGTTCAGGGCCGAACAGTGATTTCACATGGAGGACCAGCAGCCTTAACGCGGAGATGTCCTCCTTCTGTCCCTGCTTAGAATATAAACTAATTTCATTCTTCAAGCACAGGTGCTTAAGACAGGTGCTTTCTTGTCTGTGTGGCTGTGCTTGGTCTTTCTCCTCCATCTGCTATAGGACTGATGAATGCTCCAGGAACAACTGGGTTTCTTGTTTACAAAGTTGGCTGCACAGGCTAATAGAAGTGATGTGTGCCCTGATTAATGACTTCATTTTTTCCCTCCTTTTGTTGTGCTAAATAGGTGGACATCTTTTCTCCTCCCTGTTGCACAGTGTCTGCACATCCTGGCACCCTTGTCATTTCTATCTGGGTTAATTACAGGCTTTGGGGGTGATTTCCCTGTCACTACATCTGTGTGTGTGTGTGTGTGTGTGTGTCTGTGTGTGTCTGTGTGTGTCTCTGTGTGTGTGTGTGTGAGAAAGAGAGAGTGGAGGGTAGAGAACACATGTGTGTGGAGCAAATGAGAAAAGATCTTGAGAGAATAAAAATTCTCAGAAAAAAAAACTTTTAATTTTAAGAGAATAGAACGTTGCCACCAAAAGGGCTCTCACAGACCATTTAGCCCAATCTGCACGTTTACTAAAGGAAAACTGAGGCCCACAAGGGGAGGTTCCAGAGCCGGGAGCTGCAGAACAAAATCATAACGCAGGCTCCCTGAGTTCAAGCCTAGTGCTCTTTCCGTTCCAGGCTACTCTCTCAGTATTAGGAAATCGTAATTCAGAAGGAGATTAACCACAAGCGTCACAAAATATACCCTATGGAGTTACTACCTGATCACTTCAGGTATGTGGTAGAGACATATAAGTAATGATACATGATATTCTGTACATACAATATAACAGGAATAGGAATGACCATTTATGAGATGTTTATCATGTGCCTGGTACCACTGTCCTAAGCAAGTATTTGCATTCCTGGTAATGGTTAATCTGGACTACAGTTGTACAGTGTATTTCTATTTAGAGGAGGAAAATGGGGCTCAGAGAGGTTAAACAACTCACCCAAAGTCACACAGCTATTAGGCGGCAACGGCGCCGTGGCGGTGGTTTAGTCGCTAAGTTGTGTCTGACTCTTTGCGATCCCATGACTGTAGCCCTCCAGGCTCCTTCATCCGTGGGATTTCCCAGGCAAGAGTACTAGAGTGGGGTGCCATTTCCTTCTCCAGGGGATCTTCCCAACCCAGGAATCAAACCCACATCTCCTGGATTGCAGGCAGATTCTTAACAGCTGAGCCACCAGGGATTCCCATTAGGTAGCACTGTCTGAATGTAAATACAGGACTGCCTGACTTCACAAGTCTACAGTTTACATTTGAAACCAAGCCCTGAAATCTGGCACTACTTAAGAAAACTATCACTCATGACATCTTTATAGGCCATCATATGAAACATATTAATTTTGACTCTCAGCACAATTCTAGGAGGTAGAAACAGACGATATCATTACTCCTATTTTATTGACAAGGACCCTGTGGCTTAGACACCATAGGTCATTGGCTTTAGGGCTTGCAGCACAGTGAACATGTGCTGATGGATGTCTGCTGACAGCGATGGCTTCTCCTCCAGAAAGCCTTCCAGTCTCCTGGGCACAGGGGCGTCCCTTGGCTCTGTACTCTCAATGCACAGTTCTCTCTGCTTGTACCTCAGGGAGCACTTCTCCCCCTCTCCCATCTCTGTGATTCACATTCAAGTCTTATTTTTCTGCAAAAATGAACTTATCTATGCATGCACAGTACACTGCATATTCAGCAAATACTTGCTGAATAAGTGAATGAAAGGTAAGTGTGGGTGTGAAGAGGTCCAATTTTTTGAAGGACTAAAAATTGAAACTTAGGAGTTAACCCATCCTATAGGACATGAACACGTGCAAAGATGATATGTTACCACTTTTTTTTTAATCAAACAATGACATGAAAGGCAGTATATATATCCAACAGGAGAGGACTGATAAATAATGGGACATCCATTTGGTAGAATACTATATAGCCATTAAAAGCAAATTCATAGAAGACTCTTCAGTGACATGGAGAAATATTCATGATATATCACTTAGAAAAAAAGTAGGTTACTAAAACAACTTGTTTAATGTGACTTAATTTGGTTTATTTCTGGTGAGCATTAGATACACACAAACACTTAGAAAAAAGTCTAGGGGGAAAGATAGGAAATATTAATTGGGAATATTTCTGCCAGGTGGAATTATGACAGTTTAAACTTTCCTCTGTAGAGTTCTTAGCATTTTCCAACTTTTTTGCAATGATAAACAGGTTTACCTTTTGGAAATGGAACTACGCCTATGAATGTTACTGAGACAGTTTTGAAAGCCAAGCCTTACCCCTGGGGTTGGTGAGTGTGGCTTCCGTGGCTTTTCCACCATCCCCACAGCGAGTGTCATCGAAGGGGAGGCACTGGTCACCTGTCCCCGCCACCACCTCAGAGTTCTTGACGAGGTCCTTCACCACCACCGTGGACTTGATCTTGAAGACCCGCCGGCTGGTGGTGTCCGAGAGGAAGACGGCCCCACTCATGGGGTCTGTGGTCAGGTAGTATTTGTGTGCTGGGCTGTGACTGGAAAACAAGGCAACGCCAATTGGTGAGCACTTTCTTCTTTCCTGACAGGCAGCCAGAGATACAGAACTTGAGATTAAGCCAAAAGAAGACAATGTCCCTCTTTGGGGCGATGGATCCCCAATTTTTCTGAGCTCTGTGGTTGGCCTTTGCTTCTCACCCAACTATGAATGCAATAGCTTCTTGTTGATGACTGTCATGCCCAGCCAACAGTGCGATGCCTGTGTTTTCTTTAAAAAGATAATCCGTTGAGGCTGACCAGAGGTGGTCTGTAAATCCAGACCAGAGACATGAAAGGATCTGACTTTTAAAAACACTTCAAAACTAAACAAAACAACACACAAGTTCTTCCCCCACGCAGCTTTTACAGCAGCTCCACCCCCATCTTGGGACTGACTGCTAAGGTCCCAGCCAGACTGGACCGCAGCCAGTGTCAACGGCGTCTTCTTTTGACACTCATGTTACACTTATCAGGGTCCCAGTAGTCTACTTCCTGCAGCCAGACCCAAATGAGCCACACGATTAGTCTGTGATTGGCAGCAACAGCCAAGGAAGAAGAAACGGGAGCTGTGCTGGTGTTAGTTCTGTTTCTGCAAAACAGACACAAAGAGCAGGATGTGCTAAGGAGGAGAGTGAAGCTAGATGGGGATGGTACAGAGAGATGACGGAGACAAGGCCACATCTCCAGCCACAGGGCAGGTAAAATCGCGCTGGCTTTGGGTTCAGATCACTCTGGGTTCCATGTCTAGCTCTGTCATTTTGTGGTTCTGAAACCTGGGCAATTGACCTGGTCTCCTGAGCCTCAAGTTTTCTTCATCTGCAAAATGGGCGTGTGAACCTTGCTGGTATGTTGGGAACATTATATAAAATGTTATATAAATTATATGAAAAATACTTAGCATAGTGCATGGCACACAATGCTGTGTGTGCTGTGTGTAGTCACTCAGCTGTGTCCGACTCTTTGTGACCATATGGACTGCAGCCCGCCAGGCTCCTTGGTCCAAGGGGATTCTCCAGGCAAGAATACTGGAGCGGGTTGCCATGCCCTCCTCCAGGGGATCTTCCCAATCCAGGGATCAAACCCAGGTCTCCCGCATTGCAGGCAGATTCTTTACTGTCTGAGCCACCAGGGAAGCCCATGGTAGGCACTTGGTAATCATAATTATTATTTTAATTACTAATCATTATGTCTGTTTTTACCTTTGGAGAGGACTAAGAGTAGGTATTTCTTATTAAGCTGAATTTTGCTATCATGTAGTAATGATTTACAATTTCCTCCCAGTCTAGGCCATTCCCTCACCACTTGTCATCAGCCATCCTGACAACTTGTCCCTCAAACATGTCTTCACGCCTCTTTGCACCTGTGGTTCCTGCTCTGGGGACCATCCTGTACCCTCCTGTTCTCAGCCTGCTGAACTGCTATTCACGCTTCAGGTGTCAGCTCAAATGGTACCTTTTCTGTCAAACCTCCTCCAGCTTTTTTCCCCTATGCACTGAGATTCTTATTTTATCCTATCTGGGTTAAAGGACACTGGACATAATACTCTGGCTATTTACTTATGTGTCTGTCTCCCAAAGTCTTCCCTGGGGGCTCAGGTGGTAAAGAATCAGCCTGAAACTCTTTGTGTTGCAAAGAGTCCAACATAACCGAGCAGATAACACTTTCACTTTCCACTCTATCTCCCCAATCCTGTCACTACTTGATGGGAAGAGATGGGATTTTATTCTTTTCTGTGTTTCCAATGTTCAGCTGGATGCTTTTCTAGCCCACAGCAGGCATTAAGTGCATGAGATCTCGATTTTTAGTTTATTTAAACAGTATTTTCAATCAAATTACTTAGCTTTCTTGTAACTTCTCTCTTAGGAGTGGTGGTAACTGGAGAGATGTACTATTTAGCTAGACATGTCCCCTGTGACTTGCCCTATAATAAGTGACAGATTTAATTTTCCCAGATGACATTGATTCTGGCTAAATAAAATGCACTGACCTTAGATCCTACTCTGCAATGCCGGGGCAGCCTTGAGCTTTCTGATTTTTGATGATAGCTGGAGGTCAATTTTTCATTTCTTTTCATATTACCCATAATAAACAGGTGCTATTCACCAAGGCAGAAACTGGGTCCTTGAGGAATATGGTGGGGCCCCTGTTCACTGAGAGTTGGGCCCCCCATCCCAAGATTTTGGCTCACATCTTTCTGCATCGACCCAGAGAAGTGCCACTTAGGTGATGTTTCTCAGATCAGTGAATTCCAGAAGAGGGTGGCATTTGGCTGAGTGTTCAGTGGCCCCCTCTTTTGTGCCCCGGAACAAATTTGAGGTTGGGGTTTCATCAGCTAACCGTAAGGGAAAGAGCACTAGTTCTGAACCGAGAGAATGTGGGTTCTAGTTTGGACAAGCTACCTAAAAGCTTCCAGCAGTAGGCTCCTCAGCCTCAGATGCTGGCGTCCCTGCCCTGCTCTGCTCACAGGCTTATCATCAGGATCAAATGAAATGATCCAGCTCAATAGCTCAATGGCGCTTTCCAGGTGGCAGAGCTCTTGGACAATCTTCCACTCACTTCTTCCTCAGGCCACTTGCACTGGGAGCGGCACCCCCAGTCCTGGGGGCAGAGCTGTGGATGCGTGGGCTGCTGGTGTGGAAGCATCGGCTGCCACCTCCAGGCGCGTTTGTCCCAGACATGGTGCCAGCCTTTTATATGCACAACCTCCTTTTCATCACAAATACCATAGAAGGCAGGTGCTTATTTAAAAAAAAAACAACTGCTTTAGAAACCTGAGATGAGAGATGTTTAGAAACCTGAAACTTGAGCAGGGCCAGAAAGTGCTAAGTGGCAGGATGGTATTTATCTCTGATCTGCTGGGATGCCAGAGTCTGTGTTCGCTCTGCTTCCCCATGCTGCTCCTCAGGGCCTAGAAAGCTCCTCTGCCTTTCTCGCCCAGGGCGCCTGCTCATCTCTTAGGACTTAGCTCCAGCATCACCTCCTCTGGAATACCCACCTCTCCTGGATTCTGGGGTCCCTGCTTGCCCCTCCTTCTGTTGTGTCTCCACCAGACTCTCAGCACATTATACTTTCAGTACCTCCAGCACCTTAAGACCCTTTTCTGCTTGGCTGTCTGATTCCTCAAGGACATCTTGGACTCTTTAGGGGCAGGGCCAGGCTTCAAGTTCCTGGTGCTTAGTGCCAAGCTGGTACAGAGTCAGTGTTCCAGAAAGGCCTGTTAACTTTATGAATCAGTGACTAAATGCCTATTGGCTTCTCTGGGATTACAGACAGGAAACACCCACTGCTAAGGATTGTAGGGTGATGGTTCTCAACACGGCTGCACATCAGATTCACCTGGAAAACCTTTCTGTTTTTTAAAAACCCTCACCCATCACATCTGAAGGGCCTGGGCATCTGTCCCTTGAAGATCACTTGGTTGCTCCTGAGGCCCAGCTGGCTTTGGAAACCATGCCTTTAGAGCAGAGCTTTTCAAACTTTGACGTGCTCATGAATCATGTTAAAATGAAGATTTCAGCTTCGCAGTTCTAGGTGTGGTCTGAGAGTCTGCACTTCTAACGAGTTCTCAGAGGATGCCGATGTTGCTTATCTGTACTCGGAGAAGTGAGGCCTTCCTTAGAATACTGTGCAAATCATAAATGTGAGAGATGGGACATGGCCTACTGCTGAGACCCCAGGCCTGGTGCTGTGGACAGGGACCCTGTCTGATCCAGTTCTGATCCGCAGTATCCTGGGCAAGGCTGGGCACAGAGCGGGCTCATAGTTCCACTGCCAGAGTTTGCGCAGGAGTTCCTGAGGACTTGCATTCTTTCCCACTTCCTTAAACACAACCCTGGTGCCTCTGGAAATTATGCAAAATCTTAGGGGCTATAAAGTAATAATCCTGAAGTAAATGAGCTGCAGTGGGCCTCACTCTGACCTGTATATGGACAATGTGGAGAATTTCCTAGTAGGAGCTGTGAGCCCAGGAGTCTCTTGGCACCAAAGGCAACCTATCCCCTGTTCTGAGTGGGGATTTTCCCTCTCCTTCAGAATAAGACCTGCTTTGTGCAAAGGGGTGTCATTTGACCACATCAGGTAGCAGCCTTGGCAGACCTTGATCCACTGGTTCTTGGAACTGGTAGAAAGAGCTTGAGCACTGGAACCACAGGGACAAGGGTTCAAATACCAGCCCCATCACCCACGTGATAGGTGACCTTGGGCAAATTATTACTCTGAGCCTCAATTATCTGTCATCTGAGAAATAGGGACAATCATAGCTACTTCCAAGGGCTACTTTGAGGACAAAATTGTATGAAGGTTGTAAACCTTTGAGGATAGTGCCCGCTCCATTAAAAAATAAAAAAGCCCAATTAATGGCAGCTGGTCACCTTGTGAAACCTCCAGATCATTTATGTTACTGCACAATGAAAAACACCAGTATGTCATACTTAATACTGTCTGTCTAACCTATTTTCTGAGGCAACTAAGGAATCTCTTCGAATTAACATAGTATGTGTAGCTGGGTTTGACAGAGATTTGATTCAGATGTACTTCTGAACAACAGATGTCAAACATTCCTCCACGACCCTAGAGGAGAGATCTGGGAGGAGGTGAGGACCCTTAATCCCTCAAGGAAGGCAGGGAGGACAATGCCCAAGGGACCGGGGGTCTCTATGCTGAGTATGCCCAGCGTGGTGGGCTAAATTAAGGTTGTAAAGGCAAAAGAAACAGAGAGAGACACACCCACATAGGCTGAGGCCTAGCCTGAGCCTCTAGTTCCTCGGAGCAGCTGGAACAGTAAATGCTAATGGGCTAAGAGGACGGAATTTCAGAATCTCTTTATTCCATTTCTGGCATTTACTGATGGGAACACTAAAGCTCTGAGAGAGGGAGGGATTTGCCAATATCCAGGTGCCAGTTAAAATCACAGCTGGAGCCCAGGTCTTCTCCCTGCTGACTGTCCGTGGAAAACTGGAAGGCAGAAAGAAATTCCATTTTTCCCTTCTACTTCAGTTCACTTTCAAAATAGGTTTTAGCACCTGAGAAAACAATGAATTGAGAGAGGGCAGGGAGCCAGCTCTGAAATCACACCATGGGTGCATCAAAAGATCACTGAACTGCACAGACAAGAGGTACCAAAATCACGACTCTCAATTTATAGATGATGCCACTGGAAACCAGAAAAGCTGTGTGACCAGCCCAGGGCCACACGAATGCGCAGCAAAGCTGGACGAGCACCCTGGCTGCTGACTCTTTCCAGCTAGGTGCCGCCGTCTCCTAGCTATGGCCCAGGCAGTCACCACCACTGACGGGAGGTTTTAATGGGAAGTGCTAGGTTTCTATCCAAAATCTTCATATGAAATGTACTATGTTTGCTAAAAAACTGCACTTGAGGGCACGCATCAGTTCATAGTTCAGTAACATCCGTACTAAGTTCTTTGGATATCTCTATTCTATTTCAGTGTCAGGAAGAATACTGCTCCTCTGAGAAGGGGGCATATTTTCCCATTTCTGGTAACGTGAACCCTGAAAACAATTATGCTTCTCTGTTTAATCTGACTGCTAGGAAGCTCAGAGTCCTATCTGATGTGTAATCACATATATGTGTTTTCTCCTTTTTTCTTTTGTTCCCATATTTAATTTACTTTAATACATGTGTCTTTGGTTGTAAGAAGACTGAGTTCCTTTTTAGGACAGATAGCGACATAATCATCATCATCTAATTGTTATGATGACGATAATAATAGTAATAATAACAATAATAAAATAATAACTCATTAGAGTGCCTGGCACAATGCTAGATACTTTATAAATATCCTCTGTATCCCATATAACAATCTCCAAGGGAGATTTTATCTTCAAATTAGAAACTAATGCTCAGATAGATTTAAACAGTTTTCCAAGGTCACACAATTGAGAGCTTCAGTTTCCTCATCTGTAAATTGGATGTATCATGAAAAACTACTTCAAAGGCAGTCTGAGGGTGCATTGCTATAATCTATGTAAAACACTTAACCTGCTTTCTACTACACATTAAGTGCCCTCTACATATTACTATTATTAACTTAAAAGAATATATATGATTGCCATGTTATCACTACAGTTATACAGACATGGACATAATCACTGTTGGATTGGGATCTGTCTGACCCTCTACTGTCCTTATCTCAAGCAAGTGCCCAGTCTCGTGCCAGTCTGATCTGCGCCCATCGGGTAACTAAGAGCCACGTGGGTGGCAGTGCAAGCCACCCCCATGTGCCATGGCTGCTGCCAGGCCCCCTGGACGCGTGGGAGGCGGGGGGACTCTGAGGTGACCGTCACCTAGGAGTCGGATGAGCGCCACAGCCCGGGGACGTCAGTGTGTCTGACGAGGACCACTGCTGCTTGCTGCAGGGCCACTGGGGGCCCGCATAACAGATCTGCTCTGTGACAAAGCTCCTATTCGGGGGCTTCTCACTGTGGGTGGTGTGTATGGCCTGAACATCCTCCCCCATCTGGCCTTGCTGGCAAACCTCCTGGAGCGGTCCCTTGGTTCCCAGCCTCCAAATCCGAGGCACCTGGAATGACCAGAGACAGACGAATCTGAAGCCTATCTTCTGCCAGGATCTCTGCCTGATTGAGTCCTTCTCATGGCGTTCCCACTGTGATTCTCCAAGCCACTCAACACAGTGGGGATAATCTCCTCCTCCATTCTCAGGATACTCAGACTAGGGTGTGCAAATTACTCTGCCAAGGTTAAAATTTCCCTCTATTACTCAGCCTGTCATGTCCACAAACTACCAAAATAAATGCTGTGCTGTGCCAGAGACTAAAGGAGCTCCGGCTCTCCCTATCCGCCTTCACCATTATTAATGACTTTCTTTCACTGTCGCCGATGTACCCCCAATCAGATCCAATCACAGAGGAGTCATTTGCCATGGAGCAATCTGAAATTGACACGTGCAGCTTACCATACAGCATGCAACAAGGCAGGGAGAGACAGGAAATTCTCCACTGGTTGGCTTACCTATGTCTGAAATCTTTATTTCTGACAGAAGACAGGAGAGCAGGGAATAGAAGAAAGAATGAAGTGTTAGCAACAGGGTTAGAAGCATTATTAGCAGCCTGAAAACTTGACAGCAATGGTTCTGTACAATACTGTAATAAATAAAGACTTAGCAGCTCTGACACTGATATATTTCATATTGGATATTACTTGTCAGTGAGCTCACTTATAAGCAGCTACATATCACGGAAGCAGCATGGTTTCACCTGCACCAACACTGCTGACTCTAGCAGAAGAGGGTGCGGTTGACCCGGGTGGCTGCTTGCACCAGGGTTAAGCCAGAGGCTGGCCTGGTCAATTCCTCCCCTGCCCGGAGATGCACGCTCAGAGATAGGCTCACTGCTGTGTCTCCGTTTCTGTGCACGCTACCCTACCGAGAGTGACCCAGACCTGTGTGGCCCACCACAATCGTCCTCCTAACAGAACAGAGGATTGGAGCTGCATTCTACTTACAGGGGAGAAGGTGACACAGAGAAACAGTCCTGGGAAAGAGGACGGGAAGGAAACATCCTGAGATGATAACCTATCAATAAATTATTTTTTCCCCCAATGTAATTTCCTCCTCCCTTCCTTACATTCTATCTTCCATGATCTCTCTACAACTATGGGAGGGAGACAGGGAAAGTGGGGTCTCTAATTTAAAAGATGTGAAAATGGAAGTCCNCTGAAGCCTATCTTCTGCCAGGATCTCTGCCTGATTGAGTCCTTCTCATGGCGTTCCCACTGTGATTCTCCAAGCCACTCAACACAGTGGGGATAATCTCATCCTCCATTCTCAGGATAATCAGACTAGGGTGTGCAAATTACTCTGCCAAGGTTAAAATTTCCCTCTATTACTCAGCCTGTCATGTCTACAAACTACCAAAATAAATGCTGTGCTGTGCCAGAGACGAAAGGAGCTCCGGCTCTCCCTACCCGCCTTCACCATTATTAATGACTTTCTTTCACTGTCGCCGATGTACCCCCAATCAGATCCAATCACAGAGGAGTCATTTGCCATGGAGCAATCTGAAATTGACACGTGCAGCTTACCATACAGCATGCAACAAGGCAGGGAGAGACAGGAAATTCTCCACTGGTTGGCTTACCTATGTCTGAAATCTTTATTTCTGACAGAAGACAGGAGAGCAGGGAATAGAAGAAAGAATGAAGTGTTAGCAACAGGGTTAGAAGCATTATTAGCAGCCTGAAAACTTGACAGCAATGGTTCTGTACAATACTGTAATAAATAAAGACTTAGCAGCTCTGACACTGATATATTTCATATTGGATATTACTTGTCAGTGAGCTCACTTATAAGCAGCTACATATCACGGAAGCAGCATGGTTTCACCTGCACCAACACTGCTGACTCTAGCAGAAGAGGGTGCGGTTGACCCGGGTGGCTGCTTGCACCAGGGTTAAGCCAGAGGCTGGCCTGGTCAATTCCTCCCCTGCCCGGAGATGCACGCTCAGAGATAGGCTCACTGCTGTGTCTCCGTTTCTGTGCACGCTACCCTACCGAGAGTGACCCAGACCTGTGTGGCCCACCACAATCGTCCTCCTAACAGAAGAGAGGATTGGAGCTGCATTCTACTTACAGGGGAGAAGGTGACACAGAGAAACAGTCCTGGGAAAGAGGACGGGAAGGAAACATCCTGAGATGATAACCTATCAATAAATTATTTTTTCCCCCAATGTAATTTCCTCCTCCCTTCCTTACATTCTATCTTCCATGATCTCTCTACAACTATGGGAGGGAGACAGGGAAAGTGGGGTCTCTAATTTAAAAGATGTGAAAATGGAAGTCCAGAGAGGGTAAGTGGTCCAGTTTTAGTTCCTCTGCCAAGGTGGGCTGACCCCTAGCCAATGGCTCTCTCTCCATTAAGGCACAGGAAAGAGAAAGACAAGATGAGCCGTTAGTGGACTAAAGCAAATTCACTCACGGGTTCCCGTTTCCCTGGCAGGTATCTATGCTGGTCAAACTCATAAAAGAGAGAAAACAAAACGGGCAGAGACTCTCCCGTCAATGGCCTGGTTCTCATTCCGCCTGATGTCTGATTTCCTATGAGTCCACAGAATGCGAGCTTCTGCTTTTTTTTCATGGCCAAATTCCTCCCTGCCTTCCTTTGTCCCGCTGTGGGTCGGGTGGGTGAACACAGTGCTCGTCTGCAGGGCGGTGACGGCTGTGACCAGCCAGCCAGCCTTCCCGTCCTCTCCCGTGTGCCCTGCAGAGAGGGGTTCTCAGCGGGCACTCACCTCCGGGCTAAGTAAACATGGCACTCAGCCAAGGTGGCCCCCTCTGGGCCCCGTGACGATGCTTTGGCGAGGCAGAGCTGTGTGGTGGCCTTCTGGGTTTGGGTCTGCCAAGCTGGACCCTGGGCAGGTTCCTTAAATTCTCCGAGTCTCCTCTATCTTATTTGTCAAGGGCAATAGTAATAATTAATAGTAAATAATAGCAAATAATTATAGCAGAGCAGTCTTATTAATACCAGGCAAACAGAAGAGGCCTTGCAAGAGACAGTCTCCTTTTCCCCTGGTTACTTCCCAGCTCAAGGGTCCATCCTGCTCACATGGACTCCAGCCCAGGAGATGGGTAGAGTCTACTCTCTAAAACAGTCATCAGAAACCTTTCTCCTGAAAGGGAGGGTGGGGCTCCCCCATCTTGAACCAACCACAGCTCCGGTTTGGTGCCAGGAAGCAGGAAAAAGATCGAAGGGCTTCCAAGGAGTCTAACTCAGTGGCTGGCCGCCTCCTCCATCATCTGGACAGCAAGGGTGGTTTGTCTGCATCTCTGTGCCCCGTGGAGAGTGGCGTTGGCTGCCTCAGAGCCTCCAGCTCATAGGTCAGCCTCTGAGAAGTGACCGGGGAGGCTCTGTTCTGTCCCCTTCTCGGGCCAGTGGGTCCTGCCAGGTGGGCCCGTAGGGTGGTGAAGGGACATGCTAGGAACTGTGGGGGAGGCCTCACCGAACATACCTCAGCTCCAGGATGTTGGTGACATTCCCGGAGGGGAAGATCCTTCGGATGTAGTTGAAATCTCCCACATAGAGGCTGCCGTCGGCACCGCACGTGAGGGCCACAGGGGCCAGAAGCTTGTTGCCGTCGGCGAGGCCATTGCAGCTGGGACAGGAAATGCTCCTGCGGCGCCCATTGCCCATGATGCTCCCGATGACAGGCGGCTGCTGAGACACAAACTGGTTCTCCCCGTTTCCCTTGTGCAGGATGCCTGGGACGAGGGCAGAGGGGCGGAGTCAGTGACGGGGCTCGGGGTGGCTCTCCCTTGTGGCTGCAGAGTTGCCCTTGTTTTGCAAAGGATGCCAGATCCCTGCCTACTGCTTCCAGACCCAGCTCCAAGGCTGCCTCACCCTATAAGGAAACCCAGGCCGTCTTGGACAGGACATGCTGCTCTGCTGATAGAATTCCCACGGCAAGGCTGCAAGATGGGTGCTGTTACCCTCCCGGTATTGACAGGGGACCCCTGACATCACATATTGACGTATGACATCACACAGATGACAGGAAAAGCACTTCTGAGTCCCAGCTCTGAACCATTTAGCTTACTGCCTCTCAAATAAACTGTACACACTGCACGGGCCAAGTTTGTGTCTCCATCACAGCAGAGAACTGTTTTTTTAAAGTGTGCAATAGCTTTCTGTCTTAAAACACCCAAAGTTACATACCTTATTTTAAAAAATAGTTTATTACTAAAAAGGTAAGCATCACTGTATGCTTCAGCAAGTAGTGACTTTTTGTAGGTGGAGGATCTTGCCTCGGTGTTAACGGCACAGCACAGAATTCTTTATTGCACGTATCTGTCCTCTCTTTACCATTTCAGGTGTGGAGACAATGTCTTTCCCCCTCTGTATCTCAGTGCCTAGCACAGAACCTGACCTAGAGGAGATACCGAGAGATGTTCATAGAAATGCATGAAGGAGACTCAGTCTAAACCAGCCCTGGACTTCATTCACCTCCAGACTTCTGTTTGCAGCTATTTTGGCTTTTCTGACACTTATGACCAAACCGAGTCCTAACTGCTACTCACAGGTCAGTTTCTGGACGCCTTGTTCTATCCTATGGAATCTATTTATCTGTTCCTGTAAACAGCAACACACAGTTTTAGGTATTATGGTTTTCCTAAGATAGCTTAACATCTGGCAAGTGCCTCCTTTTTGTTCTTATTTTAAATAGTGCCACAGCTATTTATAAATCTTTATTTTATGACAGACTTCAGAATTAGTTTGTCATCTCTGCCTCCCAAAGCACTGGCTTTGATGGGCATTCTTGTATCTATAGATTAGGTAGGAGAGATCTGACATCATCACCATATTTACTTGTCCAGTCTTGAAACACAGTCCCAGGGAGCTATCTAACATACAGATCTGGGATTTCACTGGTGGACCAGCAGTTAAGTGTCTGTCTGCCACTGCAGGGGACACAGGGTCCAATCCTTGGTCTGGGAGGATCCCACATGCCGCGAGGCAACTAAGTCCATGTTCCAAAACTACTGAGCCCGTGAGCCTAGAGCCTGCGCTCTGCAACAGAAGAAGCCACTGTAACGAGAAGCCCGCGCGTGGTAGCAAAGAGTAGCCCCAGCTCGTCACAACTAGAGACAGTCTACAGGCAGCAACTCAGACCTACTGCAACCAAAAGGAAATGAATAAATAAATAACCTTTAAAATACAGATCTGACAGTGGCACTCCATGCTATAAACCCTTCAGAGGCTTGAGGTTTGCCTCTGGGTGGAGTTCAAAGTCCTAATCTTCCTACCTGGGACTCCAGCTGCTCAGGCCCCCCACTCCAGCTTTTGCTACTCCCTTCATTCCACCCTGTGCTCAAAGCACAGTGATCCTTTCTCTCCAGTCACTCCTCTTTCGGGCTTCAGGGCTTTGGCATGGACTGTGCTCTCTGCCCAGAATGTTCTTCCTGCTTGATAAACACAGCTAATGCTGCAGACCCCTGGAGACTCAGTTTGGAATTTCTCTCCAAAGAGACAACCTGCTGAACCAAGAAGCTGAATCAGGGGCTTCTCTTCTGCGCCCCCACAGTGTTCCCAGCTTCCCTCTGTGATGGCATCATCCACGGCATGGTGTGAAAACTGCCTCAGAAGTGTTTGTCTTGCCCAGAGTGTAAGCCCTTGAAGCCCTTCACTTCTGTATCCCCGGCGCCCAGCAGTGATGAGTACAGAGCAGGTTGCCAAGGAGTATTTTTATTAACCCTTCTGACCAGTGGATCACACATGAGCCTATGGAACTTGAAGTGTGTGTGTACGTGTGTTTTTGCCTCACAGGGAACAAAGCACATGAGACAAGACTCACACCATGGCCTGGCTCCTGGAATTCTACTAATCCACTCACCGCTTTGGATGTTGAGGGCATGGTGCTTGTCCAGGCTCCACCCTCCCAGCTTGGAAGCATCGAGTTCATAGCCCTGCAGCACCGCTGTTCTTTTCTCCCACAGGATCAGATCTGGGCAGGATTCATACTCATAACCCACAGAAACTGTAGGAACAAAAAAAGGCACAAAATGCACACATGAGCAAAGCCTCTTCTTTGGCTTTAGAGCTGCATGTCTTTGGTTTGAAAAGAAAGAAGGATTAGATTCCTAAGTGGCAACGAGATCTATATGCAACACTAACCCAGGGAGGCTGAGCCTGAACATGCTTTTTTGGGGTGTGATGGTACACCATTGCGAAGCGAAAGTGTTAGTCTCTCAGCCACGTCTGACTCTTCGCGACCCCATGGACTCTAGCCCACCAGGGTCCTCTGTCCGAGGAACTCTCCAGACAAGAATATTGGAGTGGGTAGCCATTCCCTCATCCAGGGGATCTTCCCGACCCAGGGAAAGAACCCATGTCTCCTGCATTGCAGGCAGATTCTACCATCTAAGCCATAGCGTAAAACCTTGGTACATCATTAGGANCAGTCTACAGGCAGCAACTCAGACCTACTGCAACCAAAAGGAAATGAATAAATAAATAACCTTTAAAATACAGATCTGACAGTGGCACTCCATGCTATAAACCCTTCAGAGGCTTGAGGTTTGCCTCTGGGTGGAGTTCAAAGTCCTAATCTTCCTACCTGGGACTCCAGCTGCTCAGGCCCCCCACTCCAGCTTTTGCTACTCCCTTCATTCCACCCTGTGCTCAAAGCACAGTGATCCTTTCTCTCCAGTCACTCCTCTTTCAGGCTTCAGGGCTTTGGCATGGACTGTGCTCTCTGCCCAGAATGTTCTTCCTGCTTGATAAACACAGCTAATGCTGCAGACCCCTGGAGACTCAGTTTGGAATTTCTCTCCAAAGAGACAACCTGCTGAACCAAGAAGCTGAATCAGGGGCTTCTCTTCTGCGCCCCCACAGTGTTCCCAGCTTCCCTCTGTGATGGCATCATCCACGGCATGGTGTGAAAACTGCCTCAGAAGTGTTTGTCTTGCCCAGAGTGTAAGCCCTTGAAGCCCTTCACTTCTGTATCCCCGGCGCCCAGCAGTGATGAGTACAGAGCAGGTTGCCAAGGAGTATTTTTATTAACCCTTCTGACCAGTGGATCACACATGAGCCTATGGAACTTGAAGTGTGTGTGTACGTGTGTTTTTGCCTCACAGGGAACAAAGCACATGAGACAAGACTCACACCATGGCCTGGCTCCTGGAATTCTACTAATCCACTCACCGCTTTGGATGTTGAGGGCATGGTGCTTGTCCAGGCTCCACCCTCCCAGCTTGGAAGCATCGAGTTCATAGCCCTGCAGCACCGCTGTTCTTTTCTCCCACAGGATCAGATCTGGGCAGGATTCATACTCATAACCCACAGAAACTGTAGGAACAAAAAAAGGCACAAAATGCACACATGAGCAAAGCCTCTTCTTTGGCTTTAGAGCTGCATGTCTTTGGTTTGAAAAGAAAGAAGGATTAGATTCCTAAGTGGCAACGAGATCTATATGCAACACTAACCCAGGGAGGCTGAGCCTGAACATGCTTTTTTGGGGTGTGATGGTACACCATTGCGAAGCGAAAGTGTTAGTCTCTCAGCCACGTCTGACTCTTCGCGACCCCATGGACTCTAGCCCACCAGGGTCCTCTGTCCGAGGAACTCTCCAGACAAGAATATTGGAGTGGGTAGCCATTCCCTCATCCAGGGGATCTTCCCGACCCAGGGAAAGAACCCATGTCTCCTGCATTGCAGGCAGATTCTACCATCTAAGCCATAGCGTAAAACCTTGGTACATCATTAGGAAATGTTAAACAAATGTACTAAATACTCTAAGGACCCATGTCAACTGATTCCAGGGAAATGGTCTTTAGTATGGAAAGTACTTTAGGTACTAAAGTCTTCATGTAGTGTTATTCATAATAGTGGAAAGTTGGAAGTAATCTAAAGGTTGAAAGGGGATGAGAGGTTGAGCAAACCAAGAGCATCCACTCGAGGAATATGCAGCCACTGGAAATTGTGGTTATGAAGATCATGGGTGACATGGAAAGTGCTTAAGGGGTAATGCTAAGTTAAAGGACTGGTTATATATGGTACTAAATCAATGTTAAAAAAACTATACATGAAAAAAGAAAATAAATTTTAATAAAGTAGTTTTATTTGCTTATAGGACTATGGATAACTTTATTTCTATTTTTTGGCCCATTTATCACATTTTTATTGATGAACATGGAAATTCTTGAACAAAGAAAAAAAAATCCAAAATCACTGATAATGAATATGTGGAAAAGGAGCTCCTTTAGGGTATTCTGAAATCTGGAAGTTGCTTTGAGGTCTCAAAACTTGAAAATCTCCAGTTTCACTTCTGTTTCATCCAGGCCTCCTTAGGGGATCACTGGGGGGCAGGCTAACCATGGGGGACTCCCCAAGGCTGGGTTTGTGAAAAGCCCTGTGAGCGCCCTATGGAAAGGGACTGGCAGAGACAGGAATGCTGTTTCTTCCAAGTATCTTTCTGGGCAGACACTGCTATCCAGAGGGCAATACCCTGCCACATGCTCAAGACGGGAATTAACGCTTGGGCAGCCCTTCAGAGCTTCCTTTAGGTGCCAGGAGAGACTGCTGGCTCCCCACGGCAGGACGGAATGTGCTGGAACGTGCTCCTGTGGTCTCCTCCCCGTGACCTTGAGCCCTGCAAGGAGCCACTCTCTGCTTTTTCGTGGTCGCCAGTCATCTCAGGAAAGCAAGCCTCAGCCCCAGTGTCTGTGCAGAGAGGCCTTGACGGGCTGGAGAGCTCTCAGCGCTCTCACGTCACCTGAAAGAGGTGGCAAGGCTTCACTGCTTCTGAAGAGACCACAGAGGCAGCTCGGTTTCCAGAAGGGACTGTGAACAGCTAGGGACGGCTTCTTGGCTCCCAGCGTGCCCAGTGGGGAGGGGACGGAATGCAAAACTGCAGGGGAGCTCTGGGGAGAATCCGGCCCAGCTCCTTCCTTACACGGCCCTGGGAAGTCCCCTCACCTCTCTGGGCCTCAGCTTCCTCATGCAGAATACGAGGACACTTTCTGACTCACAGGGCGGTTGTGAGGATTAACTGAGATGTCAGCGTACAGAGAGTTCCCCCACCCCCGGCGCAGATGCTCAATAGACCCTCTTCTTGCCTGCCTGCCTTGCTTCCTTCTCCCTTCCTCTCCTTCCTTTTTACGTAACTTCTTTTCTGCCTCCTCACTCTGCCTTTGCTGAATCTAGAAAGGGAATGAAACTGGAGCAAAGATCAAACAAGGGCAGAGGACCAAGAGGCCCTGTTCCCCCAAACCTTCCTGTCTCCTGAGGATGGCGCTGGGCCCTGCAGTGGGGAGGCTTACCGAAGGCTTCTGAGAGCCCGAACACCTTCTGGTTGTAGACGTCCGTCTTGTCCCAGATGAAGTAATAGGACAGGTCTGGGGCAGCGGCAAACCACTTCCGGAAGAGGCGGCCCTCCACCGCCACCATGAGGTGGACCTTCATGAGGTTGAAGGGGATGGTGGGGTGGGTGAGGCTGATCCTCAGGACAGATTTGTAGCCAGGGGTCCGGCTGCTCAGGTAGCTCAGCCTCATCTTGCAGCCAGAGATGGCGATTTCCTCCTGCAAAGCCTGGAGAGACAGATCACAGTGGGTGACGGTCACGGAATCACTGGCAGAGGGGAGGCAGCCACAAACCCAGAGACTCTGGGTGTTGGAGGGGCAGAGGAGGAAGAGGGGGAGGAAGCAGACTGCAAAGAGGAGCGGGAGGAGGAGGGAGGAGGGAGTGGGGGAGGAAGACAAGAGCCAGAGGCCTGCTGTCTGGGGCGCACTCTCAAGTGGCACATCCCTGCCTCGTTGAGCCTCTGGCTGTTCCTCCTTTCAACAGGGATGACGATGCTCAACTCACTGCATTAGTGAGAGGATAAGACAATGCGTGTAAAAAATGCTTAATGTCACCTCTCATTCACCTGCTGTGCCATCCCAGAAGACCCACGGAACCTCGGCGTTGCAGCTTCCTCACTGGGTTAGTTTGCGGACCAGGGAAGGTCACGTATATAAATGGCCCAGCACATAACGATTACCCAGTAAATGTTTCTAAGCAGGATGATGGTCCTATGGCTGTTGTGGCGGCGGCTGCTGCTGCTGCTGCTGGAAGCAGGGGGCATTGTGAAGACAGACCTTGCCCTGGGATCAATGTGGAGAGCTGTCTCAAGTAGAAGAACTGCTACTCTCTCAAAACCTTCCTAAAGTAAGATCTGTTACAAGTGATTTTCCTCTTCAGGAGGGTAAACAGAGGCTATGAGATGTTGAGGGAGCCATTAGGTGGGGCTGGCAGTACAGGCTGCCGGGGACCAGGAGCGAATGGCCCCAGCTCACCAGCAGAAAGAGGGCAGACGGGCTGCTCGGAGCCTGCATGCTCCAAGGCTGTGCCGGAGGAGCAGCGTGGTGGGGAAGGCAGTGCTTCAGCTGCTGGTGCAAAGAGCTCGGCTCCAAGACAGGACGCTGAAATGAAAGACTAAGACGCCGAGCACGTGGCTGAAGGGGAGAACTTTTATCGGCTTGATGCTCTGGGCTGTTTCAAGAAGGGGACATCAAATCAATAGAGGCTAACGTATCCATTAAAAGGACAGTGATTATTTTACTCTCGTGTTCACAGGGGAACTGGGCCTTCACAAAGAAAGGCCTCTTCCTTTCTGTCCATGTCATAGACGGGAATGAATTCTCACTGGTGCTCCATTTTCCTGAACACATGTTTCTGGGATGGGGGCCTGTATGACAGCCATCTTCCCCAGCTTCAGCTCATAAGTTCTAGGCAAAGCAGGGCTCGAGTGCCATCCTGATGTGCTCATACATATTTATTAATACTTTCCTTAACATACCCTTTAAAATGCACATCTCCTTGTACTTGCAAAGACTAGAAAATGACAGGACTGGGTAAACCCAGATAGCATGTATTTCATGATATCTGACAATAAGCAAGGTTTGTGACCCAGCCAGGCTTGTAGACATTCAGCCCAGGGAGCACTGTAAAGAGGAAGGGGACCCTTCACTTCACTTGTCCCGAAGTCCCTGCTCCGGGGAAGCTGTCGTGCTGGAGCCAAACCAGGGCTGAGTAACAAACCACCCCTCTCCAGCAAGCTCCACCTCCACCGACAACCATCTCCTAAAGAAAGGTCAGCCTGGTGGTGGAGACAGGAGACAGGAGCTGAATCTCTGAAAAGGAGTGAGGTTTCAACCTGAGGGTGCAAGGAGAATTCCCAAATGGCTGCATTTCCTTCCTTTGGGCTGCGTCTGAAGCCACTCAATAGGGCACAGCAGAGAAATGTGCCTGCTTAGCCAGGCAAGAAATACACGAACACGTCTAAACGCCCCGCTGCCCCGACTCTGGAGATCATTAAGCTGCTGGTCGCCAGAGCTCTCGTTAGGCTGGTGGGACGGCTGGGACTTCTCCCCAGCTTCTACACTGTCATCCCTTGTCCTCCCCAGCCTTCCTTTCTGCCATGAGAAACGGGGCCCGCTTGGCAAAAGAAATTCAACTCCACACAGCTATGTGAGGCAAAGAATCTATCTTGATTTCTATCAGATTAAAACGCATTTTTCCAAATTACTTCCTTTTAATGATAATGGAGTAAAGCCCTTACGTGCATGGATTTGAGCCACAGCACTCATTAACTGGCCTGAAGGCGGAGCGTGTAAAATAATCTTCATAATAGTACTGGTTAAAATCTGTCGAGCACTTGGTAGGTGCCAGATATTGTGTGAGGCATCTCATACAGGTTTTCTCATTTAATCTTCAGTGTGATGCGAACATTTGAGACCTCCTGTCTCACTCCTCTTGGTGGAAATTATCATCGCTTTTTTTAACAGAAATAATGAGAGAGGGGAGACCACTGGAAGTTGGGGAAAGGGGATGAAGAAGTGAAGTGGATGGCAGAGTGGAGAGGGAGTGGGGATTTATTATATGTTGGAGAATGCCAGGCACTTTAAAGGGCTCACGTGTATTAAATGCGTAAGGGGGTGGTCATCGTAGCCTGACACCACCCCGCCATGGCGTCTTGGCCATCGAGTTCCAGGTGATGGGCTGATGGCTCTTTCTGTCTCCTGTCTCTGAGATCCTCCCCCACCCCCTAAATGAAATAAAAGCATGGAGAAATGCAGCTCAGAAACCCCGGGTGTACCTGGATTTCCGGGACAATGGGGCCCTTCTCTGCACAGGAGCTGGCGAAGGACGTCAGCGGGGAAGGAGACACGACAGGGTTGGGGCGGGCGAAGCTGCTCAGGTCACAGCTGGGAATCTCATTCTCCTCATGCCGCATAACAATGGTTTCCATGACGAAGAAGCGATCCCAAGGCAGCCAGAGGGTGTGCTCCTGTGCGATGAAGGGGGCCCGCTCGAACCGCAGGATGATGGAGACGCCGCCGTTGGTGACCAGGTCAAAGCTGTTTGGGAAGGAAGGGTGTGAACGAGAGGAGTGGGAGCCGAAGGAGGAGAGAGGCAGAGAAAGGAGGAAAAATCACACCACAGGGTCTCCGCACTTGCACCTCACAGACCTTCCCGCAGTCACGCACAGGGACCCAGACCCCGGGAGGCACTATTGTTTCGAAAGTGATTCACCGCAGAGAATTCGCCAAGACCAAACGATAACCTGCTATGGAGAACCGTTTTCCAGGACACAGGACCGCTGATGAGCCTCTGCTGCGGTGCTTCCGGTACTTAGGGCCTCTTAGAGCTGAAGCTCAGTGAAAATTTATCGGATAAAGCAGAGCAAACCCTGCCTGGCGTTAGGAGCCCTAAGCTTAGTCCTGGCTCTGCCATGGGGTACTGTGTGACCTTGGGTAAGTCATTTAGCCTCTCTGATTCTCAACTGTCTCATCTGTAAAAGGCAAAGGTTCCAACAAATTCTTCTTAAGTCATTAAGATTCTATGACTCCTCTGTAATTTTAGGGTTTCCCTGGTGGCACAGTGGTAAAGAATCCGCCTGCCAATGCAGGTTCGATCCCTGGGTCAGGAAGACCCCTTGGAGGACATAACTCTTGGAGGAGATAACGGCAACTCACCCCAGTATTCTTGCCTGGGAAATCCCATGGATGGAGGAGCCTGGCAGGCTACAGGCCCATGGGGTCGCAAAAAGGGCTGGACACAACTGAGCAACTAAACAGCAATCATAAGAATAGTAACTTTAACTCTGATTATGATACTCAACCAGGCTTCTGGTGAAGTAAGTTTAGAGGAGGATGCGGTTAGAATCACTGTAATTTAAGTGAAAGGGGAACCAGAAAACGGGGTCCCAAACTCTGAGATGATATGAGATCTCTGTGGCCATATCGCTGAGAGGTGGTCACCCAGCCCTTGTTCATCGCCCCTTGGGGATGGCCGGGCACTTGGCAGCTCTGTTTTTGGCTCAAGCATCTTAATTCCCATCACCTGCAGACCAACCTGGCGGGGTACTTGCCCATTCAAGCCTTGGCATGGAGCTTTCTTTTTTTTTTAAATCCCAGGAAACCGAGTTCCCATTTGTGCCCCATGCTTCTGACACTGCCTCATACAGTGTCTGAGCTGGGGGCTCTGCAGCTTTGTGACCAGAAACCAGGCGAGCTCACGTTATAGAAGACGGCAAAGGAGGCCCAGCGGCAAGCCCAGATACGTCCCTGGTTCTGCAGGCAGTGTCTGCTCTGTCAAGTACAGTGTGTGGCTGCTTCTTAAGATCTCACGTTCAGTGTGCAACAAGATTAATTCAGACCCACCCCCATCAAAACAGAAAGTTCAAAATCAAGTAACAGCTGACTCACTGGAAGCGAACTTCACTGCCATCTGACCTAGTCCTCTCTCTGAATCTGAGGCTATACTTCCTTCTACAGAATCACCTCCAAGGAGCCAAATTTCCAGTGATGAGATGCTCTGCCCCCAGGAGGACTGTCTCATCTCTGGTTAGTTCTGGCTGTTAGTAGACTTTTCGGGGTTGAGGCAGAGGGGTGGAGTGAGCCTGGCTCCCTCTCCTTACAGCGCCTTAGCCACTAGGCCTTGTTCTTCCTGCTGGGGTGACTTCAAACTCGTCTGCCTCTGCCTTGGATAGTCCTCTGGGACTTGGAAACGTTGATACTGTCCACCTGCCACCTCCTGGCTCTGATGTCTCTTTGGACAGAGCCCTCTTACTCTCAGGATGCATTTCCAAGGCCTGTCCTCATCTTGCTCTTTTGGATGGAGGGCTTCTGCTAACTCCTGGCCCACTCAGGATTCCAGTCCCCTCCCCGAGTCCCCTCTGTACCATGTACGCTCCTCCTAAGAGCCCACATCACTGTGTACTGGAACCCCACATTCACTCTCAGACCCAGGGACACCGATTTCGCTCAGTCTCTCCAAACTTAACCCAGTGTTTCATGTTTATATGAATAGTTTATAGGATGAATGCAAGAGTGACACTGTCAATTTCTTTTGAATTGACTTGTCCAGGAATCTTCCCAGGTGGTCTAGTGGTTAAGACTCCGTGCTTCCACTGCAGATGGCAGGGGTTCAATCCCTGGTCAGGGAACTAAGATCCTGTATACTGCACAGCATGGCCAAAGTTCTTCCCTCCTTTGGCTATTATGTCAATCCAACGTTTCCCTGTGTAGCTGGTTTTTGGGGCCCTACCCCAGGACCTCATTTTCATCCCAGATAAACACACCTGGCAGGATTAGCCCCATTGCTCCAGTTTGCTCTTCCCTCTTCTAGAAGCTGCACGGGTTTTGCACTGAACTAGCATCAAATCTCGGAGAAGGCAATGGCATCCCACTCCAGTACTCTTGCCTGGAAACTCCCATGGATGGTGGAGCCTGGTAGGCTGCAGTCCATTGGGTCGCTGAGTCAGACACGACTGAGCGACTTCACTTTCACTTTTCACTTTCATGCATTGGAGAAGGAAATGGCAACCCACTCCAGTGTTCTTGCCTGGAGAATCCCAGGGATGACGGAGCCCAATGGGCTGCCGTCTGTGGGGTCGCACAGAGTCGGACACGACTGAAGCGACTTAGCAGCAGCAGCAGCAGCATCAAATCTTGCTCTTGGTAGATGGTGCCCTTGGATTTGGGTTCCCAAGCTCCAAAGCCTGACTCTAAACCTTTTTAATCCATTTTGCCTGCTCTTCAATGAGCCCCTTCTAGGTTCATGTAACCTCTGTGTAGAGGAAGTTGGGTACCACCATCCTTTGATACTTGATGATAGAGAAAAACCAGGGAATGTGTTTATTTTCAGCTAAGAGGTTTTTTCTAACCAAAAGCATTTTGTTTTGGGGTACAGTCGATTAACACTATTGTGGCAGTGTCAGGTGAACAGCATGACGGAACATTTTTAACTGTCAAGCAGGACTGTGGCCTGACTTACACGCTCCCCTCACATGAGGATAAGCGTGGGGAGGGAATGAAGACAAAATGAAAAGATGCTTTCTCAAGGCCATGAGCCAGCTGGGGGTGGCTGCTGCCAAGAGCCAGGCCCGCTCATCTGAAGGGAAACCTCGCTGCAGACGGCTGTGATTCTGACCTCAAAGGGAAGGCCTGCTTCTTGTATGAAGCCCAAACTTAGAGATGGCTGGCCAGAGCACTGCTACTTAGCCCACAAGTGACTGACATCACCCGTCTGCGCCTCAGTCTCCCTGTGTGAGATGAAGTTGGTGATCACTGTTACTTGGCAGAGTTATTAATTAGGTAGATGAGATAATGGATGAGGAAAGTGCTGGGCTCCATTCCCTGGGCTTTGTGCTTCAGCGACTCTGAGCTGCTTCTCTTGTCTGCTAATTCCTCTAAATTTTTCTTCATGACTTCTATTTTCCATCTTTCTAATGATCTGTTTGGCTAGCTTCCCTGCTACTGTCTTCTTTTTGTGAAATCTTCTTACGACTTGAGGTCTGGCATTTCAGCATGGTGTGTGTATGTATGTGTGTGTGTGTGTAAGTGTGAGGGTGTGTGTGTGTGTAAGTATGAGGGGGATGGGCATCTGGGTAAAGGCAAAGTGTCTGCAGCACAAGTGAGGAATACAAAGATGAACTGGACCTGGGCCCTGGACTTGCATATACTATTATTTCCAGGCTGTGTCTCTAGCCTTTCAGTTTCTCCTGGGTGTGAGAGGTAACAGAGGAGGTGAGTAAAGAAAACACAGGAGGGAAATTGGCAAGATGCTCCCCATTCACATGTAACAAACAGGGCTCTTCAGAGAATAAGTAATGCTTAGAGAATAATAATGACTTTCCCATGCATTATGCAGTGTCTGAGATGGGAAGAAAACGTAAGCCCCATAAATGCACTGGTAAGAACTGTTCTGAAACTCAAGCAGTTTGGCAGAGTCTGGCCACTCTGGTGTGATTCAGTTGGCTAGTGCAGGAAATACGACTGACACTTACCACCCAGGACGACCATGCTCTCATGCAGAGACTGCAGGGACAGCGCAGCAGGAGGAATCAGAGCCTGGAAGTGCTAAGTGGGCACTGCTAAGTCCAAACTTAGCGGACTCTGGTGTGTCTTATGGACCCATCCTAAGCAAGCACAGTGAGCCGAGGATGGACGATTTGCTATCTCATAAGAACGATGGACAAGCTATTTTTTTTTAATTAAAAAAATTGTTTTGGCCATGCTGTGTAGTATACAGGATCTTAGTTCCCTGACCAGGGATTGAACCCCTGCCATCTGCAGTGGAAGCACGGAGTCTTAACCACTAGACCACCTGGGAAGATTCCTGGACAAGTTTTATGGCAAAAAAAAAAAAAAAAAAGCAGTCCCCGTGACTCCTTTTTGATGACTGTTTCACAGCAGGTAATAGTGTAGTCAGGATACCAGTTGCCTACAGTGCTGACATCTGCCATTTCCATAAAGCAGGCAGCCCAAAGGTGGAAGGTGGGAAAAACACCAGGAGTGAGGAGACGTCTCTGTGCTATAGCGTGAGTCTACACTGAGGTGCTTCTGGGGGTCAGTGGCCTGGCCTGGGGAAGACGGACCCTGGGGACTGGCCGCCAACCTCTTCTGTTCACAGGGAGGGGGAGGAGGGGGGAGGAGGGGGCAGTGGGCCCCCCATGCCAAGCATGCCAGTCCCGTCTAAGAGGCACACGTGTCTACACACAGAAGAGACTTCATTATCACCTCGGCCAGGACACGTTCACATCTGAGACTGGATTAAAGAGGCGCTAAAATCAATCAGGCTGGGCACAATTTCCAACACAGAGTGAAAATCAACCTTATGGGCCCACACTTAGCCAGATGGACTGCCACTACCTGATTTTATTAAAAATAGAGGACTTGTCACCACTGACAGCCTAAATATCCCACTTTCCTCCTTTCCCTCCCCTTCTCTCTGAAACAGTCTTATGGCTTGCACTGGAATCATCACCTTCTCAATTTGTAATTTTAATAAACAGCTAATATTTATTGTATACTTACTCTGTGTTAGACCCTGAAGATACAGGGTGAACCAGAGTGGGGCAGGGAACTAAAATTTATTAAACACCTAGTATGTGCATGGCGTTTTTCTATCAAAGAACCAAATACTTATGGCGCCACTGGGCAAGATTGATAATATTAGGGACCTCTTAACAGATGAAGAACACGAGGCCAAGAGAGGCTTGGAGATAGGTCCAAGAACACATGGCCAGCAAACGGGGGAGCTAGAGTGATTAGAGAGACTTGACTTCATTCAGGCTGGCAACCGAAAGGTCCTCACAGGGTCTGAAGGTCAGAGTTCAGTTATCACTCAGCAGCTTCCATAGACCTAGGTGGTTGCAGATGGAACCATGCGGCAGGAATGCTAAGACTTTAGGAGCTGTCTGGTCTGTAGAAAATGGTCCATGTGACAGTATTTTATATCATAAGCTATGAAACAGGAAAAAATATATAAGGTACCTAGTGCTTACTCTGAGAACCAAATAAGAAAAAACTGCTTCATTTAGAGCCAAGATGACTCAGGACAGAGTCAGCTATAAGACCTCACTCACAGCAAGTGAATTGCAGGGTTGAGCACATGGATTTAGGTCCTCTGACTCCAGGTCCCATCCCTCTCTGCAAGATGTCATTCCAGCAGTAGCTATGTTGGCAAGACCACGAGTTCAGGGCCTTTACTAGCTCTGGTTGCCAAAAGTCCTCTTACCTGCCATCCTGCCTGCTGATCGTGTATCCAAAGAGAGGGTTATTGACAAAACTGATATTCACACCAACCAGTGGGGTCCCATCTGATGTCATGACTTGACCACGAATGACACATGCATGCCTGTGGGTAGAAGAGAGAGAATAACATGACCTACTTATGATGATAGAACCCTAGCTAGCAGGTAAGAAGGCAGAAGGCAGGTCACTCAGATAGATCTTGGCACCCAGGGGCACATGGTATCCACTCAACATGAGCACTACTTTTTAATTTACTGCCTCAATCTTTTTAGATTAGTACAAAAGTTAATGTGGCCTCTGACTGTGAATTTTAAATCATCATAACTAGGCTCAAATACATCTTTATTAATCAAAATAGGAACCATTACAATGAACACATTTTTCCTAACGGGAAATAAGTTTGTTTATTCCTGCAGCATAAAAATCTGTGCTTTGGGATTCAGTGAAATATTGGAAAGCATTTTCTGTCTCCTACTGATGGTGGAAGTANATACATCTTTATTAATCAAAATAGGAACCATTACAATGAACACATTTTTCCTAACGAGAAATAAGTTTGTTTATTCCTGCAGTATAAAAATCTGTGCTTTGGGATTCAGTGAAATATTGGAAAGCATTTTCTGTCTCCTACTGATGGTGGAAGTATTTTCTCTGCAAAAAGTTGTCAAGATGCCTGAAGAAGTGATAGTTGGTTGGCGACAGATCTGGTGAATATGGTGGGTGACGCAAAATTTCATAGCCCAGTATGTTCAACTTTTGAAATGATAGTTGTGCGATGTGTGGTCAGGTGTTACCATGGAGAATGGCGTCCTTTTAGTTGATCAATGCTGGCTGCAGGCATTGGTGCATCTCATCGGTTCACAGAGCATACTTCTCAGATGTAATGGTTTTGTTGGGATTCAGAAAGCTCTAGTGAAGCAGACAGACCAGCAGCAGACCACCAAACAATGACCAGGACCTTTTTTTTTGGTATAAGTTTGGCTTTGGGAAGTGCTTTGAAGCTTCTTCTTGGTCTAATCACTGAGCTGGTCATCACTGGTTGCCCCATAAAATCCACTTTTCATTGCACGTCACAATCTGATTGAGAGATAGTTCACTGTTGTTGTGTAGAATAGAAGATGACACTTCAAAACAATGATTTTTTTTGTTGCAGTCAGCTCATGAGGCACCCACTGATGGAGCTTTCTCACCTTTCCAATTTGCTTCCAATGCTGAATGACCATAGAATGGTCAATGTTGAGTTCTTTGGCAACTTCTCACGCAGTCGTAAGAGGATCAGCTTTGATGATGCTCTCAACTGGTCACTGTCAGCTTCTAATGACCGACCACTGTGGTCATCTTCAAGGCTCCTGTCTCCTTTGCAAAACTTTTTGAACCACCACTGCCCTGTACATTTGTTAGCAGTTCCTGGGCCAAATTCATGATTGATGCTGTGAGTTGTCTCTGCTGCTTTATGACCCATTTTGAACTCAAAAAAAAAAAAATTGCTTGAATTTGCTTTTTGTCTAACATCATTTCTACAGTATAAAATAAGTAAAAATAAGCAGCAATTAATAAGTCAGAGGCAAAATAATAAAGGGAGGAATATGCATTAAAATGATGTATAACAAGCCACATTTATTTCAGAATGTATTCTAATATCACATGGCAAAGTTCAACAATGTAAAACCACAACTACTTTTGCACTCACCTACTAAGTCATCAAACTGTTCCCTAAAGAATTATTATTGAGAAAAATTTTCAGATGTCTCACTTACAGGATATCTTCTACGGATACTGTATGATGCTGTAAGGAGATGAAACTAATCCAAGGCAACCATACAGTAGAGTCGTCTGCGTTATACGATTGCTCAGTCGTGTCCAACTCTTTGCAATCCCACGGACTGTAGCCTGCCAGACTCTGTCCATGGATTTTTCCAGGTAAGAATATTGGAGTGGGTTACCATTTCCTTCCCCAGGGGATCTTCCAGACCCAGGGACAGAACCTGGGTCTCCCACACTGCAGGCGGACTCTTTTACCTCCCGAGCCACCGGCGAAACCCTACAGTACAGTTATGCACAGGAATTTGGAGTCACGTGACTCGGGTTCCAGTCCTGGCTTGGTCACAGCTCTTTGATTCTCTGTTCTTCATCATGTTCAGAGTAACTGCATACATGGCATTATGTATGGCATACATACTGGCACAGTAGTCTCACTAGAAGCAGACACTGAAAAGAGTGACCAGGATGGAGGGCACTTCCTCTCATCTGGCACAGGAGAAAGAAGGGCAAAAGCTGAGGTCCCCTCGGAGCAGGTTCTGGAACCTGGCACCTCTCCCAACACCACCTCTCTGCTCTCCTATACTCCAGGCAACAAGCCATCTGCTTTCCCCCAACTTCTCAGGCAAACGTTTAAAGCCTCTGTGTCTGTGTGATGTTCCTCCATCTTCCTCAGATGTCATTATCCTGCAACCCTCTCCCCACATTCTCATCCTTAAAGACCCAGCTTCAAACAACATCTCTTCCCTGAAGCCTTTCTTGATGTCCCTAATTAGAACTAGTCACAGTCTCTTCCAAAACCCGGCACAAACCCCTCGATGGCCTGCCACACAGCACACGCTTCTGCTCTCCACTGGATCACCAACTCTTTTAAGGCCACCGTCAAGGTCTACTGTTTTTTTCTTCTCTCTCTCTTGAGAACCTGGAAATGCCTACTAGCACTGGGTGACTGTTTGCATGTGTGCTGAGTCGCTCTAGTCGTGTTTGACTCTCTGAGACCCGTGGATTGTAGCCCACCAGGCTCGGGATTCTCCAGGCCAGAACACTGGAGTGGGCTGCCATGTCCCTCTTCAGGGAGGTGACTGTGTAAACAAACATAAACAGTTAACTGAGTAAATAAGTGGAACAATCATAGATCATCTCAAATGATTTTTTCAAATATTTCAGGAACAGTATCTTCTTAGCAGATATTTTATAAGGTTCCCCAAGTGGAAAACCATTAAAAGCAAGAACTCCGGATGAAGTAGGGGTGGGGCCCCCTTTTCTGCTTGGGATGGTCCTGAAGGCAACTCTATGGAGTCTTACTGTTTGGAGAAGCCAGAGGAAGGCTAGTTTGAAAATCACTGAGTTAGTGGAAGAGGAGGAAACTCGGTCCACAGAAGTCATGGTGTTTGCTCCAAGCCACACAGGGAGGTAGTGGGCAGAGCTAGCCCTGAAGTCCAGGCCCAGCTCTGGGTCCAACTCTAGACCAGTCTGCACACCACTGCCAACGGGTGGATGTGGAGATGCTTACTGGTGTCAAGGTCCTAAGGGATCAGGGCGCTGGGGAGACAGCCCTAGCGGACAAGTCAAATCTTAGGCAAAGATGCAGGCGCTGATGTCCAGACCACCTCCTCCATTCACCTCAGTTCAGAAGGCTTTTTTTCTGACCTGAGGAGAGCTAGTGATGAGGCCTGTGGGCGTTCATAAAAAAAAAAAAAAA
>SJYV01028323.1:988104-1042658 GCA_006410875.1 Neotragus pygmaeus | reverse complement strand
AAAAAAAAAAAAAAAGATCTTAAACTCTGTCTCTGCTTTATTAGGTACCTACATCTCTAGCTTCCTAGAGTGATAAACTTTTCTCTGTTTGATGAGAAAAGCAATTAACACCAGGCTTGTAAGCAGCTGGTCTTGCCGGTGTGAGTTTGTCCTTTCTGAAGACGGGGATGACTACCCACAATGCATTGAGCGCCCCAGCCCCACCCAGCCCACTCCTCTCCCCCCATCACACACAATCTGGTTAATGTTAATTCAGTCAGTGGTTTCCTTCCGAGGCCCTTGGTCTAAATGCAATTACACAGCAAGCAAGTTAAGCAGGTGAAGCTCAGCAAAGACTCTCCGTTCCTGTTCTGAAGGTCTCCCAATATATTTAGGTAAAATTATCTCCCCACTAATGGGAAAGATTTATTCCATCAATTGTATTCAGCCAGTACTGAGAGACGCTTTCTCTAATGGAGGAAAATTGGATTTCTTATTTGCTGGAACTCTGTCCTTCTAGAGAATTACTAACAGATCGCATCTCCTGGCGCTGGCTCCTCTCCAGCCTCCCCCTGACATGTGTGACTTCTGAGTCTATCTGGACGATAACCAGCCCTCTGGGGATGGTTTCCTTTGGGGGGCTGCCCTGGCTGCTGCCTCCCATCCACAGGCAGGCTGGCTGCCTCTGATTTATCTCCCTTCAGGGATTTCCTGATAATTGGGCAACATTAAATCAGCACCATTTGGCCATCACGTTACCTCCACCTCGGCAAGCCCGAGCAGATGTAATTTTAGCCTGGGCTCCTGTGGATTGCCTTGGATTCTGGAGAAGATTAAGTTGACTCCCTGTACCCCAGTGGGCCACAGAGGCCTCCTGCCAAAACAGGCATTTGGCTCAGAAATTGAGTCCTGGAGAAAAACACTTCTATCCTCCTTCCATTTGACCATGACTTTCAGTTGTCAAGAAAAACCCAGTTCAACATAAAGTCTTCTGTGGAACAACAGAGGTTGGGGAAGTCTGCTCCATGGAAGGTTCTTGGAAATGTGTCTCCTGCCACGTGTTTTTATGTAGGGAGGTCTGAAGAGATGTGAGTGTTGGGCTCCCAAATGCGTTCTTTCTTCATTCAGGTATTTATCGGATACCACCAGTGGGGCAGTGGCGAATGTTTAACAACTGGCTTTCCAAAGAACAGTGACTTTAACTTGCGGCATTTGCCTGTTTCTGTGGTGTAAAGACTTCCACCATAGCCGATTCCATACTACCGATAAGATGTCACCACATCCAGAGTTGGGAAGAGATGGCCAGATACCACGAGATAGCAGTATTTCCATCATAGAGACTCAAGAGACCTAAATAAACTCCAGAACAAAGATGATGAGAAAACAGCAAAATAACTAGGAAGTGGTAAATTTTGATTATTTATTACCTTTGCTTTTAATATAATTTGTGATGTTATGTAGTTTTTAAATAATTATTGTGCTTAAGAACTAGCTTGCAGAATTTCTGAACACTTAATAAACAGTCCCTGTGAACTGGTATGAGCTGGCTTTGTCCACCACTGGAAAACTGACCCTCATACTAAGGATCAGTGCATCTCAGAAATAGGTGCTGCTTTGACTGTGAAATTCCATAATGGAAGATGGACTTGGTGAGAAATCACTAATGCAAGGTGCAAATCGCTGCCACCAACTTGGCTTCTTGGCTGGCTTATCTGATCCTCTTACCATCAGTCCTAGAACTGATGTGTTTTGCTTTTCTGTGGTCACTGGTCTTGGCATAACGGGGTTATTTTCTATTCATTTTTGGGGTCCCATCTAAGCTGTCATCACTTCAGTGAGGTTGTTGCCAGCTCTTCCTGGCACAATTAATCACCCCTCTGCTAGGCTGCTCTAAACCTTCCAAGTATGTCTCCACGATGTGGCTGTCATCCAGTGATACTATTCACATTTGCACAGCTATCCCACATGCTTCCATCTCTGAGGGCTGGGTAAGCATGCAATATTCTGCCTGAGTGCTTATTAGGTGAGAAATGATCAAGTAACTGAAATTCAGAGAGAGCAGACTTGCTCAAGGTCATACAACAGAGAACTCAATGGGCTCAAAGCTAGGTCTCCTAATGCTTCCAGGTCCTTCTTCTTACTACAGTGTTATTCACCTGCACTCACTGAAACTCACATAATTTAGAAAACTCAAAGCTAGGCACTGTGTTTGGTGCTGGGCTTATAGAAATACATGGATTCTAGTCCCCAGTTGCTGGCTGGAGCTCAGCAAGGCCAATTTGAAACGTCTGAGTATAGTTGTCTGACACCAGTGAGTCAACACATGGGTTTGGCATATGTCAGACAGCTGGGATACAAAACAAGCAATTAGGCTGGGTGAACTCTGCCAGGAAAGAGCGCTTGTGCCAGGCCAAGGGTGGGGGGAGTGTCAAACACTCTGGCATTTGCCCAACCATACACTCTGGGCCTGATTGAGGTGCCCTGGCTGACGCCAGCGATGGGGAAGATCTGCCTGACTGCTTCCCGGGGACAGTGGCCAGGTTTGGATCATGAGAGGAAAGTGTTGGAGAGACAACACTACTGTGAAATAGAACCAAGCAAATACAAAACTCATCTGAGCTGCCCAGCGGGGAGAAGTGGAGAGCTGTAGTGAAAGAGCGCTGGGCAGGGGGCTGGATCTCAGCTCTGACTCTGGCACGACCCTGGAGTGCACCTGGTCCCTCTGGACCTCCATTCTCTCATCTGCTCATGCAGGCTGAAGTTTTTCCCAGGTGTATGTAAAGTGGGATGTATGATGGCTTAACCTGATGCTACTCAATCCAGCTCAAGCAGCCCTACTACACATGGCTTCAGAATCCTAATGGAGCTCATACAATGCTTAAACTTATTTCTAAATTTTTTCCCCTACATGGAACCTTCCACCCATTCTCTTCACCTGAAAACCACCTGCTCATCCTCAGACCCCACCTGGAGTGATACCCCAGCACTTGCACCCCCGGGCTGTCTCTGCAAAGACTCTGAGTGTTGTCAGGCTATCAGGCAAACTTGTGACCTCCCAGCAGATCATGAGCTCCTTGAAGACAGGAGCCCCCTCACTGCTGGATTGCCAACACCAAGCATGGGTGATGCTCATTTCTGAGTGGGCAAAAGAAAGCCTCTGCCAACACACGGGTTCGCCCTGGAATTTGAATGCATGGAGTAGAGTAAGCTCTTGATAAATTATTTACTGAATGAATAAAGAACTGATGCGTTTCTGTAACTGAAGGTGAGGGAGATACCAAAGAACTCTAAGCTACGTGACCTTGACAGTGATATGGCTAGGGCACCAAGGGCTGCCGAAGCAGGGCTTCCAAGGTGGTCACAAGCTAGCTGCATCCCAAGGCTTGGTCCCCTCCCTGAGAGGATCTGCCCACCTCTGCCTGCAGCCCTACTCCTCTTCTGTATACTTAAAATTTTGAAAAATTAAAAAAAAAGAATTCAGTTAGAATTCTTATTCAATGTGTATTATACAAGCAGACAGACAAAAGCAAAGGAAGAAAAACTGCAGCTTGATTTTTTGTTATTGTTGCTGTTATTAAATGGAAACAGCTAGTGAAGTTGGTATTCAGCAAAGCGGAATCATCATTTGGGATCTATCAAGGTGCAAAGACAACTCTGGCCTTTTCTCTGCTGTGGAGCGTTTGCTACTGTCTGCCACTGTTGGTTATGCAAATCACTCCTCTGCATTACCTACTTTAAACAGATTTATATGCTTGACTTGTACCAACCCTTTAAACTGTTTTCTCCTAACTCATGCTGACTGATGGGGGATCTTTCCAGCACCCACTACACTTCATCTACCCTCTTGTAAGAACCTTGAAAAAAAAAGTGTTAGTTGCTCAGTCATGTCTGACTCTTTTGCAACCCCATGGACTGTAGGCTCATCTGTCCGTGGGGATTCTCCAGGCAAGAATACTGGACTGCATTGTCATGCCCTCCCCTCCAGGAGATCTTCCCAACCCGAGAATTGGATCTGGCTCTCCCGCATTGCAGGTGGATTCTTTACTGTCTGAGCCACCAGGGAAGTCCTGTAAGAACCTTATGTGGGCCCAGATGAGAAGCCCCTCCTCACAGCCTACCAAATGACCTCCATCAAGGGGGTTCCCAGTCAAAGCCTGACCCTGTCCACCTGGTAGTCTCTGAGACTTCTTTCCAGCCTGGCCACATGGGCCACTCTGCAGCTTTTTCTTCTGATCTTTCCATCCTGGGGCTCTGCCTCTGTTTCTTCAACCAGTTTTTCTAGCCTGATATCTTCCACCTAGTCATGTGAGAAGAAACCATCCTGATCATCTCCTTCGCACTTCTTATTGCAGAAGTGAGGACATAAAGTCTAGGCAGGGGATGGACTTGCCCATTCTTGCAAGAGTGGCTGAAGAGCCAGGATTCAAATTTAAGACTTCATTTATGGGATTTCTCTGGTGGTCCAGTAATTAGGACTCTGTGCTTCCAATGCAGGGTGTGTAGGGGTTCAATCGCTGGTTGGAGAACTAAGATTCCACATGTCATGTGTTACAGCCAAAAAATAAAAAGTACATTAAAGAAAATATTTCATTTACTATCTATGAGGACTCAGGAAAGTTACTTTACCTCTTAGGCTACTTACCATCTGACACAGATACACAACTAAAAACTGAGAATCTCAATTTGTTTTAGCTGCCTAAAAAATCAGAGTAAACATCAGCAGGGCTCTGAAAGCCCTTTTTGATCACAACCTTTTCTGTAAACATTTTGTGCAGATCCATGGATGCATTTATATTTGTTAATAAGTTGTACACATGTGCTACCATCATTAGCTAATATATGCGTAGTACAAGGTTTAATGCACAAAAATGAATATTTCAACTAGTCTTGACAATTTTGAATCTTCTGCTTCCCTTTTTGTTAGGTCTAATGAGAATGATCATTCCTGTTTTTAATGATCCGTCATAGTGGAGTTGAGGCAGACTTTGTNGTGGATTCTTTACTGTCTGAGCCACCAGGGAAGTCCTGTAAGAACCTTATGTGGGCCCAGATGAGAAGCCCCTCCTCACAGCCTACCAAATGACCTCCATCAAGGGGGTTCCCAGTCAAAGCCTGACCCTGTCCACCTGGTAGTCTCTGAGACTTCTTTCCAGCCTGGCCACATGGGCCACTCTGCAGCTTTTTCTTCTGATCTTTCCATCCTGGGGCTCTGCCTCTGTTTCTTCAACCAGCTTTTCTAGCCTGATATCTTCCACCTAGTCATGTGAGAAGAAACCATCCTGATCATCTCCTTCGCACTTCTTATTGCAGAAGTGAGGACATAAAGTCTAGGCAGGGGATGGACTTGCCCATTCTTGCAAGAGTGGCTGAAGAGCCAGGATTCAAATTCAAGACTTCATTTATGGGATTTCTCTGGTGGTCCAGTAATTAGGACTCTGTGCTTCCAATGCAGGGTGTGTAGGGGTTCAATCGCTGGTTGGAGAACTAAGATTCCACATGTCATGTGTTACAGCCAAAAAATAAAAAGTACATTAAAGAAAATATTTCATTTACTATCTATGAGGACTCAGGAAAGTTACTTTACCTCTTAGGCTACTTACCATCTGACACAGATACACAACTAAAAACTGAGAATCTCAATTTGTTTTAGCTGCCTAAAAAATCAGAGTAAACATCAGCAGGGCTCTGAAAGCCCTTTTTGATCACAACCTTTTCTGTAAACATTTTGTGCAGATCCATGGATGCATTTATATTTGTTAATAAGTTGTACACATGTGCTACCATCATTAGCTAATATATGCGTAGTACAAGGTTTAATGCACAAAAATGAATATTTCAACTAGTCTTGACAATTTTGAATCTTCTGCTTCCCTTTTTGTTAGGTCTAATGAGAATGATCATTCCTGTTTTTAATGATCCGTCATAGTGGAGTTGAGGCAGACTTTGTACCAGGAGGAGCAATATCAGCTCTGTGATCTGACTGTCAGCTGGTATTATTTTGGTGCATGAGTAATAATGGTTTTGGATTGTGAATTTTCAACCATTATAACTAGGTTCAAAAGTGAAAGTGAAGTCGCTCAGTCGTGTCCGACTCTTTGCAACCCTATGAACTGTATCCCACCAGGCTTCTCTGTCCACGGGGATTCTCCAGGCAAGAATACTGGAAAGTGAAGAAAGTGAAGTCACTCAGTCATGTCCAACTCCTTGTGACCCCATGGACTATAGCCTACCAGGCTCCTCCCATTTCCTTCTTTAGGGGATCTTCCCGAACCAGGGATTGAAGCTGGGTCTCCCACATTGCAGGCAGACCCTTTACCTGGGAAGCTGAAGCACTAGGCTCAAACACATCTTTATTAATCAAAGTAGGAACCATTACAATCAATACATTTTTGCCAATGAGAAATAAGTTTGCTTATTTCTGTAGCATAAAAATCTGTGCTTCAGGATTTGATGAACTCTTGGAAAGGATTTTCTATGTCCTGCTGGTTGTGGAAGCATGTTCCCTGCAAAAAGTTGTTGACATGCTTGAATAAGTGGTAGTCAGTTGGTGAGAGGTAACCTGAATATGGGATATGAGGCAAAACTTTGTAGCCCAGTTCATACAACATTTGAAGAATTGGTTGTATGACATCAGCTGGGCATTGTTGTGGAGAAGAATTTGGCCCATTCTTTTGACCAATACTGGCTGCAAGAACTGCAGTCTTTGGTGTATCTCATCAATTTGCTGAGCATACTTCTTGGATACAATGGTTTCACCAGGGCCCACAAAGCTGTAGTATATCAGACTGACAGCAGATCACCAAATAGTGACTATGACCCGTTTTCTGGTGCAACTTTGGCTTTGGCAAGTGCTTTGGAGCTGCTTCTTGGTCCAATCACTATGATGAACCACTGATCATCACTGGTTATCATATAAAATCTACTTCTCATTGCATGTCACAATCCAATCAAGAAATGGTCTGCTGTTGAACAGAATAAGAGGACACTTCAAAACAATTTTTTTGATTTGTGGTCAGCTCATGAGGCACTCACTCACTGAGCTTTTTAACCTTTCCAATTTGCTTCAAATGCTGCATGACTATAGAATAGTTGATGTTGAGATCCTGGACAACTTCTCATTTAGGTGTAAGAGGATCAGCCTTGATCATTGCTCTCGGCTGGTCACAGTCAGCTTCCGATGGCCGGCGACTATGCTCCTCACCTTCAAGGATCTCATCTCCAAGGATCTCATCTCCTTTGTAAAACTTCTCGAACCACTACTGCACTGTAAGTTCACTAGCAGTTCCTGGGCCAAATGTGTTGCTGATGTTGGGGGTTGTCTCTGCTGCCTGATGACCCATTTTGAACTCAAATAAGAAAACTGCTTGAATTTGCCTTTTGTCTAACATCATAAAATACATATAAAATAAATAGCAAGTAATAATTCATTAGCAAAAAACACAAAGCTAAGAAATGTACATTAAAATGATGTATAACATAACCACATTTAAGAATGTATTCTAATATCAAATGGCAAAGTTCAACAATACAAAACCAGCAATTACTTCTGCACCAACCTAATATTTGCACTTAGCATCTTACTTTGCAAAATTCTTTTATGTCACCGGACCCCATTTTTTATGTAAGTTTGGTTTTACAGACACACACACACACACACACACACACACACACACCACAATCATGGTATAATTTTGTTGTTGTTTGGTTGCTCAGTCATGTCCAAATCTTTGTGACCCCATGGACTGCAGCATGCCAGGCTTCCCTGTCCATCACCATCTCTCAGAGCTTGCTCAAACTCACGTCCATTGAGTCAGTGATGGCATCCAACCATCTCATCCTCTGTTGTCCCTTTTTCCTCCTGCCCTCAATCTTTCCCAGCATCATGGTATTTTCAAATGAGTCAGATCTTCGCATCAGGTGGCCAAAGTATTGAAGTTTCAGCTTCAGCATCAGTCCTTCCAATCAACCCAATCAGGGTTGATTTTCTTTAGAATTCACTGGTTTGATCTCTTTGCAGTCCAAGGGACTCTCAAGAGTCTTCTTTTGAAGACAGTTCAAAAGCATCAATTCTTTGGTGCTCAGCCTTTTTTATGGTCCAACTCTCACATCCATACATGACAACTGGCATAACCATAGCTTTGACTATATGGTAAAGCTCTATTATTTGTAAGAATAAACCAGTAAAGCTCTGTGAAGAGTAGATCCTCACCTACCTCAGCAAACCTTGTGTGCTGGTTCAGACATAACCAACTAACACTGGGACCAAGCAAATCAGAGAAAGCCGAGTGTTCCATCCAAGGAAACATTTATTCTTACTTTTAAAGGTAAGTAAATGTGGAGAGATGTTCTAATATTTCCTTCTGTACTTCATGGGCCACATTGGGTAGCCACCCTGGGACTGCTGTACAGCACATGAGTTACAATGATGTGAATCTTGGCTTTCTTTGTATGAATTAAGCTCTAATATACTGTATATTACTGTATGCAATAACTGTGGGTCCTTCCTGGTGGTCCAGTGATTAAGAGCCCACCTGCTAATGCAGTGGACATGGGTTCAATCCTTGGTCTGGCAAGATCCCACTTGCTGCTGGGCCACTAAGCGCATGCAACACAACCACTGAAGCCCATGTGCCTAGATCCTGTGCTCCTCAACAAGATGCCACTGTGATGAGAAGCCCTCACTCTGCAACAAAGAGTAGCCCCCACTCGCTGCAATGAGAGAAAGCCTGTGCGCAGCAATGAAGACCCCGTGCAGCTAAAAGTAAACAGATTTTGAAAAACAGCTAACTTCTAGCTGTGTTTCATTCTTTAATACTTATTTCAATGCTCTTCCTAGGTTTACCATGTATGTCTTTCAATTAACTTGGTAAGCCCAAGCTAACAGAACTCGATTTGATAAAATCCACACTCTTATAGCACATCCGATGCTGCTGCCACGTTAAATTACTTCTCATACCCTTGTCTGGGCAAGCACTTCCCTGCCTCCCTGACTTTGTCTACGCTGGTTCCTTTGCCTCAAATGACTTCTCCACTTTCCTGCTAATCGGTCCTTTAAGGCCTGCCTCTCAATAAAGCTCTTCTTGACTTTCCAGGACAAAGAACCCACTCCCTCCTTTCGTGAAGAAAGCACAATGTACTTATCCCACTGAAGTGTATTCATCTGTTCAAATACCTTATCTTCTCTAGATTGGGAGTTCTTTGTGGGGAATAACTACGTCCTTTTCATCTCTATAACTCTGTGCTTAGTGCAGAAGTAGGTCTATTAGTGTGCATTCATTAAATGTTAAGGAAAAAGATAAATGGAGATCATATTAATGAATGAAAAATGGAAATGAAATATGAATAATATTAAAATATGAGAAATACGAATATAACTATTCCACATAGCCCAAAGTGAAAAATATAAATGTGGGTTGTTTTTCTTGTTTTTAGTTGCTAAGTCATGTTTGACTCTTTTGTGACCCCATGGACTGGGGCTCTCCAGGCTTCTCTGTCGATGGGATTTCCCAGGCAAGAATACTGGAGTAGGCTGCCATTTCCTTCCCCAATGGATGGGTTGGGGAAAGAGAATCACAGACAAAAGGCCAGGTAAATGAGAATAAGGTTCAGTTGCTGGAAATTTAATTGAGCAGCTACTTTGTGCTGTACTCGGTTCTGGATGATAGGGAAGATGCTTACGCATCCATTTCCATTCCTGTGAACACTAGAGCAGAGCAGGGCCAGTGTTTTCTGGTTCATTTCCCACTGCATTCTAAACAGTTAAGTTACTAACAGCAAATGAGACAAAATCCCTTTGCATGAGGAACTCACCTTCAGGAACGAATACAATTTGACTTTATGAACAATTCTTGTATCTAGAAGTAAAGCTAGCATGGGGTTAAAAAAAAAAAAAAAAAAAGGGTGCTGCCCACAGGTCATTCTAGTAGGACAGACAAACACACCACAGCTAGCATCGGCGCCAGGCCCTGCCCAAGTACCCTGACTCTGTTCTTTCACTTGGACTTGGGCTCAGTTCAGACTCCACCAGAGGCTCCCAGATCATTTGCTGGGTATGTGGGTTGAATGTTATAGGGACGTACTCCAGTTCATGACAGAACACGTTTTTCCTCTTGGACTTTGAGCATGTCTGGGGAGAGGAAAGAAGAAATCCACAGACTTCTTCAGATGAGTCGGAACTCAACTCTGAATGAGAAGAGTCCTTTGGGTGAATGGCTCCAAGCCCCTCATTTACGGTGACGGACATGATACCTAGAGATGGGTGAAGCTCCCCGTTCATCACGCACTGAGGCTGGGGCATGGACAGGTCTGCTGTGATCTTCTGAGCCCACCTGAGGATATCCAAAGACAAGATGGCCCTGCAACCACACATGTCTTCTGGGCCTTTAGACTTGCCTCCTGCAGAGCCCAGAAGACAGTGGTCCTGTAATCTCCTAACTTTCTGGGGCTGATGAGCTACTTCAGACACTCAGGGAGCATGTGCTCCCAGGCCACAGATCTGATCATTCAAGCCTGGGGGCAACCTGGCTGTTGAAAGCTGACACTTGATTCTACCACAGGAATTCTCTAGAACACTTTCTGCTGGTCCACACATGTGCACACAAGAACAGAGCCCCTGACTGTTTGTGACACTGTACTTCCAGAGAAGTGAGTCCTGGTTGTGGCAGAGGATGGGCAGGATGGAGAGACACTGGCCAGTGGAGATCACTTTGGAGGAGCAAGGCCCCTGATGCTGGGTGACAGGGCTGGTTGGGTGAGGGGACACAATTCAGAGTCATCGGCCATGTGCCCCTGGGGTCAGGGAAGGTGAGAGTGTATCCAGACAGCCTGTTCTCTGGGCCATGCAGCCGGAAGCCTGCCTCTAAGAGGATTCCTCAGGAGATGGCTTGTGTTGCTCGAGGCAGAGCTGCCTCGAGTCCCAGTGGACAAGGTCGTTTCATGACTGCATGTCCTGTCTTCCAGGACAGGCCTTGCTTCCCCCACAAAAGGGAAGCTCTGCTACTTTACCCCAAAAGGAGAAACTATGACAGAGTGGACATTAGATCCACTTCCTGGGGTAGGATGGGGACTGGGCAGAGACACGGGAAGGGGCTGCAGAAATCAGCTCAGCCAGACCTGAGGTGCAGAACCACATACAGGCGGCATTCCAGGAAAACGGTCCTTCCAGGGGCGGGGCGGAAGACCAATAGCGCACAGGCCGTGGTGAGGGGCTCCCAGGGCCAGGTGGACGTGAGTGCCCCGTGCACCAGGGAACAAGGCCCAGGTTCCCACACAGAGCAAGGGAGGAGCTCCAGACGCAGACGCAGCAAGGGTAGGAGCCAGCCCAGGGAAGCAAGACTCGAGGAGTCAGGCGTGGGAGGGCTGGGGGCTGAGCAGGGCTGCCAGGCTGCTTACGTCGGAAACTTAGGGGCAGGAAATGAGGTTGGGATTCTGGGACAAGACAGAAACCCCCTGGGCAGAGCTGGCACATAAAGGGTCAGGCAGAGGAACAGTAGGAGGACTTGAGGCTGGGCACCTAGGCTTGCTCCAAGTCAGTCACCTCAGCTTGGGTTGGCCTAGACGCTGCAGGGTAGACCCGTAGTGGGGAGTCACAGGGCCCCGCAGGGGTCGGGGGAGGAGGAGGAGGAGGCGGGGGAGGTGGGCAGGCAGAGCTCCTTCCTCTGCGAGAACACGGCCCACAGGTTTTGGGTTGGCCAGAACGTTCATTCGGGCTTTTTCTAGAATCTTACAGAACCAACCCTGTAGCATCTCCTCATCGCAGCCCCACTTTGTGGCATTCACTAAGAGCCAGCTCTCCACGCCCCCAGGACTGCACTGGAGAGCTGACCGGATTCGCTGCAGAGACCTCTGTTAAGTCCTGACCCTGTATTCTCCAGGGAGGACAATATCAGTAATGTGATACATGTCCCACCAATATTTTAACTTCTCTGTGCTTGGAGCTTATAGTCTTGGATGGAAATGCAGACAGTCCCTGATAAAGAACCTGCCTGTCGATGTAGGAAACATTAAGAGATGTGGGTTCAATCCCTGGGTTGGGAAGATCCCCTGGAGGAGGGTATGGCAACCCATTCCAGTATTCTTGCCCGGAGAATCCCATGGACAGAGGAGCCTGGCAGACTACAGTCCATGGGGTTGCAAAGAGTTGAACATGACTGAAGCGACTTAGCAGGCACACATGCTCTGACTTAACAGACACAGGAATTATTGCCTGAGAACCTCACTAAGGACTCCGGATTCGCCAGGACTTAGGCTCTGCTACTACCTCGCTGAGCCAAGAGTTTCCTCCAGCCTCAAAGGTTCCTTTTCTACCACAAAGGGCTGCTGATCTCAAGGGTCCCTTCACCTTTGCCTGCTGCAATGCTCAGACCCACGCATCAGTTATATAACCACATCAGCGTTTCAGGCTAAGATTTTCATTTCCCTCCCAGTTCTCAGAGTGACACTGAAACCTGTATGAATACAAAAGTCCTTGCCAACGTTCACATCGGCTGTATCTATGCTAACGCTTGCTCTAAGTGATAATGGCAGTGAGCACTCATCCAATGCTTCCTTGCTCTGACACATAAATGTTTTATATCTCCTTTAATCCTCAGACATCCCCACGAGGTACCAATTATTGTCCTCATGTGACAGATGAGGAAGGGGAGGTCACGCAGCTGGCAAGGGCTGGGGCTCACAATCAAGCCCCGCTGCCTGCCTCTGAGGCCACACTCGGGGGCACTGAGAGCTGCTGCACAGTAGCCTCTGGCTGTGCTGCATGGGAGCAGAGAGAAAGGGCCAGCTGGGGCTGCAGAGATGCAGCGGCCCCACCCTGTATACACTTCCTGCCGGAAGATGTGGAGGTGGGAATATGCAAGACCTAGCAGAGGAGAACAAAGGCTCGGTATGTGGGCTCCAGAGCCACCTGCCTTGGCTTCAAAGGCTGGCTCGCCACTCCCAAGCTGTCTGTCCTGAGCCAGGTTACTCACCTTCTCTGTGCCTGAGTTTCCTGTCTGGAAAAGATAAATTCCCTAATCACATGGTTTCAGGGGAGATGTAAAGATGTTTCCATTCACGAACCTCACCAAGCCTTTCAAACAATGCCTCACACATAGAACATCCTTGGTAAATATTCGGTGCTACGCCTGAATGTGTGCTGTGTGCCAGCTTCCTGGGAATTTTCTCCAATTTACTCTTCTGCACAACCTGCAGGGTGAGAATGAGTAACCCCACATTCCAGATGAGGATGCTGAGCCTCGCTCACACGCGGTGGCTTGCTCTCACTTGCTTAAGGACTTAAACGTACGGCCTCTCCCTCTAAACCCTGCGTGGCTCCAGCTTTGGCGCAGCATCATCGGCTAATGCTTCCTGTGATGGACAGCTAGGAAAACGCTCAGGCTACAAAGCAAACAGATCGTAATTCGGTTTTGGAATCAATAAAGGGATGATCAAGTGGCAGAGGAAGAGTTGTTAGCTGCTTATCAGGATGATGTGAGAAGTTGCTGCCTGCATCCTGAATTAAATTCACCTAGTTGCTTTATCATCATAAACACTCATTTCAATGTGGGGAGGGATTTTTTTTGTTAAACCCAACATGAATAATATATAATGGCTGACATTTTGGAGGAAGCAGGATCTTTACCTTCTTCTATCTGCCATCAGGGTAATTTATCATTGTCTTTCTCCCTGCCCCTCANTCTCACTCCCAGTCCATCTGGCAGCACTTCCACTTCAGTTCTGAGTTGGGCTCTGCGCTTCCCTCCAAGGAGACCAGCCCAGCCCAGCTCAGCATCTACGCTGCTTGGCCGGGGCCCCCCGTCAGTCCCTGTGGGCTGTGCCTGCTCCTGTGGACCAGCTGCGGCACTGCACAGAGGCATGGGAAGCCCCCAGGAACTCCTGGTGTCATCTGTGCACTGCAGCCCCTCTGGTTCCTCGTCCCTGCCATGGGCAGGCCTTGAGGAAAGGCGTTCAGGGGAAAGCCCGTGTACTGAGGATTGGCTGGCTGGCTTCTCCCACAGGACGGTGTTCCTGTCAGTTCCGACCTTGAATCCCTCTCCATCCCGTAGTCCCAGCAGGCCGCACACTTGGATCTCCCAGAGTCAGTCACACAGCAGTGAATCTGCAGAGTGAAGCTCCTGTACCTCACAGGAAATAGCTGGGGCTCCTTGCCAGGCTCAGAAATGCCGTTAGGTCACTGGGTGACAGCCTGCTTCTTGGAACCTGTTAAATGGGCTCCTGTTCAGACTGTACAAATTGCAGGGTAGCATACAGCTTCCCTGGTAGCTCAGCTGGTAAAGAATCTGCAGTGCAGGAGACCTGTGTTGATCCTTGGGTTGGGAAGATCCCCTGGAGGAGGACATGGTAGTCCACTCCAGTATTCTTGCCTGGAGAATCCCATGGACAGAGGAGGCTGGTGGGCTACAGTCCATAGAAAGGATCGCACAGAGTTGGACATGACTGAGTGACTTGGCACCCACGTGTGCCTTGTTTGTAGGTTTCCAGTCACTTAGATTTGTTTTACATAAGAATCTGGGGATACTTTGTAATGAAAGTAGTGAAACACAGGAACTGTTTCCTGCAAATGTAGTAAGGAGCTGGGCATGATGATTTAGGCAAATGTTAGATAAAAGGAATGTTTGCGGTAACATTTGGAAGCTTCCATGATCCATTCATTTTAGAGCAAATACTCTATTCCAGGCTCTGCCCTAAGTCATACAGGATTGGAGAGATGAATGGTCTCTGCTTTCAAAGCCTCTGCTATTTAACTGAAGGTGACAGATATATAAACAATGATCTGGGAGCTGACTTCTACTCCTGCTTCTGCTACTAATTGGTAATGTGATTTCGGCAGATAATTGAACCTCTCTGGACTCTTGAATCCTCTGTAGAAAATTAAATAAAAGATACAATACATCCAACTATTCTCTGTCCCACTATCCCTCCCCACTCCTCCTTGTCTCCTTGTTTCCTTCCATCTTTTTCTTGTTCAAGGTAATATATATGCATATTTATCTTGAGCAACTACTAAATGTGAAAGTGAGTAAGATGTGGTCCTGTCGTGGCAGACTCAGTTTAGAGGGTTGGCAGATATTTACATATTCACTACATTAAGCCCTTACCCAAAGCCACGTGCATTCAGCAGTGGCAGAGCCTGGATCTGAGACACAAGCTGGCCTTGCTCCAAAGCCCATGCTCTCTTCTCTCTGCTGAGCAGCCCATTTCTTCCAGTAGAGGTTTCTCAAGTTCCCCACCAGACAGGCTCCTTAAGTGCATGTCAGGCTGTTAGAAATGATACCGAAATTCCTGGGTAGGTGCCACGTGATCTGTGACAATGTAAGCATCAGGCTTGGTGAAGTACCAGAGCACATGGTCCCCACTGGCAGTGATCAGGATGGCATGGTGAGGACACCCCTTAATCAGAAGAGCCATCAGCAGCCAACCAGTCAGAGCCCTAATCAGATCCCATGACAGTCCAGGAAAGAAGGGTGAAGCAAGTATTAAATAATATCTCCCTTGGTAGGGATATTCCTACATCCAGTTGATTAAAAGAACTCATGCCATGGGAAGGCCCACAAGCATACATACAAAATCACACGATTGAATAAAAAGAGCAGAAAGTTTTGTACCTGGAGACAAAAGCAGAATTTCTGGCCAAGATAAATGAATAGCTTTCTCCTCACTCTGCTTCTGCTCCTGGCTCTGCCACTTCACTGGCCTATGCATTGGGGAAGATCACTTAATCTCTGAGGCTCTCAGTATTCTCAGGGTGAGCTGAAGGGGACTCTCACATACTTTCACCTCTAAGAAACTTAAAGTTCAACTGCTCTGACACACTTGTATGATGCCGCGATTATTGGGCTCAGAGCATTCCCCTGACTTCTCTCTTCCCATCTTGTCATTGCTCCCTGTGTGGAAGGGCTGGGGCAGTCTAGGCCTTGGAGTCCCAGGTCCATCACGTCCCAGGAGAGGGCCTCCTCCATGGATTCCCAGCTCCTCTCTGAGGATGGTGATACCATTTCCCAAGGTGACTCCCCAGGAGTCCTTCTTAGGTTCCTGCCCCTCTCTCCTTCCACACTTTCCTAGATCACACACCTGTGTGTTCACAGTTTCACCCACCACCTGCTTGTTGATGGCGCCTGAATCAAGATCCTCAGCCCTAACTTCTGTGTGAGTTTCAGGTTTGCTTCTGAACTACAAACAGACATTCTGGGTGATCTACTGAGGTGAGACTCCTCCTTGCCCCTGCCAGCCATCTCAGTAAGAGAGTCCTCTCTCCAGCATTCCTCAGACCCAGCTGACGATGAAGCTGATGACCAGCTGTGCTGATTTCCCTCTTTAAATAGAACTGGGGGGAATGTCATTCACTCTTCCTGTCCCTCCTCCCTACCCCTACCCTGTTCCCTTAGGGCAGGAACTCTCTGGCATGAACACAGAAGGCACAGTATGTGACTGCTGAGCTGAACTGGGCTGACGTTTTGAGAAAGCTCTGTGTGTATCTGGCATCACTACCTTGGAAGACATTCAAAAGAAATGATCACAATTCCCTCCTGCTTAGATATTTTTCCCAAGGTCAGAGACCCTGATCTGGGGAGCAGAGCAAAGAGCACTGCCTTTTGCTGGCTCCTGTACCCTTTCCTGGGCTTCCCTGGTGGGTCAGCAGTAAAGAATCCGTCTGCTAATGCAGGAGACCCAGGTGTGATTCCTGGACTGGGAAGATCCCCTGGAGGAGGGCATGGCAACCCACTCCAGTATTCTTGCCTGGAGAATCCCATGGACAGAGGAGCCTGGCGGGCTATAGTCCATGGGGCCACAAAGAGTTGGACACACCAGCATCCATGCATGTACTCTTTCCTGCCCCTGGGTCTTTGCAGAAGCTGTTCTCTTTCCCTGAAAAACTCTCCCTGGCTGAGCTGCTTGTCATCTTTAAGATTCAGTTCTTAAGTCTCAGCCTTTCCCCACCCAGAAGCGCCTTCTCTATGCTTCCAGAGTATCCTGTGGGCACATATCTGGCCTATCATACTGGGACGACTTTTTGTCTCCCTAGCGGACTGTGAGTGACCAGTGGGCAGGGACTGTGCTCCACTCAAGTATGCAGTTTTGGCACAGTGCAGACCTTGGTACCACACTGTCCAGTAGACGAGACACCACTGAACACTGGTGAAAGAATGCCTGGGTATGTGCCTGGGTGCCAGTAGGGGCAGTCCCATTCTCCAGCCTACTAAAGTCTCCCAGCATCAGCTCTGAGGGAGAAGACTGTCAGAGCCTTCAGCTCATCTGGAGACCGGGGCATCAGTAAGGTCGGACTGCAAAGTGGGTATTGATCCAAGATTCCCCTTGGACCTTTGATTTCTTACTCTCTCCATCCATCACCCAGCGAGGACAACACAACTCTGCTCGTAAAAATTCCAGATGCCTTGGAGAGCAGTTTTCTAAACGTGGGTACCTGAGGCCGCATCCCTGCTCCGCCCTGATGGTCCACCCAGAACCTTCAGTGCTGTGTACCTCTTCCCAGCCTCCTCCCACTCCCAGCCACACAGACGGAGCCCTGGAGGCGGCTCAATCTCCCTTCTGAGAGCCACGGCCAGAGCTGGACTCACCCTCCGTCAAAGGGGTTCTCCCCAGGGATGATGTGCGTGCTGTCCCTGCCCACGAGGAACTTGATTCTGTCGTAGAAGGAAAGCAAGTTCTGCTGGGACACGGGTGCCTGTGTCTCCTGGATGATGTCCAGAGGGTCGGGGGAGCCCAGGCACAGCGGGTTGACGTGACAGAGGGGCTGGAGGCAGCAGTCGGGGTCCATGCAGTCCACCAAGCCGTCTGCAGGGGTGACAGAGCAGGGCGTTTGTATCGCTATGTGCAATCTGCGTTGTTTGTCCACACTGTCTTCATTCACTTCTCTACTTTCCACTCACTGAATGACGGTATAAAAGTGCCTGATACAAGCTGAGGCCTCTGCTGGGCACTAAGGAGATTCAGGGGCTCCAGGTCCCACCCCATTAGTCTAGTAGGAGAGATGCACAAGCCAGTGTGCAGTGTGACGTGTGTTATTTATTTTCTTTTCAGAGAAATAGAAGGAATTCTATGTATGGGGGCCCTGAGGTGAGAGAACACACTGGACAATTTGGATTGCTAATTTCAAATGCTGAGCTCAGAAAGTGAGGGGAATAGCACAAGATCAGGCTGTGAGTTTTGCAGGAGCAGACAGCTGGACCTCCCAGGCCATGTTAGGGAGTCTATATTTCACCCTCTGGACAACAGGAGTTACTGAAAGGGGTTAAGGAGTGGATGACTTCTCTTGAAAGTCACCGCATTGCTGAAAGCACATCTCCTGTATCAAGGACAAACGAGTTGTGGGACCCGGGGGCTCCATGCAGCAGGAGTGATAATGGTTCCTGAGACTAGAGGAGGACAGTGGAGGTGAGGGAAGACAGTGGTTTGGAGAGACAACGGAGAGGTAAAAACGGTAGACTGATGGGATTTGGGGGTGAGGAAGAGGCGGCCGAGTTCCAGCCTCTCCCCCAGCTGCGAGGCAAGTGTGGGGAGCTGCCTTTGCCTTCTGTGAGAGGGGCTTTGTGAGTTTGCTGGATGGTTTCAGGTCACTGACCAAGTTGTCATTAGCAGAGAATTCTCTTTACCACATGGGTGGATTTCTTTAAGAGTGAAAATTATATTGCAGCTTCTAGCTTCTTGAAGTGCAAAGAAAGAAATTCCACCAGACCACAGATTTTTGGTCTCATTATCCCAAAGTGCTTTTACGGGCACCCAATAGAATAGCTTAAAATAGACGAGAAGCCAATACTGCCCAGAGCGGTACTATAGGCAGCCTGTGCACTCTGTAGGCAGAGCACAGCCTGAGCACGTGTGTCCTTCTGTAGGCTGGAATTCTGTGTCTCCCGCTTCCAGTGATTCTGGGCAAACTTCCCCACCACCTTGAGGGCATGGGTCCTGCTCTGGTTGTCTCTGATGTAGCCCCAGCACTTAGCACAGGTGTTTAAGACCTGACTGTTAAATAAATAAGTGACAGTGGAATGAGTTAAATGACATATGAATCAAGTCCATAAAAGGCAGAAAAGCATTATCTTCATTCAATTCGGTTAAACAGTGTGGTGTAGTGGGAGGATCCCGAGGCTCAGACACTGAAGTGCAAGCCCCAGAACTGCCGGAAGAATGGCTTTGAATGAGTCCCCATACTCAACCTCTCTTCACTTCCATCTCTTCAACTCTGATATACTCCTTCTCTTGTCTCCGTGGGTCTACAATATAGAGGCTGGCCATAGGGTTACTGCACATGTAACATGCACCCTTAAGCCTCTTTACTAGTCTCAGGGTGTTGTGGCCTCAGGCAAGCTCCATGACCTCCCTGAAACTCAGTTTTTTTCCTTAATAAGTTGGGACAAAAAAACCCCTCATTCTTCTCTCCCAACTTCTGCTTGGTGTCTAAGGCCCGTCTGCTCTGCCCTCCTTGAGGGCAGCACAGTGGTACAGAGCATGGTCTCCAGAGGTCAAATCCTGGCTCTGAGACTTACTACTGTGTGACCTTGGTCAGGTTAAACTCTCTGGCCTCAGTTTCCCACATCTCTTACTGTGACTCATAAGAGTGTTACTTACATAATTTTTATTTATGTGAAAAACACAGTATATGTCCTCAAATCTGGCAGAGTACCTGATACATCATAAGTGCTTAATAAGAGGTGGGCTTCCCTGCTGGCTCAGACGGAGAATCCGCCTGCCATGCAGGAGACCTGGGTTCAATCCCTGGCTTGGGAAGATCCCTTGGAGGAGGGAACAGCCCACTCCAGTATTCTTGCCTGGAGAGTCCCATGGACAGAGGAGCCTGGTGAACTACAGTCCACGGGGTCGTAGAGAGTTGGCCTCGACTGAGAAACTAAGCACAGCATGAGAGGCAGTTTCTCTTCCTGACCCTGGAACATGGCTCCCCAAAGTGGGGGGCCAGCTGTCCTGCGTGTGCTCCAGAGACGTGGCGGAAAGGCCTCCCCTCCCTCGGGCCGGGTCCTGGGTCCTGCCTCGTGCCTCCTGGCCCAGCTCCCAGGTCCAGCAGCTAACTGCCGAGCCGAGCACATGTCTCCTCCCGCAGCCGGCTGCCCCTGTCAGACATTGCTTAAACACATAATTACAGCCCGAGCTGGGGGTTATTTGCATTCTGCTATTGATGTTCGCATGACAGATTCAGCTGCCGCATCCATAACTCTGCAGAAGTGCTCCATTATTCAATCCCAGCGAGCAGGGACGCTGACCATTAAATCAGCTGGCACAATTGAAGGGCCGTGAAAAGTCATGGCTAATTTGAAATTTTATTAGCTCCTGCCTGCTCTTGTTTACCACCGGAGCAGTCCCTGGAAACCAGTCTTTCACCTCTTTATAAACACCCTGCTTCGTGGCACCTTGGAAGAACGGTTTCCTGTTCTCTGGTCCGGGCGGGAAGGTTAGGAATGACTACTATTAGTTTTTGTATTAAATGACGATGATGATGATCACAGCTGCGCCCTGCTGAGGGCCAGGCACTGTGCTAAATGCTTTCCAAGGAATGTTTGCAAGAAAAATGTCCGTGAATCTTCCCAGTTCTGTGAAGTAGTCACCATCACCACCATAGCCCTCGTTTTTGATGGGAAGGAACCAGAGGTTCCAAGAGGTAAGGTGACTTGGTCATGATCACACAGTTGGTCAGTAAAGAAGCTGACTCGGAATCTGAACTCAGTTCTTTGTGAAATAGAAAAGGTTCTCTGTCCCTGAAGGGATGCAGGGACTATTTAAGTGGAAAACCCGACTTTATGAGTCTTGCTGTGCTCTTCCAGCGCCCTGGTGACCTCCACCACTGCACTCATCTCTCTGTATTATAATTCTCGTGTTCCCTGTCTCCCTCCCCACACAGCAAGCTCTTAGAGACCAGGGCTGACTCATTTCGGGGTCCCCACCCACTGCCTTAGCTTCCAGCTTCATCCATGCCTCTGGAATCTGGGGTTTTCCATACCCCTTACTTCTTTCCTTAAAAAAAACAAATTCTGCAATGCCATCTTAAACAAAATAGCTGCTTCTTGTGGTGAGAGGGCCCTGGTGATGATCTAGTTGACTATTTGGGTAGAAATTTTAAAGTCTCTGTAAGGGCTCTGAGCTTTAGTTCACCTGTCTGTAACGTGAACAGTCAGACCTTGCTCAGAGAGAGGCTGGGAGGATTAGGTGAGATCACGGGCGTAGCACACTTAGCATGAAGACCAGCACCCCAGTAAGGGCTTGGCAGACATGAGCTACTACTTGCCCCTGGCTGGGTCCTTCCCTTGAACAGGGATCCCAGTAACAGAGCTGCCCTCCCTATACCCGTGTTTCAGAGCAGCTCTTTCTGCAGACGGTCTGTCTGGCCTTGGAGCACTGAATCAGAGAAACACAGCCACAGAAAGATGCCTACAAGTTAGGGAAGCAGAGACCCCGGGGGACTTGAAGATTGGGGTTCTCCGAAACGGGGACATATCCCACACCCTGCTTTTATGAGAGACCCTGGGATTATTGTAGGCCTCACAGCACAGAGTGATTAATGTCCAGCCAGGAATGCTGCCCGCCTACAGCTCCCTATGTGGAAGCTCCCTCATCATTCAATCGGCAAATATTTGCTGAGTTGTAAATGTGGGCTAAACCCCATTAATAGAGACCATCACAGTTAAATGAGATACATAGCAATAGTTTTAAAATGAGTAGGGCCCACGAGATTCTCATCAGAGCCACAGTTTTTGAGACCGGCTTCCAAGCAAACCCTTCTCTGTATTTTCAAATGCAGCATATGGCAGCAGGGTGTATAGCTGCTCACAGTAACCGAGACTCTTGCACGGTTTCAGCTTCTTCGGCATGCATGACAAATTTTAGAAAAGTTATAGTAAGAGGGAAAAGTATATTGTGGGGACAGAAAAGGAAATTTGGGGGTAGGTTAGAAACACAGCAATATATGGTTTTCAAGATTCTCTGGTTTTGGCTAAAGACATTTAGATTTTCCACGCACTTCTTATCTCACTTAATTGTATGTTATACACACATTGGTTGACTTTTGTTCATGTTTGCCGCATTGCCTATTCTCTTTGAGAGACCCATGTGATCATAGCAGCAAGAGCAAAACTCTCAAACCCATCAGGAAAATAGAGATTTTCCTCTACTTCTTTCAAATTTTCAATAAAGCCCTCCTAAACCCTAAAACTCCAATATGGGGGAAATTACACGTTTCCTCCAGAAATTCCCTTTACCCATATAGTTCTAAGGCTTCCTCTCTCTCCTTAAATAGTGGAAGTGAAGAAGGGCAGTTAAAGGGTCAGAGGCTGTTCAGGCTCCGGCCATTCAGCAATGCTGCACCCAGCCGCGGCCTCTGGTGGGAGAGAGGGGTGCAGGGAAGGGAGAAGGAAACAGCTAGAAAAAAGGCAGAATAGAGATTAAAAAGACAGGCAAGAAAAAAAAGAAATGAAGGGTAGATTGGGAAAAAAAGAAAAAGGTGGCGACATCTCCGGGGCACTAAATGAACTTTCCAGAGTAGTTCTTGTTCTCCTGACCCTTGAACATGAAGTCCCACGGTGATGAGATGCCACATGATGACGAGATGCCACGTGGGGACGAGACGCCACATGATGTGGCTCTGCTAACACTTCCATGTACATCCTGTGCTACCCTCCGGAGGATGAGGGCTGTGCCATCTCCTCCTGCATTCCTCCTCACTGCCCAGCCTGGCCATGGGTGTCCCTGACCTTGAAAGGGGCAAGTGGAGAGAAAGAATCCAGGCTAAGAAGCATGAAGACAGGGTTCCTTCCCTGAGCCTGTCACTCTCCAGCCATGAGAACTTCAATGAAAAAAGCCTTGGTGTCCGTCACCCTCTGCAGAGAGGGGTGCTGCCCATAGGGACGGGTGAAGAGTTGTGCCATCAGTCGGAGTCCTGACCGCAACGGCTCCCCGTCTGTGTTGCGATCTTCACGGCTGCCAGGGCATGCTGCGACCTCAGGCGACCACATCCCTCTTCACTCTCAGTGTCCCCATCAGTTGTTGGGGGGAGCGGAGGGCAGCCCATGGGGTTAACCCGCCTAACAGTCACTTTGTGGCCTTTCTACACCACAGGCCCATCTACCCTGGTGGCCACCTGCTGGAACGTTCACAGAAAGCGACAGGTGCTGAGGGTTCTGTAGAAGGTGGTGACGGAGCTGGCCTTCTCATCTTTACAAAGAGGACACTGGGATCAGGTTAGTTGATTTACCCCAAAATCATGCTGCTACTGCAGTGGCAGCTGGGGCCCTGATCTCTTCTGTCTCCAAATTCAGGCCCTACTCCAAGGCCTGCATCTCTTTCTCCATCGTTTCTTGGACATCCTGGCTCCCCTGTCCACAGAGGGCAGACGTGACTTGCTTCTTATCCCATATGCATATAGCACACTGCCCTATGTACCATGCGCATGTTAGCTGAATGAATGAAAAAATGAATAATGAATGAGTGAGGATCCCACGTCAAACAGCTCCATCAGTTCGACTGGGCCCATCGAGGGCTACAGGGTGTGATGGAAGTCATCCCTTCCCCCTCACCCCCTCCACCCTAGGAAGAGCTTGTTCCTCTCCTTAGAAAGCAGGCACACAGGACAGGTCTGCTCTGATCCTTCAGCGTTTGTCACATGGCTGGCAGGCTTTGCCCTAGGCACTGGACAGACAGGAAGAAAACCGTCATGCCTCCAAAGGACTCCCAAGTGTGACGAGTCAGAGCGAGATAACCAAGTGCAGGGGAAGAAGGAACTCAGCGCATACTGGGGTCCCCAACTGGTATGCTGTGGAAGCCCAAAGCGGGGACCCCAATAGGGGCTGAGGGCTGGAATATTTCCTGGAAAACAGAATGCTTAAAATGAGACTAGAAGGATGGGCAAGAGGAAGTCGAAAGGAGAGCAGAGCTAGGGGTGGGTGTGGGCAATTTGTGGCCTAGCAAACTCTTTTCATCAGAGTTGTTTGCATGGTCCCTTAGCCCGATGGGCCCGTGGACAGCGTCTAACCAGTCCAGCCAGCTCTCTCTGCAGGCTTAACTCCTCCCCGGGCTTGGCAGCCCACCCGCCAACCTCATCTCGTGGCTGCCTGCAGTCTGGCCCCAAACATGTTTTATGGCAGGCTGTGAGCAGCATCTGGGGAGGCCCCGGGGGGTGGAGGGTGGAATGTGCCTCCCCGTCTGTACACATCTGGGAGAAGTTTTTGTCATCTGCTGTAATAAATTCTGTGCCTTCGGTGAAAAGGCTTGCAAAATCTTTATCTGCTCCTCAGAACGCAGGATTTTTAAAGGTCAATTTCTCTCTTGTCTTTTATCACAAGAAACGTGGTTTAGAGATAGTCTGAAGGGTGGCCAAACTCTATGGCTTTATGTGCCAACGATGGGAGATGAGGAGGAGAAGGGAGGACAGAGAGCTTTGTTCTCAGTTTTCCTGAAATTTCTCCCTCCAGGTTGCATCTATCAATGATCTGAATTGCAATCCATGATTGTTTTATGGGGCTAACAGAGTCTGAAGAGATGAACACACTTTGAAACTGCTTAAAGATCCTTTATCACAAGGTGTATGGGTGCTTAAATTCCAGTGGATGTATCCTTTCTTTGACTTTTCCTTTTTTTAGAAGTGTTACATATAACTTTTATTTTACATACATCCACAGAGGCTGATACAACATACAGTGACTGCCTCTGAAACTCATAGAGTACTTTTTCCCGTGGCACAAAGACAGAAAGGTTAGTGACACACACGTGTTACGGTGACTCTGGGTAGTAGGGAGCACACATTCCATGGCTTCCATTTGCATCCTAGCTTTCCCACTGATTCACGGTGTGACTTTGGGAAAGCCTCATCAGCTCCGTGAGCCTCAGCTTCCCAGCCTGTAAGCGTCTGCCTTTCAAGTGCATTGTGAGGCACTGGAGTTTATGGACACAGAGTGTCTAGCCCAGCACCTGGCCCTTAGAGATGCTCTCTAAATGATGGCTATTGTTTTCATTTATGTATATTTGAATTTTTTTTTTCCTTCTAGCAGAAAGCATGTAACAGTTTGGAAGACAAATTTTAACTAAAAGATGAAAATAGTCAAGATATATTATGATATGGAAAAATACAGTCTAATCATAAGTCCAAACAGTAGACTGTAAAATTTTATAGAGAATAGAATTCTAATTTTTAAAAGTGATTTATATATGAATATGTATTTATTTTATAATAAACATCACACTTCTGTGATTACAGGTGGAAAGGAACAAGACAAAGAGAGATGACATTTGCAGGTGACGAACTGAGGCTCAGAGAAGCTGAATAACTCACACAAGGTCATACAGCCAGCAAATGGGGGAGCCAGGATTTGAATCCAGACCGTCTGGGTACAGATCCTCCTTCTAGTCACTGTGGTATGTTGCTTCTCAGGCACTTTAAATACACCCTCTGTAATCCTCACAGTAATCCTGCAAGGTAGGCCTTGTTATTCTTTTTTTATAGTCGCTTAGCATCTTTGGTAAACTCCAGAAGGCAGTGGAGGACAGAGGAGCCTGGCCTGCTACAGTCCATGGAGTTGAAAAGAGTCGGACACAACTTAGTGACTGAACAACAAGCATCTTTGGGCCACAGTTTTTCCATCTCTGAAATGGGCACAAATGCCCCCTCAGGCAGTCAGTGAGAACATGTGAGAAGGTGCATGGGACAGCGCGTCACAGGGGCCTTTCTGAAGGGCACGTAAGCATAGGGCATATCTTTGTCAAATGTACCACATGGTGAGTCAGGGTCCCTGCTTGCCAGCCTGCCCTGCTGCTGCCCCTCACCAACCAGGGCTTGGAGTGAAATCTGGAGGCAGGTTAGATTGACTGGGCAGCCCCGACAGCAGATTAAGAGATTGGGAGTCACTAACTCACATTCAGGATCTGTTCTCTGCTTTAAAATCTAGACAACAACCACAAGCAAAAACAGAAACAAACCAATAAAGCGAAACCCGACTCAGCCATACAGTGAAACACGTTTTCGGGGGTCTCAGTTAAAAAACACTGCAACAGTTTTCTTAATGAAGCTTGAAGTTCAAGTTTTATTTGTAAAGAATTGCGTTACGCCTAGCAAATTGGGAAAGAAGAGAAGCCAGGAGTTTTCAGATAGCTTGCGAGGCCACGGTTAGGTTTATGATGGAATCGTGAGTCTGAGGTCCAGGCATGCTGGAAAGCTCTTGTGTGGCCAGCCCCCAGGGACTGTACAGTTTCTGCCACCTGCCAGCTGTGTGACCTGAGCCACATGCTTCCTTTTGCTAAGCCCTAGCTTCCTCATCCTAAGGACATAGTGAGGGTATCAGAATTCCAGACGCCTCCCAGTGGCATTGGGTGGGTGCCCAGTTGCTTCTATGAGCCATCGCTGTCATCCACTGGTCCTCTTGGTGGCACTGCTGTAGTCTACTTAGATTAAGTACTCACTAAGTACTCACACTACACGTCTGGGAGGAAGATGGACCACCATGGGGCGGTGGTCCACGAGATCACACAGAAGGGCTCACGGGTCTCGGGTCCGAGTCCAGCCGTGTTACTGACTTTCTGTGCGACTCTGATGTGTGTGACGTCACCTGCCCGCTCCGGGCCCCAGCTTCCCTGACTGTAACAGGCAGGGCAGTAGGAGGGAGCTCAAGTCTCTGTTCTCTGCCTCCTCTAGTCCTGTTACTCACATTAACCGCTGCGAATTCCTTCTCCAAGCCTCTGAGTCACATCAGCCAAAAGCAGTCACTCAGTGAGACTCCAACATTTTTTTCCCTCCACCGTGGCTTATTTAGGGATTCCTGATGGCTCAGATGGTAAAGACTCTGACCGCTATGCAGGAGACCTGAGTTCGAGCCCTGGTTTGGGAAGATCTCCTGGAGAAAGAAATGGCAGCCCACTCCAGTATTCCTGCCTGGAAAATCCCATGGACGGAGGAGGCTGGCGGGCTACAGTCCATAGGGTTGCATAGTCGGACATGACTGAGTGACATCATTTTCACTTTCTGGCTTATTTATCTGGGATCCTGCTGCGTCCCACATCATGACTGAAATAAAGGTGCTCATTCATTCTGCTTCCACTAGACTTGGTTTGTGTGAATAATGATTTCTTACAAATAGCTGTGAGCTTCCTGAGGGAGAAGAGGCTGGGCCATGTTCGCTGGTCTCGATATCCCCTGAGAAAGGAGCGTGCGACCTGGGAGATGGCAGGAGCCCAAAGAATGTGTGCCTGACCAAACCTCAGACCGCCAAGTGCTTACTCTGGCTCACCCCATGTTGCTGGGTAAAGCCTGCCCTGTTTCTCCCTCCACTAAAACTGCCCCTGTTTGGCAAAGACCCAGAGGGGCCAATGAGGACAGTCTTGCCCCCTTCAGCACTTGGGGACAGCCTAACTCCTGCAGCTGCTTCATCTGTGCCATCCTTCAAAGCGGGGGGACCCCTTCCCCTTCCTCTTGGATCTTCCAATAGAGAGAGCCCACCAAAGTGAGAGGGTCCTGAGGTGGGCTGCTGCCTCATTCCGCAGTTCAGAACCCAAGGCCAAGCTCCCTCAACAGTGTGGTCCCCCCCAGCCAATTGTCTTCCCCACCAGGATGATCCATGGATGTCTTCCTGGCTAGACTGGAAGCCCCAGGGGACATCACAGTTCCCAGGAGGGTACCAGGCATTTGATAACATCAGCTGCATGAGGGATGCTCCTTTATCACTGCCATGATTCTACTGCATCTGTGACAGGTGCTGTTTCTCTCTCTCTGTGAACGTCACAAGGGTAGGGACTGTGTCTTACTTGTCTCTGAAGTCTCAGAACCCAGGAGAGGGCCCGATACAGAGGAGACGTTCAGTTAATGTTTGCTGAGTGAGTGACCTCAGGTTACAGTACTTGCGTGTGGCTTTGCTAGAAAGTATATAAAAGCTCACTCCAGTCCAAACATGCTCCGCAGATGGAAGAGGTATATTCTCCTGCACTTGGCGATCTGTTGACTGTTCTTTTCCACTTCCTGCTGGTTCGCCTCCATGACAGCTGGAGAAGGCTCTGTTCCCCTGGGGTCTGGCTCAGCCCCGTTTCCAATGATGAGAAGCCCTTCCAGGGCTGTGGGGCTCTGGGCTCCTGTGTACCCACCCGCCCTGTCAGCCCTGGGGAGTCTGGGCCCTGGGGGGCTAGCTCTGCAGGACGGTAAACAGAGGGTACGTGGGCACTGTGCTTCATGTGATGGAGTAAGTGGACCTTGTTTTATGACCTATTCTGGGATGTGCATTTTGGGGAGGTATACCTTCTCCTGGCACTTCTCAAGGACACCCAGTTCTTTTGCTGCCTGGATATTCAACAGCCTTCTGAAGGCTTTGGCCAAGACCCTGGATTCCTGAAAAGGGAGTGACTTCATGGTACGGCTCCTCTCCCTTTCTTTCCTAACTACATGAATGTCATTGCTGGTCATGGAATTGTGTCCACACAGGCAAAGTGAAGGGGGCAGTTAGGGAGATAATCAGGTTGACATCTCCTTCTTATGAAGATCAAACATGATTGTCCTTTATCTTCCCAGAAGGCACGGTGCCCTTGCTCTGCCTGTTATGTTTTCTCCAAGTGGAAAGCTCTCTCCTTTCCAATAAAGCCTGCCTACTCAAGCATGGCCTTCTTGATGAACATTTTCCTACCCCCACGATAGTCAATATGGAACTCTGCACCAGCCCGTCTCACTGTCCATTAGCACTTCACTTTGGTCTCTCTCCCTCATTTGAGTTCCTGGGGTGTGGGGACAGGACTTATTCATCCCTGTGCCTGGCCCCCTAACAGGGAACTCTGGATATTTATGCAGCAGAAGAATTAATGAGCTTTGCACGTTTCAGGTTAAGGGACATTTCAGTCCTGTGAGGTCTCAGGAGGAGAGCATGGACCTGCTGTCTCTGCCTGCCTACCGTGGCCCAACTCCACAGGCTCCTTGTGGAAAATTACCCCACGGGGCCAAGGACTGGGTGCACTGGGCTTGGCCTCCTCCTGGATTCAGGCAGCAGATATGAGGCCTGAAAGCTGGGGGCTCGGACAAAGACCAGTGGTCTGAAACAGCCCAGAGCTGCTGGAGCCAAGTTCTGGCAAATGAACCAGAAAAATCACGACAGCACACACTGGCCTTTCAGTCCTCATGCTGCTCTGAGACTGTTGAACTGCACTAAGTAGAAGCTTCCCAAAGGTTGGGATGCTGAGTTTCTGGCCTTGGATTTTCAGTTTTAGACCAGAAAGTCCCTTGGCATAAACATAGAAGCTGCATAAACACATCTTTTTGATGAGGTCAACTGTTAGGCCATCATTCGAAAAGAAGGGCTAAATGTTCCGATCTTTTTTTTTTTGTTCGAATATCTTTTTATTCTATTAACCCCCCGAGATTGGTAGAGGCACAAAGAATCATCCCATTTTCCAAGTAGGAAACTAAAGCACACTGTGGTTGTATTTATCCAAGTTTCACACAACAGAGAGGCAAAGGCTAATCCTAGGACTAAGATAAAGACTGGAAGGGCTCTTATGATCCGAGGGCCTCATTTTATAAGTAGGGAGTGTGAGGCCCACTGACTCTGAGCAGCTTGCTTAGTGACGCACAGAGGGCCAAAGACAGAACTGGGATTGGATCCTTGGCCTATTCATTCTCAGCTATTACATGTTCCACAAGAGAAGGCCTCTCTTCCTCAGGGTCCTGACTGACCAGCACTTGAAAAAAAACAAAAGCCAACAGCCAAGATGAATTCTACTACAAACCCACAGGGACAGAGGGTGTGGGGGCAAAGGTGGCCCCCAGGACTCTCGGTGAGTGTTATCACCAGAACCAGAGGAGAAGGGACCTCGACCAAAGGTAATTCAACCACCCTCCCGCTGGAGAAGCATCCTTTCTGGCACTTTCTGTGCTACAGAATTGGGGTGGCCTCTTCTTGACAACTCCAGTGGGGGAATCTCATAACTTTGCTAGGCAATTCACTCCATTAATGCATTATGAGAAAGTTCCTTCATTCATGTGCTTTCTCCTCTGCACTTGCTGTCAGATGGCAACGGATTTTGTTTGCATCAGTTAAGTTTAATTACTTCCAATGGAACAACAAGGATATGTGCTTATTCCTTAGATGACAGGTGCTGTCTTATGCCTACCCTGAGGGCCCCTGGACTGGACAGCTGGTGGGTTGGTGGCCTATTCACTGAGTAACGCCCACCCTCCACTCTGNTAGGCTGAAGTCCGTGGGGTCGCTAAAAGTCGGACACGACTGAGCAAATTCACTTTCACTTTTCACTTTCCTGCATTGGAGAAGGAAATGGCAACCCATTCCAGTGTTCTTGCCTGGAGAATCCCAGGGACGGGGGAGCCTGGTGGGCTGCCGTCTCTGGGGTCGCACATAGTCGGCCACGACTGAAGCGACTTAGCAGCAGCAGCAGCAGAAGCACCCATTATACCAGAGAGCCAGTCTGATGGGGGCTTGGTGGAGAACTAGATTTTTGGCAAGAAACATTGGTCTTTTAAAGTGACTTATGATTCATTGACCTAATCTAGCTCAAGGTTTGGTGAATATTTTCTGAACTACAGATCAGAACAGGTGGCTTGAGAGAGAATGTGGGTTGCTTCCTGGTGAAGGTGTCAGCTTGGAAGATGTGGTTTGGAGGAAGAATGTTGTAAATTAATGGGACATTCTTCATGACTATGACAGAAGAAAGAATATTGGAAATATGGCTTAGGCCAGGAAATACAAAATCCTGGTTCTGCTACTTACTACAAGCATGATCCAGGCTGGGCCACTCAACTTCTTCAACTTTAATTTCCTTTTCCAATCAAATGAGTATAATTCTATGTGTTCCCTTAAAAAAAATTCACAGGACTCACTTAAGACTCGTGGATGTGGAAAAACTTCACATAGTAGGAAAAACATTCACCAAGTAGACGGTGACATTATTAAACTTAATCCATCTTGAGGAGTCCCCTGATGATGATCATGTGTGAAATGTCTATCTTAAAGAGGCTCAGAGGTGTGACTCTTTCTTGCTGCAATAATTTTATATTTGGTTGAAGGCCAGTATGTAAAATTCAAGGAACCTTGCTTCTCAACACCAGGCATCCATTGGATGGGCCCCACAATCACCTTTGCTGTATTTGGCAGAGATATCCCAGTTGAAAAGCATTCAGTCATTTAGGTTGCCCTAAAATCCTTTCCATGAATTTTTACACAGCAGTTGCTACCTCTTATTAAAAGCCAATTTAGTCTTTTTCTTTACAGTTTCAAAAATTAGCCTGGCTAATGAAATCCTTCTCCAAATTAAGGGCAAGGCTAAGAGTATGATGATAAAACAGCACAGCTAACATTTACTGAGCACCATTCCTGCCCATGTGCTGAATACTTGACATTCTCTACTTGACTCACTCCTCATGCCCACCCTATGAGGCAAATTCTGTTATCATGCTCATTTTATAAGGGCTCTTGAAGGGAAGGGAGGGAGGTCGGTCATTGAATTCATTAAGTGTTGGAGTTTAGATTCAAACTCTGGCAGTCTGGCCCCAGAGTATGTGTCCCTAAGCACTGAGCATATATTTGGTACCTGGTGCTGTGTGAGGGCTTAAGGATAAAAAGATGAAGATGGCACAGTATTTCTCCCCTGGGAGCTTGGAGCCTTTCTGGAGCACACATATCTGATCATTCAGAGACTTCTTAGAGCTGCTGCTGCTGCTGCCAAGTTGCTTCAGTCGTATCTGACTCTGTGTGACCCCATAGACAACAGCCCACCAGGCTCCCCCGTCCCTGGGATTCTCCAGGCAAGAACACTGGAGTGGGTTGCCATTCCCTTCTCCAATGCATGAAAGTGAAAAGTGAAAGTGAAGCTGCTCAGTTGTGCTGACAGTGACCCCATGGACTGCAGCCTACCAGGCTCCTCCGTCCATGGAATTTTCCAGGCAAGAGTACTGGAATGGGTTGCCATTGCCTTCTCCCCTTCTTACAGCAGTGAGGCCTTTTTGCCAAATTAGGTCCCATCAACTTAATGTAAATGGCAAGAATTACTTTGCCTGTAGGGAATACTCTGCAAAGATAAAACTTAATTAAGTCAGGCCTTCTCTGAAGAGGGGAAAAAAAAAATCCAAACAAACTGACCATTTACTCCCTGAGATCAGAGGTCTGTTTCCCCCTCATTTCTCCAGTGCCTGGCACAGTATCTAGTGGGAATGGAGTTCTTAAGAGATTTCTTAGGTGGCTCCAGGGTCTCTGTTGCTTCCTGCCTCAGACCACCCACCCTGGTTCCCAGCAACGTAATTCTGATGGACCAGGGGCCACAGGGATGGGCAGGGTGACATGAGATGGGGCAGAAAGGGTGTATGGGAAGGGAAGGATAACAGCATGATGGCAGTGTCACAAACAGATTGAGCACTTGCGAGCAGGGAAGAAGGACACTCCAGGTATATCAACTGTCTCGTTATCAAAACCCTGCCCCCGGGGCAGTGGCTGCTATGACAAAGTCCGGGACGTGGCAGGCTTGGGATGCCGTGCTTAGAGGGTCCATGTGTATTTCTAGATGCACATTTCTTCTGTTATACCCATACACAAACACACAGACAAAGACAACAGGGAAATAGAGGAAGACCATACCTTTAACTACCCTATCCAGATAGTGCGCTTGGGAAATAAAAGACAGCACATTTAAGGTAAGATCCAGAAAGTGCAACGCTGCCTGTCACACAACCATGCCAGGTGCCGAGGAGGCAAAGGGGGCCACACCCCACATTTGGGACAGACCTGCCAGGGAGAGGAAAATAAAACCAAAGACAGGACAACACGAGAGAGGAGGAGGGAGAGCAAGCACATTCTCCGGGAGGGGCCAAAAGGAACGTCAACCCACTCTGGGATCCAGGCGTTTGGAAATGTGATCATATAAACAAGAGGACATGTGGATAAGGAAATCGGGAGGAGGAGGAGGACGGGAAGCTGCGAAAGTGGCCATGCTCCTGATCCGTCAGCTTCACGGAAAACTAGCCCTTTGTCTGCCCAGAGCACCATCCACCTTCCCTTTGCTGTGCGAGAGTGAGGGAATCCTGTCTGGGCAGAGGTGCCCGCAGAAGGTTGAGGTCTGGAGACAGGCAAGATGTGAGTCATCTCGGATCTGCACTAGAGGACTGGGTTGAGTCTTTTGTCAAATATACTGCTAGCCTATCTGCTTACCACTCTTGTATTTTCCATGGACACGTGTGCCTACGTGAATGCAGAACGCTTGGTGTTCTAAGTGAGATGCGTCTCTCCTTTGTGCCTCTTACATAGAATGTGAGGTGCAGGTCAGTGGAGGTTGCTGTGAAAGAAAAGAAACCCTTCTCAATTCTGATGAACTCAAAAAGGTATTTAGAATGGTGTATGCTTTGTTTTCCAACACATACGCCATTGTTACGATCATACATCACCCCTGGAGGGGTTATATTCGAGCAGTGCATGATTTGGCAATCTGAGGTTTTGCTTATTTGTGAGTGTGTTAGATGTTAGTTGCTCAGCTGTGTCCAATTCTTTGCAACCCCATGGACTGTAGCCCACCAGGCTCCTCTGTCCATGGAATTCTCCAGGCAAGAATNGAGCAGTGCATGATTTGGCAATCTGAGGTTTTGCTTATTTGTGAGTGTGTTAGATGTTAGTTGCTCAGCTGTGTCCAATTCTTTGCAACCCCATGGACTGTAGCCCACCAGGCTCCTCTGTCCATGGAATTCTCCAGGCAAGAATGCTGAAGTGAGTTCCGTGCCCTTCTCCAAGGGATCTTCCCTACCCAGAGACTGAACCCAAGTCTCCTGCATTGCCGGCAGATTCTTTACTGTCTGAGCCACCAAGGAAGCCTATTGGTGAGGACGGGTGTCAAACGTGGCTCTGAAATAAGTCTGCTGTGCATATATGTGGGTGCCTGGCTGTGCGTCTGGAGCAGGGCAGACCTCATCCCCAGCACACATCAGCCACACTATCTCACCTTCCCCATTAGGCTGTGGTCACAGCCTTCGGAGGGGCTTCCCTCACGTCTCCTCCTCTACAGCTCCCTCACAAGTGCTCCCAAGAAACCTGAGGAGAGAGCCACCTCCTGAAGGGCTGATGTTTTCAGCTGGGCTGGCCCCCACACTTAGCTTGATTTCACATGTGAACCAGAAGTCCATAAGAGAGGGCTCAACTGCAGTGGTGAGGCCTTATCTGGAAGCCCTAGGGTTCTATAAACTGTGAGAACATTCTTACTCTCTTCATAAAAAAAAAGCGTAAATTTTATGTTTTCAATCCTCTGGATAGGACAGATACTGTTGCTGTTCATCAATATATATTTGCCTCCAAAGGCTCGTGGATGAAAGGCTATGTTCTTAGTTCTGGCCTCCTTGTGGTCTGTGCTTCAAGATGAAATTCGCTCCCAGAGGCTGCAGAGCCAAGTGGAAAATTGGGAAGAGGAGTTTAAATGGGTCTGCGTGCTTCCCCCTTCATTCTCAAAGATCCTGCAGAGTCCATGAGCTGATAGGATGTAAGGAAGAGATGCAAAGGGGAGTGGTGTATATTATGCAGGGCCGAACAAACAAAACTGTGAATGGTCAGATGGTGAGAAACAGGATCACCCCGCATGGAAAAACAAGCCCAGGAAGCATCTCTGGAGAAGGTGAATTCTTTCTTGATGCCTGGTGCTTTTGCAGCCTTCATCTTAGTCAAGCTTGTTCATCTAAGTTTGCAAAGTGATCCAAACTTGCTTAGAGGTCATCTCCCGGGATACGCCATCAGACAGCCATAACATATGGGATTTCTTGGCTCAGCTGGTGTTCTTAGCTTTCTGATCTGCAGAGTTCTGTGAAGGGTCCTAATCATATATTCTGGTCATAAGTTTGAACCCAGCTACAGAAGAGATGGAGTGAGCCTAGACTTCTTTCAGGGGGCTGGCAAGGATGATTCAGCTGGATGAGACACCACTGTTGGGATCCAAATGACTATACAGCTGTGTAGCATCCATGTGGAGGGAGCTCTCAGACCATGAAAAATGTTGTCTCCAAACTCAATGGTGATATTGTGGCTCTGGTGATGAATAAAGATTATATCCACTATGCAGACTAATCTCCCCAAGTTCAGGGGCTGACCTCAGAGAGCTTTTGCTCTCTCTTCTAAGGTCATTTATAAGAACTATTTAGTAATAAAGTTCTCTATTAAGCATGTTTTTAGAACCTTGAACAAATGCTTACTAATTTATTAGATACAGGGAGGAATGGCAGCCAATGTAAGTGACAAAGGCAGACTCAGGTTGCAATCAACATCGTGGGTTTCAGGAGACAAAAGTAGGCTCCACAAATCCTGAGATTCCTTCCCTACACACAGACCTCAAGCCACACTGTGAATCCAAACACTGATAACAGCCAGTCAACACCAAGTCCAAGCAACACCAAGTTCAAGGGTTCTCTGGGTGCAGAAAAGAGCTTTCTTGTCTCTACTGAAAATGAAAGTGGTAACTGGGTCTTTGAAGTAAAATGTCATTTACTTATAAAAGGCATGTGCAGAAGTCCACACTGTTGTTTCTTTCACTGTTTGAAAATCTTGGCGCATATGCCCTTCAGAAGAGTTCATTAAAATTTCATTGTGATTTTAAAGCACTAACTGTAAGAAAATATGATGNGGTCTTTGAAGTAAAATGTCATTTACTTATAAAAGGCATGTGCAGAAGTCCACACTGTTGTTTCTTTCACTGTTTGAAAATCTTGGCGCATATGCCCTTCAGAAGAGTTCATTAAAATTTCATTGTGATTTTAAAGCACTAACTGTAAGAAAATATGATGTCAAGTCCCTAGGCTTGCATTATGGATGGCGGATTCAGGGCTTCCCCAGATTCCTTCATCTTTTTCTTCCAGATTTTAGGATGAAGCCGATGGGAGCAGAATCATTTTCCTCTCAGACGATGATTGTCTTTTCAACATTGCACATGATTCTCAAGCTTCTACTATATTCCTGTCACTATGCAAGAAACTAGAAACCATGGAAGCTCCTAGTTATTTATAAAACAAGTTCTGGGCAGTCTGTGAAGTCTCTTAGTTCTCTTTAGTATTTCTATGACCTGCGACATGAAAGCTTCTTTCCTTTGCTTGCTTGTACCAATGGAAGTTTCTAAACATTTCTCTTGAGATAATCCCAATAAGCTTCAGGGGCCCCTTATCAAAGGCTGTGAAGATCATGGCAAGAAGCTTTTTTACTCTTATCCTCCAGGAGCCTCAGCTGACTCTAACAGTTGTATCATGGGTACGTGTTGCTGCTGCTGCTGCTGCTAAGTCGCTTCAGTTGTGTCCGACTCTGTGCAACCCCAGAGACGGCAGCCCACCAGGCTCCCCTGTCCCTGGGATTCTCCAGGCAAGAGCACTGGAGTGGGTTGTCATTTCCTTCTCCAATGCATGAAAGTGAAAAGTGAAAGTGACGTCTCTCAGTCGTGTCTGACTCCTAGCGACCCTAAGGACTGCAGCCTACCAGGCTCCTCCATCCATGGGATTTGCCAGGCAAGAGTACTGGAGTGGGTTGCCATTGCCTTCTCCAGTGGGTATGTGTTAGGTCAGATGAAACAGGATCACTATGGTAGGTGATGACAACTGGGGTGGTTATAGTCATCTGAACTTCTTTCAGATGCATGACAGATCATCCAAGATACTCGTTAAGTTCTTGGATACGGTAATGCTCCTCTCTCTTTGGATAAAGGATCAGTGAGGAGTATGTTGCCCATGGCACCCACCCTGAGAGGGACTCACAGAGCTCACTAATTGGTCTCCAGTTTGCCACTTCTATCACGTGTGGGCTGAGAGCTCCCAGGAGCATCAACTAATCAAGCTCCTCTTCTGATAATGTGGGGGCAGATCCCTGTCCATGTTCTCTTTCTCCTTGTCAGCATTTGTCTTGCAACTCCTGGGTCCTGATGTGAGAGCATGCCTTTGAGGAGGCAGAAGGCAGGAGAAGGGGACAACAGAGGATGAGATGGTTGTATGGCATCACTAACTTGACAGACATGAGTTTGAGCAAGCTCCAGGAGTTGGTGATGGACAGGGAAGCCTGGCATGCTTTAGTTCATGGGTTTGCAAAGAGTTGGACATGACTGAGCGACTGAACTGTAAGCATAGGATTATCTCACAGACGCAGATATCTTATGAGTGCTTGTGAGTCCTCTTGCTTGAGGACTGTCTGATAACACAAAAGAAACTCAAGAGCAAGTATTCAAAAGTGGACAAAGGACTCCAGAAGATTGTGTGGGCTTCCTTTATAATTCCTCTGCATTGTGAAGTCTGGCTTTGTTCACTCCGGTAATTGCATCATCACAGTATTATTTTGATCTTTACTCCCAGAGGAGGATTGGTTTAAGAATCAGGATTTATAGGACTGGACAGCTCTCCTGAAGCCTAGTAAATAATTCTGTATATCTGGCATTTTGAACAATCACAGCTTTGGGGTCAAGGTTGGAATTTTACAAATGTAATCAGAAGTGAGCATTTCCCATATGTGTTTTGGGACTCTATATTCAAGGGAAGTGAATAAAGTAATCATCACAGAAGTGATTCAAAATGTTGATGTTTTCAAAGAAATAGGAAAAAATAAAGACCTTCTTAAATTTAGCTATGATTTTCAGCTTTCTCTAATGAAATAGGAGGTCAAGCCCCAGACTTAAAAGATCCATAAATTTCTTGGAAAAGATGTCCAAAAGTATGTTTTTGATGACTCTGTCTTGAATGAGAAATGAATCCATGTCACATCCTACCTTAACTTCTAGACTAGGGAAACTGGGTTCCATTTACACTAGGGTGTATTAGAAACAAGTAAATGAGAGTGAAAAGGAAAATACCCCTTTTTATTTTTAGGAGCAGGTGATGATGGATTTGCAGGTCTGTGGGAAGTGGAAGAAGGGCTGAAACGCCAGTGTCCCTGCAGGCCTCCCCCAGCCTCTTGCATCCTGAGATCTGTGATTCGTAGACAGAGAAACTGAAGCCCCCAGCGACCATGCGGTCTGCCATGGTGATTCTTCACCAAGACCTTTCTTGAAGATGCAAAGAGATAATTCCTAACATAAAGAATTAAGATTCAAAATATTCTTGTTTTCTGACAAAAATATAGTCATTAAAGAGGAAGCCACTGCCAAATTTCCTTTCATTCTGAAACTAATCTATTTTATAAAAAAAAAAAAATCAAGTAGTTTCCATAAAAGAAAAGGTGGACCCAGATCTCCAAAAGGAGATTCTTAATTCTTGCTATACAATCTACTCTGGGAAATGTCACTGCGTGAAGAAGGTTCTTATGCTGGGGACTTGTCACAAGGAGTTCAGACTTGTCTAAACTCTTTTACGCTGGTGATTAGGTAATCAAGTCATTCTTTCCTGTTTATGGAAGGCAGGAGTGTGCAAATAAACAGCTCTGCTCTCTTTGGCGCCCACTGCGCGGAGCTGTCTGAATCAGCATTGTGGATCCTGGCCTTTTCTCTGGTATAAGACAAAACCACACTGCAACATAGGACCTAGCTGCGCTATAATCAACCCTCATATAATAAGGAAGCCTGATTACAAGCGAAAATTTAACATTTTGAATTTCTAACTTTTCGCACCAGCAGTTTTGGCTTTTCCTAAATGATCTCACAGGGAGTATAGTTCCCTGGAAATAGAAGAAAGTGCTTCTTGCTGCCATTATAGATTAAAGAGAGGCTTCTCCTTCTCTTTTCTGTTCTGAAAAGAAAAAAGAAGGCACCACCACTGTTTCCCTCCTTTGTACCTCGCACCCCCTTCCCTTCTACCGACAAGGTTACTGGAGGGTTTCTTTGGCACTACAGTGTTGAGTTTCTGGCAGGAATGCAGCTGGCCACAGGCGAGACGCACAGAGGGCAAGCTGCCATGCGGGGAGACGAGACAGGGACAAAGGAAACGCTCACCACACAATGACAGGTAATAGAATTCCGGGCCAACGTCCTTTCATCTGAGCCACTATGACTAGCCCATTGCTTCTTCAATGTCCTGTGACATTTTCTGGTATTTATGACTGCCAACCTTCCTCTTGAATCGTGTGCACTTTTACCTTGATGTATTTCTTATCTGGAGGGGAAACAGCACCTGCAATCCCAAGGTGGAATTTGCTCTTACAGAGTGACAGCCGGGTGTGCAGGGGAGGTGGGAGGGCCTGCTTTGACTTCTTGGCATCCAAACAAAGGGATGCTCTTCAAGTCAGGCCGATGATCATCCACGAGACGTTAGACGGAGCACCGCCCACCCCCAAGCCCTGCCATGAATCATCCATGACCGGACGAGGGGAGACTTTCCCTAAATCCCTCGTCATTTGACTCAGACGAGATACTTTAATCTTATAAAAGTCTGACATCCATAAACCTTGTGCAACTTGGTGGGGTGAGCTGAGGACTCTGTAAGCAAGTGAGAGAAAAAAAGAAGGCGCTCTCTCTGGGCTCTGATTTTGGTTTTAATAAGCACGGGTCCCCTTCTGGGCTGGGAGGCTAAGAGGTCATCCTGTCCTTAGTCATGCNAGCTGAGGACTCTGTAAGCAAGTGAGAGAAAAAAAGAAGGCGCTCTCTCTGGGCTCTGATTTTGGTTTTAATAAGCACGGGTCCCCTTCTGGGCTGGGAGGCTAAGAGGTCATCCTGTCCTTAGTCATGCAGAAAAGGGAAGGGGAAGGGGGGGCCGAGTTTAAAGAAGCAGGCGGGCCTCCTGAGTGACTTGGGCCGCTTCTCTTTCAGGGGGTGTCCAGAGCTGTCATGAGATAGGATGACCCTGACAGAAGGAAGCCACCCAGAGGCGCATAGGGCGGTACCGCGGCACGTTCTGCTTTGGAAAAGCAGGCCAGGCTGCTGGCGCCAGTGGGAGCAGCTTTGAGCGCTGGTAAGAGCACTGGCTGGCGAACTAACTGCGGGACTCTGAGCGCCACTGTAATAGGCGGGCCCAGCCGCTGGGAAGGACAAGAGCCGGAGGCCAAACCCGGGCTTTCACCGTGGCTCAGAAAACCAAGCCTCAAGTTTGCATTCTACTTCTTAACGGTTAAGTGACTGTAGGCCTCAGGTCCCTGCAAAGAAGGGGATAATACACATGCTTTCATGGGGTGATGGCCGGGTATATGAAATGATGCAGTCAAAGCCCTTAGCACAGAGATGGCCACACTGTAAATACTTAAATATCAGAAGCCATTATTATTGATGTTAATAAGTATAAGGCATTCCAGAGCCATTTATAAACAGAGTGATGGGGTGGAGGCGGACATGATCAATAAAAACTAATTTCAGGCTATAAAACAGAAGGAATGAAGCCGTTAAAAAAAAAAACAACAACAACCATGAAATAAGAGGGAGCTCCGTTTGTTCAAAATTCTTTCATCCCTCAAAATCTTTGGGGCTTGCCTCACAATTTCTGTAAGACTCAGGAGGGGACTTTCAGAGCTGGAGAGGCAGCCAGCGTCCTGCCTCTTAAAGCCATGTGCTCACCATCTGATCACAGATCCTTTCTTAAAAAAAAAAAAAACAAAAAAAAAAAAACAAAAAAAACTTGGAAGGGAAGAAGTTAAAACGTAGACACACAAACCAGTTGATTCAATAAAGACGTTTTGGTGAGTGTTCATTCCAGGATAATAAACCAAGCAAACGTCTGGCTGTGTTTAAAATCAACAAAACCAGCAGGAAAGGCAGAAAGAAGGGAATGGAGTGATCAGCTTGTTTTGAAAGCTGCCAACGGTGCTGCTTCAGCCGGGGCTGGTGCTGAGGAGTCCCCTGGAGAGGGGAAAGGAGACAAAGGCAGACAGGACGGAAGCTGCGGACAGGAGTGAGGGGAGGACCCCAGGCCTAATGGGCTGCAGATGTGGCCTCCGGCCTGCGGGAAGCTTCCTCCAGGACTCCAGGTCTCTCTGGGAGTACAGGGCTAGGAGGCCAAGGTGGGAGGGGTCAGTGCTAGAACCAAGACCTCCCAACCAGACCGTAAATTTGATTTAATGGGCTACATGTAATGAGCAGTATGATGTGCCAGCCTGTGCTAAGCTCTTTACGGGCATGCTTGCCCCCATTTCATAGGTGAACAAACTGAGGCTCTGAGAGACACTTAGACCTTGCTCACAGTTGCTCAGTGGTAGAGTCATCTGCCTCATTCTTCATCCCCAGCTCCTTAACACAAAGCTGTCATCTATTTGGCCTGGGCAGGGGGAGCCCCAGGGTATGCTACCAGCTGGTTGAGACCCGGGAAATGCAGGTTGGGAGCGAAAAGCTTCCGAATCCCCTGACTGTGAACTCAAATCCAACTGCTGTCTAGACAAGCCGACCATAATGTCATCGGATGAAAGGACTCTTGGCCCAGCTCCCGCATGCAATGGGTGCTCCCCATAGTGCCCGCAGACGCAGGCAGCGTGCAGCCCCCAGGGAGGCCCGGGCCGGGCCGCGTACCGATGGTGCAGTGCTCGCCGTTCCAGCCCGGGCTGCACTCGCACTTGCCGTCGCGGCAGGTTCCGTGCTCCGCGCAGCGCGGGTGGCAGGCGCGCTGGTCGCAGGCCGCCCCCATCCAGCCGTCCTCGCAGCGGCATGTGCCCCCCACGCAGACGCCGTGGCCCCCGCAGTCGGCAGCACAGATCTCTGTGGGGCGGGGGGAGAGAAAACAGGCACTGAGCAAGGTTTTCTGGGCAATAAGGGTCACACTTGGCTCCCCTCTGCCGGGCTCCGTGAGCTGTCAGGGTTCCAGAGGCTCGGGGCTAATCCCTGTGGACAAGGACCTCCTGAAAGAATAGTTCTCCCGGCGGAGGCCTGTCCCCAGCCCCTCTCCTCATCAAAACAGGATGGATTGCAGGCCTCTGCTCTCTCTGCTTCTCCCTGTGGCCAGCCTGTCCCCCACTTTTGTGCTTGCCACTTCCAAAAGGGAGCAGCCTTCGGAACAGATGTGACGGAAAGTCAGATTTAATTAAAAACCAGTTATGTGTGAAAACAAAGCAAGGATGAGCCCCTGATCGCCAAGTCAAGTGCTTGTGGGTTTGGCTGGGGTGCGTGAAGGGTCCTGGGCTTACGTTTCACTCCAGCCTTGACTCTAATTGAGATGGGATAAAAGGGAGGTTGGCCCTCCAGCACCCCATGGGGGTAACTCTGGGTGGCTGTTCTGGGCTTTTGCTGGGTTTATGCTTTGTCCTCTTGCTCATGGCTTCACCCCAACTCCAAGCGCCATTGAAATGGCCTTTCCCATTCAAAGCAATACTGGCTTGGGGGTGGGGGCACTTCACAGCCAGAGTGGAGTTGCCCAGCCCTTCACAAAGGCCCGATTGTGAGATGGCGCAATGCACACAGACGACCTGATTCACAAGCCCCTCAGGCTTGGGGCCAGTGACATCTTCACGGTCGCGCAGGCAGAGGCTGTGGAGGCTCTGAAAACAACTGCTTTTTAGGAAACTGGTTGAACAACTGGGGCCCTTGATGCTCTTAGCCAGGGCTGTGATGGAGACCCTAATTAGATTCTGCGCCTTGTGGCCCAATGTTCTTCAAAAGAAAATCCCAACACCTTTAATTTCTTTCCAATTAGACTGACTGGCACCAGCATCAAGTTGCATTTGCCCATTACCCCTTCCAAGCTGTACTTCTGATTTCAAAGTTACTAACAGTTTAAGTACTTTTGAAAAAGGAAAGAAAATAAAATTATATCTCAGAGGCTCAGAACTTTCATCTTAATTTACGAGGCAATGGCTAAAATGTTCAAGTGAGAGTGAAAAAGCTGGCTTAAAATTCAACATTCAAAAATGAAGATTATGGCATCCGGACCCATCACTTCATGGCAAATAGATGGGGAAACAATGGAAACAGTGAGAGACTTTTAACTTCTTAGGCTCCAAAATCACTGCAGATGGTGACTGCAGCCATGAAATTAAAAGATGCCTGCTCCTTGGAACAAAAGCTATGACCAACCTAGACAACATATTAAAAAGCAGAGACATTACTGACAAAGACCTGTCTAGTCAAAGCTATGGTTTTTCCAGTAGTCATGTATGCATGTGAGAGGTGGACCATAAGGAAAGTTGAGTGCCGAAGAATTGATACTTTTGAACTGTGGTGTTGGGGAAGACTCTTGAGAAGCCCTTGGACTGTGAGGAGACCAAACCAGTCCATCCTAAAGCAAATCAGTCCTGAATATTCACTGGAAGGACTGATGCTGAGGCTGAAACTCCAATACTTTGGCCACCTGATGTGAAGAGCTGGCACATTGGAAAAGACCCTGATGCTGGGAAAGACTGAAGGCAGGAAGAGAAGGGGACAACAGAGGATGAGATGGTTGGATGGCATTACTGACTCGGTGGACATGAGTCTAGCAAGCTCTGGGAGCTGGATGGACAGGGAAGCCTGGTGTGCTGCAGTCCATGGGGTTGCAGAGAACTGGACATGACTGAGTAACTGAACTGAACTGAAACATACTCAAGAGTTAAAAAAAGAACACAGTAAGAGTGTCCGTATATGAGATGTTCCTACACCTGACAACTTGGCCAGCAAACTAGCTAGAGAGGGAGGGCATGCCTACGGTACCACACCAGGTTTCTCGGCTACCCAGAGGAGAGAGAGGCTGCTGGAAAATGCGAGGAAAGAGCCCTGACCTGGAGCCAGGGGATTTGGTCTCTACCCCAGGTTCGGGAGCAGCAGCTTTGTGACCCTGGTCAGGTTCCTTGACTTTGCTGGCGATGCTGCCTCTCAGCATTTCTACTGCCCAACAGGGCCAGCAGAAGTGGACAATGGAAAGTGGTGTGGCAAGATCACTAACTCAAGAAAGATTTCTCAGGACAGTGATGGATGTCACTGGATGTCCAAGGACCGGGTTTGCACGGTTCATGCCTGCTCAACCACTGATCTCCTGAGTGACCTTGGGGAGGTCACTGCCCTCTCCAGGTGTCAGCTTCCTCATCGACTGCTGGGGGAACCAGACGGCAACTGAGACTGTGGGAGTCTCCGATGTAAACATCCTCCATGTTGCACAGCATCATCCATCCCCAGGGCTGGGCCCCTCCTCCTCTGAGAAGTTGTCCACGATTCACCCGGCGGCGGCTGTCTTGCTCGATGCCTTTCCAGATGACACGGTAGACTGCTCTTCCATTTCTGTGTGTATGTCACTGTCAGACGCAGGGCACCCTGAGGCTGGATGAAGTCTTCTGGTCACCTTGAGGCCTGATACCCAGCATGGTTCTTGGCACAGAAAGACCCTTAATTAAGGTTTGTTGGATAACAAATCCATGCGTGCCTGGGGTTACCGGTGCCAAAGGATTTAAAACAGTTCAGGTACACCCTGCTCAGCCTGGCTGACGGTCAGTCCAGGCCTGTCTGTCTGCTGTGAAAACTCCCCGAGTGAGGGTGCGGCTGTGGAGCAGTGTCAAGACAGCCAGCAGCCCTCCAGGAAGGGGGATTTCTCAAGGTGTCCTTCAAGCTTCCTTCCCTTCTCGCTCCCACGGACAGCATGTTGGACTTCCCTCAAGATGAAGGCCGACAGTCTCGGGTCCCTGGGTCTCCCCGTGTCTCGAGTCTGGAATTTCTAGCCCTATGGCACAGCGCTTCAAGGACATCCACCCAAGTGCCTCCGGAGGCGGGCGTGCACTCAGGTCTGGCAGAGACCTCCACCTGAGAGCTTGAGGGAAGGTCAGCTTAGCCTTCGTTTGGGTTTACTCAGCGCATTTCCCAGGTGGCAGTTTATGCTGTGAAAGTAAACTGCAAACAACGCTTCTATTCACTGAGGTGTGAGCCTGGAGAGGGACAGGCTGTATGGGCCAAACCCTTGGTGTTGGGGGCTGTGGGGCTCTTGGGGTTCATAGTCTTGGTATTGAGGGTCGTGGAGCACTTGGAGGTCATGGGGTTGAGAGGAGAAGAGGCAGGTCTTCCCCAGCATTTGAGGGTCTCACTTTAGGTCCTCACTATTGAGTAGTTCCTTCTTTTACTAATTAACCTGGAGGCAGTGTGCACGAAAGACCTGAAGACTTGGGATCAGGTATGACTCCAAAGCTTGGTTCTGCCCATTGTGGAACCTCAGACAGCAGATTCGATTGCTCTGAGCTTCACTTTCTTCCTCTGCAAAATGGGAATGGTGATAGCACCCACTCCAGAGGGAACGCAGCCCTGATGTACAGTTTATCCTGATTCCTTTATTCTTCCAGTAACAGTCCACGCCTGCCTGCTTTGTGCCAGAGACAGTGCCTGGTGCTAGGAACACAGAGCTCAATAGGACACAGTCTCTGCCCGTAGGAGATTGCTGAGCAGAGAAAGCACAAACTGATTGCCAAGATCATCTGAGTGATTTACAGCTGGTACTCACTTCGGCACCTTTCTGCTTATGTGCAATGAATAAAGAATCCTGGATCTTAGGATCAGACAGATTTGGGTTCTGTTCTTGGCTTTGTCCCTTACTGGCTGGGCAATCTTCAAGGTGCCAGTTACGCAATTCACTAAATCTCGATTTCATTTCTGTAAAATGAGGATAAATAACTCCCACTTCACCAATGTTACAGGGCTGGTGTTAGATCAAATGAGATAATGTGGGGGAAAGTCACTTCTGCTTAATACCGTAACACAGGTTTCACAGTTTACAAAGCCCTCTTCACATGTAGTTCCTCAATTAACTATCACTGCAACACTGTGTGAACACCTGGCTATTATCCTTTCAAGAGGTGAGGCTCCCGAGACCCAGAGCGCATACGACAAGGTCGTGTGTTCCTCTGGTCCTTTCGCCTCATTCTGACAATCCTCAGCACACCGCTGCAGGACAGACATTTCACAGATGTGGAGACTGAGTCCCAGACTGGACAGGGGCGGGCTCTGCTCCAAGCAAATCTGGTTCTTCCAGAATATGTGCCCCTGTTTCTGGCTCTGTTGTTCATCCTTTGTTACGTTCAGGTCAGACCCTGGCTGTGTGTGAAATGCAATGAGATTCTCTACGCAGGTTCCCCCATCAGTCTAGCCTACTTTTCTCCTCTGGAGATCGCGGGGCTGTCCCTCCAAACAAAATGGTAAACCTCCGTTTACCACCAGTTTACACGACACGTGCTGCCTGGCACGGAGCTGAGGCTGCCTGGCGGCTGTGCACCCCTCCATCAGGCCTTTTACAAGCTGGGCTGTGAGAGCTCCTGCACATTGTAATGGAAGGGGCCTGAACGGGGTGACCTTGATATTTATGGGGTGCTAGCTGATGGCAATGCAACCTGTCAGTGCTGAGGTTCTCCTCTGAAGATGCACCTCCCGCCTGAGTGCAGGAGGCCCGCTGCCTCGTGGAGGGAGCAGAAGCCTGAGACACTACTTTCTCATTCATCCGCAAAAGGTAGGCCCATTGTCATGCTTCTATATTCCTCAATTATTATTTTTTTTCTCCTTGAAATAAAAGGAGCTGCTTTGTTTTTCCTTTTCCGATTCTGCTTTGGCATTAAAGCAGATATAACTTCCCAGTGTGGTTGGTGAAAACCAAACAGAATGATGCGAAACAATGTGCTTTGAGCTCTCCTGCACCTTTTACATAATGTACGTGGCACTTTGTGAACTTCCGGTCAGAGCTCCTACATCTCAGGTGTAAACTGTGGATGACACTGACTACTGCAGAGACTTGTTTGCTGAATTTCTTTGCTCCCAGCGGGCACTGGGGATCCAATGGTGAGCGTGACAGACACGGCTCTTTCCTGACTCTAAGAAGTGACATCTTAGCATAGCAGATGCATGTAACCTAATGAAGTTAAATGAGTTAAGATGAATGGAAGTGAAGCTTCTAGCATGGAGCCTGGCACACAGTCAGGATATAAACTGCACACACATATTCATATAAGAAAGGAAATGGGGTGTGGAGGCAATGCGGTTCAGATGTGAATTCTGACTTATGTAACATATCTGACACAAGCAAGCATTTGCTAAAGGCTAGGGGACAGTCACGTGGTTCACATCCGTACTTTCTGACTAAATGCTGGAAGACTGGGGCCTGGTGGAATCCTTTGATGTACTCTAGAGTACACAATCCACAGAGGAGACTTGGATTCAGACTTCGGCTGCCCAGTCTCCTTGGGTTCTCGTGGAGTCCTTGGGAGAAGTACTTAATCTCTCTGCATCATACTTCTCCCCCAAATGGGGAGAGGAATAATGGTCCCCTACATGGTGAGTGGTGATAATGGAAGGAAAGGGCAAATGTGTAACTGTGATATGAAATGTGCTCTGTAAACGGTGCCATGTACATCCTGTTACTCACACAACTGATTGATGGGGACCTAAGGCATCCTTTTTTTCCAGTAGTCATGTACAATTGTGAGAGTCAGACCATAAAGAAGGCTGAGTGCTGAAAAATCGATGCTTTTGAATTGGGGTGCTGGAGAAGACTCTTGAGAGTCCCTTGGACAGTGAGGCAATCAAACCAGTCCATCCTAAAGGAAATCAGTCCTGAATATTCATTGGAAGGACTGATGATGAAGCTCTAATACTTTGGCCACCTGATGTGAAAAGCCGACTCATTGGAAAAGACCCTGATGCTGGGAAAGATTGAAGGCAGGAGAAGAACGTGGCAGAGAATGAGATGGTTAGTGTCACTGATTCCATGGACATGAATCTGAGTAAACTTTGGGAGACAGTGAGCCTGGTGAGCTGAAGTCCACGGAGTTGCAAACAGTCAGATATGACTTAGCGATTGAACAACATCAACCAGACACCCAGTATCAGTGCAGCTCTGAGTCACCTGTTAGAGATGCACCTCCCTGAAGAGCAAACCAGTTTCTAGCAGTGGCCTCAAACTTTGGGTGTGAAGTTACACAGCACAGCACCACCAGCCAAGACAAAACAGCCTTCAAAACCATCTATGTGTGTCACTCGGCTTCCTCTTGAAATCAGGTGGAAATCCCTAACTGTCCTAAAGTTCTCATTCCAAGTCTGTAAAGTTCTTGACTCAACTGTGCAGGGCCTTGGGGATGAACCAGGTCAGGCCCAAGAACACCTTAGCTTTTCTGCTGGGAAAAGCCACACCCAGAGCATCTCCCCTTCCCCACCCGCCCTGTGCCCTGCCTCACTGGCATCTGTGTCTATCTTCTCTTTAGACTGGAGGCCCACCTGCCGGCAGGCTCTAGCATTTATTCAATCTCGGGTCCCCGGGAGCAGGCACCAGACCTGGCACAGCATGTGCCTTCAATAAATATTTGCTGAAAGGACAGATGAATTAAAAAAAAACAAACTCATGGAAGAGATGTTATATGAGTCGGTTCAACTCTGTCTCAGCACCATATTGTACCCAATTTACTTGGTTAAATATAGTCACATGGGGGTTCAGTCTCCTTTGTATTTAACTGTCTTAGAAGCTTATCTTCTCCAACCTCCGACTGGAGCTCGCAACCTTAAAGTGTCTCAGTTCTTACACGCTCATTCACATCTTCCTTCATACCCATGCCCACACCCATCCCCTTTCTATGATGCAGAAGCAGGTGGACACATGATGAAGAGGTTGGGGAAATATATATAGTTTGGCTGTTGGTTAACTGTGCTCCAAAGTGTATACATGAGGGAAAGGCTGCCCCAGGCTCCTCTCATGAAATGTTCATCCCCATATGAACCTGGACAAAGCCTGGGACCTATCACAGCTATGTTTTAATTTGTTTGGATTTACTTTACAATCCCCTTCATTAAAATAACTGGTAAGGGAAACTGTCTTTCCTCCAAAGGGAGAGATTTATATATAATTTTCCTATAAAATTTCTTCCACTTGGAAAGATGCTCAAAATTGACACAAGTGGGAGATAGAGGGGACCTCATGCAATGATCGGTGCACCTTCTTCCTGAGCAAGGAACAGATGTAAGTGAAGCTGTCTTTAAAACTCCAGGGATGTGAAAGCAGAGCTGTGACCTCCCGGGAAGACTGTAATAAGTTTGTATTTGGCATTAAAAGGGATAAAGGCGAGAACTGTTCTATTCTGCTTAGAATGTGAGTTTCTTAGAGTGATCTTAAGAAATTTTAGTAAGCATTAACTAATTTTAAATGGCATACTGACTCAATGGACATGAGTTTGAGCAAGCTCCGGGAGTTGGTGATGGACAGGGAGGCCTGGCGTGCTGCAGTCCATGGGGTCGCAAAGAGCTGGACATGACTGAGCAACTGAAATGAACTGAACCGAACTGAATTTTAAATGGTTTCCACTAGGACTTTCTGTTGCATCACTAGCTCATCTGAGTTAGTGCACAATTTGGGGAATTTGTCGGAAATCCTGGACCTTGAAAATTCCTTAGGGAATTTCTCATGAAGTCCTTGGACACTTTAAGTGTGTCCCTACACTAAACAGCATTTGGGGCAAAAAATAAGGGCAAATTATAGAACCACTGTTGATGGCACACAAATAATATCTCACTAAATTCTCACAACACCCCTGCAGTTATATTTGTACTCCCTGATCATCACTGAGCAAAGAGCTTGGAGAAATTAAGTGACTTGCTCAGAGGCCCTTAGCTAGAATGAAAGGTGACTATGATTAACACAACTTTTTTGGTCTGTAAGCAGCAGGATCTGGTTTAGGTAAAACCTCAGATGTAAAGTGACATATGTCCTTATTAATTATGTATTATATCATCAGCCCAGCTAGACTAGCGAATCTCTGAAATCAGAATCTGAGTCTCCTTTTTCACCCTGACTCAATGTTTATCGTGTTCAGTACTTTTCCTTTCGTTTGTCTCTTTATCTGTCTTTTCAACCTCCATTCATCTATCTGCCTGTCCATCAGCCCATCCATCTGTCCATCTACCCATCATCCAATCAGCTCTTCAGTCAACAGGCCATCTAACTGCCCATTCATCCATCGATCTTCCATCCATCCATCTGTTCATCTATCCACCCATCCATCTATTGTGTGACTTGGACAAGTTACTCCAACTTTCTGTGCCTCAGCTTTCTCACCTGCAAAATAGAGACACCAGCATCTCAGGCTCATGTGGGGCTGAAGGAGCATCATGTAATGCGCCTAATGTCATGCGCACCTTTTGTGGAGCAGCAGCAGCAGTAGTGTTAGTCACTCAGTCGTGTCCGGCTTTGCAACCCCATGGGCTGTAGCCTGCCAGGCTCCTCAGTCCATGGGATTCTCCAGGCAAGAATCCTGGAGAGGACTGCCATCCCCTCCTCCAGAGGATCTTCCTGACCCAGGGATCGAACCCGGGTCTCCTGCACTGCAGGCAGATTTTTCACCGTCTGAGCTACAGGGAAGTTCTGAATACAGCAACTATTTTATGTTTACGTTCTAGAAGAGCCAGGGGAGGGAGGTGCAGTTTGAAGATATACTGGGGAAAGCACGGGGAGGGTGTGGGCAACTGAGGTGCCTCTCAAGAACTGGAGAGGACTCGACGTGGAGCCTAATCAGGAGGCTAGGCTTCCTGTGCCTTGTGCCCTCGGGAGAGGTGAGCGGCAGAGACCTGTGCAGGGCACAGGCGAGGGTGATGAGAGAGCGTTAATCCACAGCCTTGGGGTTCTCCGTGAAGGAGGAGCCTCCACTGAGCAGGATGCTGACGGAGAGATGTGGACATTCGAAAGAGCCCCTTGCAGACTGAGCACAAGAACTCGCCAAGTGCAGGATGAACTGCAGCTGGAAGCGCTCAGGAGAGGCTGAAGAGCGTGAGCACGCCGTGACTTGGGTTGCGGCGCTCTGAGGCCTGGCCGTGAGATCAGGGACAGTGAGGAGCTGGAATAACCCTGGGTTTTGCTAGGGGGATGTGGAAGACAGGTGCAGACATGGAGAACTGAGAGTGATGGAAGGAGGCAGCTGTAGATGAAGGACCAAGGGGGAAATGGACGAGAAGGAGGGTGAGCCAGGAGATGCTGGGCAAGAAGTGGCTTGGACGTGGCCAGGGAATTGCCTTCAGGTGGGTTTAGGGGTAAGAGAGAAAAAGAGGAGGAAAACTTAGAAGGGCAGTTTTCACAGTCAGAGCGTGAGAAGGCATCTTCAGTTCAGTTCAGTCGCTCAGTCATGTCCGACTCTTTGCGACCCCACGAATCGCAGCATGCCAGGCCTCCCTGCCCATCACCAACTCCCAGAGTTCACTCAGACTCACGCCTATCGAGTCCGTGATGCCATACAGCCATCTCATCCTCTGTCGTCCCCTTCTCCTCCTGCCCCCAATCCCTCCCAGCATCAGAGTCTTTTCCAGTGAGTCAACTCTTCGCATGAGGTGGCCAAAGTACTGGAGTTTCAGCTTTAGCATCATTTCTTCCAAAGAAATCCTGGGGCTGATCTCCTTCAGAATGGACTGGGTGGATCTCCTTGCAGTCCAAGGGACTCTCAAGAGTCTTCTCCAACACCACAGTTCAAAAGCATCTATTTCTGCTTTATTGACTATGCCAAAGCCTTTGACTGTGTGAATCACAATAAACTGTGGAAAGTTCTGAAAGAGATGGGAATACCAGACCACCTGACCTGCCTCTTCAGAAACCTATATGCAGGTCAGGAAGCAAAGGTTAGAACTGGACATGGAACAACAGACTGGTTCCAAACAGGAAAAGGAATATGTCAAGGCTGTATATTGTCACCCTGCTTATTTAACTTATATGCAAAGTACATCATGAGAAACATTGGGCTAGAAGAAGCACCAGCTGGAATCAAGTTTGCCGGGAGAAATATCAATAACCTCAGATATGCAGATGACACCACTCTTATGGCCTAAAGTGAAGAGGAACTAAAGAGTCTCTTGAATAAAGTGAAAGAGAAGAGTGAAAATGTTAGTTAAAAGCTCAGCATTCAGAAAACTAACATCATGGCATCCGGTCCCATCACTTCATGGGAAATAGATGGGGAAACAGTGGAAACAGTNCCTAAAGTGAAGAGGAACTAAAGAGTCTCTTGAATAAAGTGAAAGAGAAGAGTGAAAATGTTAGTTAAAAGCTCAGCATTCAGAAAACTAACATCATGGCATCCGGTCCCATCACTTCATGGGAAATAGATGGGGAAACAGTGGAAACAGTATCAGACTTTATTTTGGGGGGCTCCAAAATCAATGCAGATAGTGATTGCAGCCCTGAAATTAAAAGACGCTTACTCCTTGGAAGGAGAAGGCGTCTTAGAGATCCTCTAACCATCCTGTGGACAACATAGGCCAAATACAGGGAGTGCAGAGTGACATGTAGGTTGGTACTTGAGCAAGCGCTTGACGGCTGCCTTAGAAAATGCTCAGATAGGGGACTGGCCGAATGGCTAAGAGTGGCGGGGCTCACTGCTCTGTGGCCTTTCCTCTGTGCCTCTGGACAGACTGCTTTCATGGTCCAGCTGCTCCTTTCCCCCAGTCTTCACATGCTGAACTCTGGCTCCAAAGCTTCCTCTTCCTTGAAGCCACCTTCCAATTTCCCAACTGGAAGGGGCTTCATCTCCTGCCTTCCCAAAGCACTCTATGCAAACCTTTCTTTATCAGGGTTATTAGTCTGCCCGTGTTGCCTCCAGAACCCTCCCATCAGCAGATTAGTCTCTGCATCCCACACCGAGTCTCATATAGAAAACGTATCCTTAGACTGCATCCGCCAGGTTCCAGTGCCCCGAGGCAGGGTACTCCACAAAACTCTTCAAGGCCCTATTTTGCACAGGACAGATTTAGGCAAGCTGGGTATAAAAGCCAGCTCTGATACCTCCCAGCTCCGGGAGACAAACATTACACATAGCTGAGTCTTATTTTCGTCATTTCTGAAACAGCAGTAAAGACAGAATCTGAAAACTGAAAATATATTGAGCATCTACTATGTGACAGGCACCCTTTGATGCTGGGGATTCAAATATGGTATTAAATTACTCCTGTCTTCAAGGAACTCAAGTCTATCTAGGTGTATAAATGGGCATAAAGCTGGCCACCATGCCTGGCACACAGTAGGCTAATTGCAATTTAACCTTCTCTTCCACAGGCCAGAAATCCCTGCATTTTGAATGATTTGGCTCAAATATAGCATCTCTCTCCCTCCCNGGAAGTGCAGAGTGACATGTAGGTTGGTACTTGAGCAAGCGCTTGACGGCTGCCTTAGAAAATGCTCAGATAGGGGACTGGCCGAATGGCTAAGAGTGGCGGGGCTCACTGCTCTGTGGCCTTTCCTCTGTGCCTCTGGACAGACTGCTTTCATGGTCCAGCTGCTCCTTTCCCCCAGTCTTCACATGCTGAACTCTGGCTCCAAAGCTTCCTCTTCCTTGAAGCCACCTTCCAATTTCCCAACTGGAAGGGGCTTCATCTCCTGCCTTCCCAAAGCACTCTATGCAAACCTTTCTTTATCAGGGTTATTAGTCTGCCCGTGTTGCCTCCAGAACCCTCCCATCAGCAGATTAGTCTCTGCATCCCACACCGAGTCTCATATAGAAAACGTATCCTTAGACTGCATCCGCCAGGTTCCAGTGCCCCGAGGCAGGGTACTCCACAAAACTCTTCAAGGCCCTATTTTGCACAGGACAGATTTAGGCAAGCTGGGTATAAAAGCCAGCTCTGATACCTCCCAGCTCCGGGAGACAAACATTACACATAGCTGAGTCTTATTTTCGTCATTTCTGAAACAGCAGTAAAGACAGAATCTGAAAACTGAAAATATATTGAGCATCTACTATGTGACAGGCACCCTTTGATGCTGGGGATTCAAATATGGTATTAAATTACTCCTGTCTTCAAGGAACTCAAGTCTATCTAGGTGTATAAATGGGCATAAAGCTGGCCACCATGCCTGGCACACAGTAGGCTAATTGCAATTTAACCTTCTCTTCCACAGGCCAGAAATCCCTGCATTTTGAATGATTTGGCTCAAATATAGCATCTCTCTCCCTCCCTCCCCCCCCCACCCCCCCAAAAAATTGGGCAGATGGCTTTTTAGTCTCAGCGCAGGTTTCAGGAAGCAGCCAGAAGGGAGGGAGGCACAGGAAAAGGGCGTCTGACTCCTTCACAGTAATTAGTCTCCTTTGACATTGAGGCCGAAGCCAAGTCACTCTCCTGTGCCTCTCACCCTGCGTCGCTGTCACGGCAGACGCAGAGCTGCTCCAAGCCGCACCTCGCACTCCCAGGTCTAGATGGCAGGAAGCTAACGAGCCTTGGAGACCACATGGCCTTTCACCTCCCTCAGGGAGCTCGGAAAGCTCTCAAACCAAGCAGAAAAGTGGATTCCAGTATGTCAGTGCAGAGCAGTCTCCAATCCATTCTCCCAGGACCAGAATTTCAAGCTTTGCGAAGCACCTATCACAGGAAGTAGGAAGCCACCACTATTCATCTTAATTGGAGGGTATTCTGGCTTCCTGATTAGGGGATTTCAAAGCTAGCACGGGGGAGGCCTTCAGACAGTCTGACTTAGCTGAAGGATAACAAGCCAGGACTGGAGAGCAGAGACACCAAAACTGGTGACTGGGATGTGTATTTTTAGCTGGGGCTAAAACAATGCCTGCATGAAAGGGCCCAAGTAGGTAAACTGAGAGACATCTGGTGTTGAGACCTCCAGCCCTGACATCCTTTTGGGAAGCCCTGCCTCTCCATCCAGTCATGTGCTCATCCATCTAACTCTGTCCTGATCACCTCCTCCTGGAAGTCCCCTAGGCACCTCCAAGTGCATGCCAAAATTAGAGAAAGCTTGCTGAAGCCAAACCTGACCGTGTCGCAGATCTGCCTGAAACGTCCCAGGGGCTTCCACTGACAGATGAAATCTAAACTCTTTCAAGGCCATTCATGATCTGATGCCT
>SJYV01028323.1:975853-988028 GCA_006410875.1 Neotragus pygmaeus | reverse complement strand
ATATGGGATGATAAAACTTCAAAAGAAAGAAGGAGAGAGCAAAAGAAGTCAGCTTATTAGCTGACGTTTCATAAACACGGTAAAACCTGTTAGAGCAGACAGGGGATCGGACGAAGGCCCAGGAAACCCCCACTCAAAACACAAGGAGTCTGCAAGGATGCTTCAGCAGAGAAACAGAAGTAAGAGAAACAGAAATAAACAGGACCAGATGGCCCTTCTCGGAAGAGAGACTAGAAGTGAAAACACTTCTTTTCAAACAGTGATGTAAATCAAATTGCTAAACAACTTCTACGTCTCTGTAAGTGACCTGGCCCTCCAGGGCGCTGCCCAGGACAGGCTGATCAGGAGAAGGACAGCGTCTCCTCCTTGACCCACACGACACAGTGGGACCCAGGGTGGAGCGGCCCCACTGTTTCTGGAGGGATCTCCTCTTTGTTTCTCTCTCCTTCACAGCGTCTTCGCCTCAGGGGATGAAAATGAAAAGGGGAAGCCTAAGAAGGTCAGCAACGTCAGGTTGAGAAAGCCAATGCCTTTGTTCAAGGGAACCAGGCCCCTGGTTGAGCTCAGACAGCCTCATTACAGAGGTAATCCGCATCAAAGTTAATAGGTCTGAATCAGAACCTCCAGTCACACTCGGATAGCGCAGACAGCCCGTCTCTCAGAGGAGACGGATGCTTTCCAGACACTAATCCCTTCCCGCTCCCCGTTCTTTTAACACGGGCCCATTATGTTCTCTCCTTTTAGGGGAAATGATGCTTTGAGAGGGGACTACTTATTACATCCCCAGTAGATTAGAAGACAAGCTCTCCCTGGAGCCTCTTGCACCCACTGGAGAAAGTGCCAGGGCCCTAGACAGTAAACAGTGGGAGGTTATGACCATTAGCATCGCCCATCGGTTTCAAGGTCCGTCCATTTCAAAAGGCCTTGGATACAGTGAATGGAGTGAAACAGGAGACAAGCTTCAGCTGTCTCCAGAAAGCTGCTAATGACATAACGGCTGACGTTCAGGGGGCATTTCCTGTATGTCAGACACTGAGCTCTGTGCTTCACATGAGTCATGTAACCCAGTCCTCACAATGAGCTTCTGTGAAAAGGAATTCCCATTTTACAGATGAGGAGTCTGAGGCTAGCGAGTGTGGCAGAACCAGGACTCAAACTCACATCTAACGCCAGAGTGTGCACTCTTGACGGCTACACTCTATTGCTCCTGATAAGACCCCTCCTCTCATCGGGAAATCCCACGTGGTCAGGAGGAAAGAGTACAGGGTTTGAGGTGAGAAGACCTGGGCTGAATTCCGGCCCTGCCATCAGGTAGGGCTAAGACCATGGGTGTGTTGATACCCTTCCCTGGGCCTCAGGGTTCTCATTTGCGAGACAGACCAGTTCGGCTTACCGCACCTGGTTAGGTTTCCTGGGGAACAACTGACATCACTATTGAGTTAGCAGTTCACTTTTAAACTTTGTTCTGTACAGGTGTGTACTTACTTTATGAAGGAGGGAGACACGCCTATGAATACCTAGGAGCTACAAACAAGACCACACACATATACATATACACACATGCAGAGGGGTGTGACAATGGAAGGCAACCTTTGGAGGTCTACAAGAGGCGCATATTCAGAAATGGAGCGCAGAGATGCTTAAAGGGGAGGAGAAAGACCTCAGACTGTGGAGCTACAAAGACTGGGTCCAAACCTGGCTCTGCCATCCACCAGCCGTGGGACCTTGGGGAGGTCATTTGTCTCCCTGAGTCTCAGTTTCCTCAACTATAAAATCGAGATGATTACCCCTCCCCAGTAGGCATGTGTGCATGCCCAGCCAGTCGGTCGTGTATGTCCTACTCTTTGCGACTCCATGGACTGTAGCCCACCAGGCTCCTCTGTCATTGGATTCTCCAGGCAAGAATACTGGTGTGGGTTGGCATGCCCTCTTTCAGGGGATCTTCCCAACCCAGGGATCAAACCTGTGTCTCCTGCATTGGTAGGCAGGTTTTTTTCTTTTTTCTTTTTTTTTTACCGCTAGCACCTAGGTGGCTCAGATGATAAAAGAATTTGCCTGCAAGAGACCTGGGTTCAGTTCCCAGGTTGGGAAGGTCCCCTGAAGAAGCGAATGGCAACCTACTCTAATATTCTTGCCTGGAGAATTCCATGGACAGAGGAGCCTGGTGGGCGATACAGTCCATGGGGTCGCAAAAAGTTAGATACGACTGAGCTTTCACTTTCAGCACCTACTAGTGCTGGAAGTTAAATGACACCGGGCTTCTGGCCCAGAACCTTGCATACGGTTAGTGCTCAATACACACCCTTCTCTTCCCCTCCCTGAGCAGGACCTAGTGACTGCTGCCAGTGACGTCCTGGCTCGGGGCGGGGGTGGCGGTCGCAGGCCTGCTCTGGAGGCTCCGTCTGCTCCCGGGGAAGCCCGCCAGCCATTTCTGTCTCACGGGGAGGAGCCGAGCTGCCCTCCACCCCACCTGGGGTCCTACCTTCCTCGCAGTTCTCGCCCTTGTAGCCGGGGTTGCAGATGCAGGTGCCCATGATGCAGGTGCCGTGGTGGCTGCAGGCCACGTCGATGCACTGGTTGGTGGGCACGTCGCACTCGGCGCCCTTCCAGCCGCTGTGGCACAGGCACCGGCCCTTCATGTACTGGCCGTTCCCACTGCAGAGCACGGGGCAGGAGGCTGCGGAGACAGTGCCGGGAGCCTGGCGTGGATGTGCGCCCTGGTATACTCCATCTGTCCCTTTCCCCCCCGGGCTTCAGGTACTTTGCCATAATTCCCATATGTGTCCACCTGTCTGCTTCTCTTGCTTTATTTCATTCCAGTTAAAACACGTCTGGAACTGTGGGTTAAAGTATAGAGTGCAGGGCCTAAAGAATACAGCTGGGGCCCACTGAACGTTGCTTTCTCCTGTCCCCCTCATTACTGGTGGCTGCATGGTGGTCGCCAGGCTCCTTAGACAGGAGGCTTCAATCTGTTCCTTGGGCTGGCCCCAAAAGACAGCTTGGCCTGCTGCTCACTCCGCACCCAACAGCACTCTCCTCCTAGAAGAGCTACGTTTCACTTCCTCCATCCTCACGTGCTGGACCACTTCGTGTCTTTAACCCAGCCACTCTCCAGCTTTCCCTGTCTTTCCGGCCTCCACTCAAGTCCCACACGCCACTGCTCCGATAAGAGAATAGCTGAGCCCAATGTGGCTCTTTAAAGTATTATCTTACTACTCTGCCACTTAGCGTAAAAGGTTTTGTGATCATCTGTATGAAGGACACTATATAAAAATAAATTACGTTGCATTGTGCTCTAAGTACCGACAGCCTTACCGAGATACAATAAGGCTGCTTTACACACGACTCTTAAGTGCATATGGGATGAGACAGTAATTCTTGTTAGGAGGAATGCCTCATTTTCTCTCTGCACCACCTTCCCCCGGCTCCCACCTGGCCTCCTTCCTTTTTAAAGCACTCAGCAGGTAATCACTATGCTTCCTCAGGGCTGCTGGCTCTGCTGCGTCAGCCTGAGTCTATGTTTCATGTTAGGAAGGATAAGCAGAAGCCCCAGAGTAGCATTACGGCATGCATTTGGAGGGTGCTGTGTCCTCAGCTTGGAAAGCTGTCTCTGCCTTCCGCTGATGAACAAACTCAAGGATTTGGTCTCCGTTCCAATGTCACTTCACCTGGAGAGCCTTTCCTATTCCTCATTGCACCCAAGCTAGGACCCTTCCACGCTGACAGATGTTTCTGCATCTAACTTGCTCTAGCGGGCTTCACCTGTCACTGACTGCTTTGTCATCATCTGTTTCTCTGTCACTCTCCCCGACTGAGAGGTCCTGGGCTTGAGTCTTGCTCAGTGTGGCAACCTCAGTGTCCAGCACAGGACCAAGTCCTAAAGGGCGCTAAGCAAACACCGGTGGGATGAGGCAAGAGGGGGAAATGGAGAAACCAAAGGAAGGGGACTTTTTCTTTCCCCAAAAGGAGAGCCAAGTTCTCAGGACTATCGATCATCCTGTAGCATTTTTCTTGTTAATTCTTCCAGGATAGAAACGATACCTGAATGCTCAGGCAAATCACGGGCAGCCTTTAAACGCCCCCCACAGTGGTTACCATTAGCATCATACATGCCTGAAGAGGAGGCAGCACTAGGGTCCCATGAAGAGAAGTCTCGCCTCCCAGTCCCTCCCCTCGGTGGTCTCTGCCAATATCCCACTTGCGTTGTAATAAGACTGCAACCTAGCAACAGCTCAGGCCCTCCCCAAAGCCAGAGACAAACATTCGCTGGAGATGCACGTCAAAGACGCTTGGCAAACGCTGATTGGTCCTCCAAAGGGAAATCTACTTTTGCAAAGGACTCCGCGGCCACCCCTCTTGCTCCTACAACAGACACGGGGTTCCCTGTGGCCGCCCTTCCCTCCTGCCCTCCCTGGGCATGCGTCATGGATAACACGACTGGGACGGGGCTCTGCCTGCAGACCTCCCCGCCAGGGCTCCGGCGGACCGGCCCCTGGGAGCCCTTCTCGCGAGAGGCGGGAGCTGGCTGGGATTTCTGCCCTTGGCCTGAGGATTGGGACCCGCAGGCCCACGGGGTGGGGCAGGGCTCTCACCTCGGCCGCAGTCAGGGCCCAGGAAGCCCAGGAAGCAGTGGCAAGTCCCAGAGATGCAGTCGCCATTGCCGTAGCAGTTGCTGGGACAGTTATCCACCGACTCTGTGGGAGAAAAGAGAAGCAGAGCTGCAAAAGGAGGCTTCCTTACCCAAACAGAGGCCCGGGAGTCAGCCTCGGGTGAACCACGACCCACACATCCCAGCGCTTTTGACGCAGTCACTGAAAGGAGTCAGTCAAGTTAAAAATGTATGTTCTGTTTACTCTTGCTGAGGTGCATCTCAGCTGACATTAAGAGATGTGTTTGGGGAAATATGCCCCTAAACCAATTTTTAATAAATCAAATTTGTATCTACAATGCAGAGAAAATTTTCGGCTAAACACACTGGGCGCAAATGCATGGTTTAACCCGTTAGTGGTTATCTTTGGAGGCTGGCTGATGGGGTGATACCTATGGTCTTGACCCTTTTTTGTGGTTTATATTTTTCTCATAATGGGCTGATAATCTGTGTATCCAGTTCCTCCCCCCACCCCACCCACAAAGCTACTGGGGATTTGTAAATTGGTCTCTTCCCACCTCTGATTCACCATCTCTCAGTCCAGACTCCACCATCTCTCACAGGGCTAACACTACAGCCTCAAGGCTGGCCTCCTCTTCCTACCCCAATTCATTTACCACCCAGCACTCTGAGCCACCTCTCTGAAACAGATCTCAGCCTGTCCTCCTACTAAAAACTCTTCAGTGTCCCCTGCCCCCCATTTGCCGAAATGAAAAGAGCCAAGCTCCTTCAAAAAGCATTGGAATTTTCCTTCACGTCCCCTTTGCCCTTCCCGTATCCCTGGCATCTGCAATCAGTGCCCACTTTCTGCAGGGCTGCTCCTTTCTCTAACGCATCCTGGTACATTTGGTATCATCTGTGTGACATGTCAAGGAAATACAGGCTTCATTGCAGGAAGCTTTTAGTAAAAAGCTTTAGTAAAAAAGTTTTAGTAAAAAAACCTAATCAATGGTTAGTAGCTCCAGTTAGTACACATGCTATATAGAAAATCTGTTTATTTGGATCAGCCCGTTTCTCAATCACTCTAGGTACGGCATAAAGGAAGAAGCCACTGTATCTTGAATGGCTTCTTTGTGCCACCTATTTCCACACAGCTTATTTCATCTTACTGCCACCAAATCTTCAAGCGTATCTATATCCCTACTTTACGAATAGCAACAACACGAGGAGGCTGATAAAGAGATGAAGGGACTTGCTGAAGGCCTCAAGAGATACTAATTCATGGATGCAGAATCTGAATCTAGGCCTTTGGACCCCAAGCCTGGTTTTCCTCAATGATGCTGTGTTTTCTGGACCTTGAAGGAATTTCTCAGCCACAACCAGGAATGAACGAGGCAGATCTGTGACTCAGTGAGGCCAGTCCTGATGACAACAAAGGACCAGTTAGAAGGCAGTGAATTCTAGGACTTTCAGAGCTTGAAGGGATCTAGGGAGACCTGACTCTGGGGCCCATTTTTCCAGAATCATGTTGGGTGACCTAAAGCAACTTCCTCCCCACCCACCATTTCTGGGCCTCATCTTCCTTATATGTGAAATGAAGGTGATAGCAGAGGTGGTGAAATGAAGGCGATAGCAGAGAGGATGCCCAGGACTGTTTCCTGTTCTAAAATTCTATAAGCTTCTGTGCAGAAAAGACATGCCAACAAGGGCGGCAAGTCTTAGGGTTAGGGTTGACCAATGCAACAGCAGCTGATATGGGGCAAAACCAGCAGAGGAAGGCTTCTGGGAGGAGATGAGCATGAAGGATGTCTTGAGTATGGGTAGATGGTGATGTTGAGGAGCTCACGGCATAGGGCGTTTCCCAGAAAGGTCTCTTCCCAGTTGTCTGCCATTACCAACTTGGAAATGACTGAAAAGGGGCTCAAATGTGCAAATGAGTGGGAAATTTCCTTCACTTGCTGTCCCTCTGATAATATCAACAGCATACTACACCAACACAGAGTTAAGAAGAAGAGGGTCTAATCTAGTCTGTATTCTCAGTTCAAGGGTTCGGAAGCCATTTGGGACCTGGCAGAGCAAGACTCACAAGCCAGAGCCCTGAGCATCTCAGTGCTCCACTGGCTTTGCCTGGAAGAATATGCTTAATCACTTGTGTCTGACTCTGTGACCCCATGGTCTGTAGCCCGCTGTAGGTCCACAGGATTCTCCAGGCATGAACAATGGAGTGGGCTGCCATTTCCTCCTCCATTTGGGTTGGGATCTTCCTAACCCAGGTCTCTTGCATCTCCTATACTGGCAGGCAGCTTCTGTACTACTAGTGCCACGTGAGAAGAATCTACATGCCTTTAAGTTTGTAAAGCCTCTATGTTAGGAGGGGCGTCTTAGAAACCATTTTTATAAAGGATAACTTAGGATGTTTTCTCTTTAATATTTTTTTTAAAATAAGAGAGGCTTCCCTGGTGGTCCAGTGGTTAAGAATCCACCTGCTAATGCAGGGGACATGGGTTCGATCCCTGGTCCAGAAAGATTCCACATGCCATGGGGCAACCAAGCCTCTGTGCCCCAACTACTGAGCTCACACTCTCTAGAGCCTACGTCACAACCTAGAACCTGTTCTCTATAACAGGGGAAGTCAACACAGCGAGAAGCCCATGCATAGCAATGAAGACCCAGTGCAGTCAAACAAACAAAAACATAAATAAAAATAAGAATCTTAAGTAAAGTTTAAGGCAAGATTGTTTTCACTTTAAGCTTCAAGGCTAATGGTGCAATTTGAGGGTGGGTTCCACCTGCAGTCTTGCAGAAGGAATAAAGGACAGAGAAGCCAAAGGCCTGCTTCCACCTCTTGCGGTACTGCGGAAGGGCTCCGGGACCTTGGTCATGTCCTTGATCTTCCTGCACCTGTGTCCTCGTCCTTGTGCTTGCTCTTCCCAATCTCCCATGATGGGCGGCTCCTACTCCTACTCAAATCCAACGCAAATGTCACTTCCTTGTACAAGTCTTCCTCATTTCTTAAACAGGCTAAGTTACTCCTGGGACTTTTTCTGTCACTCCTATTGAAGGACCAGGCAGCGGACATGGTTGACTGTGTACTTCTTGAGGACAGAAGCCGAGTTTATTCACCTATGCATTTGGCTGGGTTTCCAAAGAAGGGTCTCAATGAACATTTGCTGCTGTCCCCTAAAGAATTCAGCTAGATGATCTCAGAGAGCACTCACAGGTCTGAAATCTTATGGTCCAGGTCTGCTCAAACTCAGTGGTATAACAGCTGTCTCCCAACACCACAGCCATAATTTCCAGCTATGCTTTTAACAGGGTTGGTTGCAGGTAAGGGTCACAGACTTTCTAAATTTTGATTTATGAACTCTGTAGGATACAAACCTGTTAAATTCAAAATGCCTTCCTCGTGAAAAGGTGTATTTTCCGTGACTGAATATTGTGTTGGTTGCTGAATTTGACAGACTAGAAGCCTGTTTGCTACAAAACTTGCCACAGGCTGTTGGTGTCAGCGAAGGCAGGAATTTAGGAGACAGGGAGTAATTTTACGATGGCAACATGGAAGTAGAAGCGAGATATTTGGAGGCTATTTCTCCTTGATGAAATGTTTATGTATACAGTCTTTCTTCTTCTTGGAAGGATTTCAACTACTTGGGGTCCACTTGGAATCCTACAAATAATGAGTCTCCATTGACCAAATATCTCTAAGCTGAATGCTAGTGCAGAAGTGACACTCACTGGCTTAGGAGAAGTGTGAACTTTATTGCATAAACATGTTGCTATGTTTCCAATTAGTGTCTGGTGAGTTTCCCTCCCTACAGTCCCTTCCTGCTTTGCGCATGTTTAAACTGCAGCGGCCTTCATGTAGCAGAAGGTGTACCCTAGGTCTGCTGAGATCTGAATTAAAAGTTCGGCTGCCTGTACATAACTTAATTTTCATAATTCGGTAAAATGGTATGTTGGAGAACAGAGCTTTCCCCTAGCTTTTGCTTTTCTATCACAACAGTGGGTTCTGCTAGAACTGTGATTTTCAGGAACTTGTCTTTCCTTCCATCAATACTGGAATTCAGAGTTTAAATGCTTCCTGAGCTTGTTCTCTGGACATGTGTTCTGAGTGGGCGTGCTCTCTGAATGTTGAACAAAATATTGCTCAAAATACAAAGGGGCCTTTGCAGAAGGACAAAAACACAATGATGCTCCTTCTGGAGAAAACACAGGAGACGGGAGAACACAGAGGCCTCAGTGAGCCCACAGCGGTGCCTCATTTGTCTGTTCACCTCCCTTTTCCATGGATAATCTGGTAGCATCGCCATGTCAAGGTGAAAGATGATCACAGTTGGTGAGTATGTCTCCTGAGTCTAAGGCTGATGCCTGGGAAAGCCTGCCTTCAGCTGCCACTTGTCCTGCTTTTCTCTTTTGAAATCCCGGAGCCTGATTTTGTAGAAAACAAGGGGAGACCACAGGGAACATCCTGCCTGTCAGGGCTACTGGGCGGCCTGACCGCCTGCTCGACTGCTGTTTCACAGGCGGAATGGCGAGGAGAGGAGAGGAGGCCTGTCTCCCTCATCGGCTCGCTTCAGGCCCTGCTCTGAGCAAGCAGACCTTTGCGGTGACTTGAGCCTGAGGCTGGACCCCAACACCAAAGACAGAAGGAACCAGCTGTGAGCAAGGTCAGAGCCCACTAGCCATCCTTGTCTCGCTCTTCTGCTCACCCAGCACTTATCCCTCCCACCCAGCACCTCCTCCATGCATTGTTCACCTGGGATATGTCCCAGCTAACAGAAGGCCACCCTTGCTGCCTGCAGCTCCTTCCCCTGCTTCTCGTCTCTGCTGAGGTTGCAAAAGTGGATGCTGGCAACTCTTTGAAAGCACTTGTCTAAAGAGCCAAGGTCCACCTACTGTCCAAGAGAAGTGTACTCTCCGATGCCTCCTTCTCCTTAGGAGTTTGGATGCTAATGCTTCAGGCAAGAAGGAGGGAACGTGGACTCCAGAACAGCTAACTGGATGGCTGAATACATCACTCGACTATAGCTGGTGAAATTTATACTTCAGGTTCCGTCTGTTATATCCTTTTTGATCCTGAAGAGGGGTTGGATTTATTATTGACAACCAAAAAAAAAAAAAAAAAAAGAGGGAAACAAACTAGAATGCACAGGTGGAGTGTTAATTCTACAGTTACTCTAATAGAGACCCTCGCAATCTCTCACATGGAATGGGGAAAGGCCTCTCATATATTCTAATTTATTCCTTATAAATATGAGAATTTGGTACCTTTGCCACCATTTCACAGTCTGAGATGGAGACCAAGAGCTGAAGTCACAGTGCTACAAGGGTGAATCTGGTAGGTGAATCAAGTTTTGTCTGAAGGTAAAGTTTATGGTAGCTGGCCTGGACCGTAAGTATGGGCTCTGGTACCATACCAGTTGGGCTTCCCAAGGGGCACTAGTGGTAAAGAACCCACCTGCCAGTGCAGAAGAAGTTAAGAGACCTGGGTTCAATCCCTGGGTCAGGAAGATCCCCTGGAGCAACCTACTCCACTATTCTTGCCTGGAGAATCCCATTGACAGAGGAGCCTGGTGGGCTACAGTCCTTAGGGTCGTAAAGAGTCGGACACGACTGAAGAGACGGTATGCATGTGCCGTGCTAGTTAGAAGCCCTCTGGAAAAGTTGTCTCTAAACATGTTTCCATCTGTGAAATGCGGTTATAATAGCACCCACCTCAGGGGGTTAGTCTGAAGAGCAAATAGTGAAACACGGTGCATGTAAAGAGGTTTGCCCAGGACTTGGCAGAGTTGGCATTTTGGTTTTAAGGGAGGGTCACACATGTCTTCTATTTGTGAACCAAAGCAACATGTGGCCTTGGTCTAATGAATCAAAAGAAGGCAACATGGGTTCTTGGGGGGAAACACACATACACACATAAAACACACAGAAACTCCCCATAGGAAAAAAGGAAAGCAGACAGGCAGTGTGCTGAATGTGAGGAAGGCAGGGTGTCTGGATACATTTCCTCCTGGGGAAAAGCACTGTCAAGGCAAATTAAACCTGCTGCCTCCCAGAAGCCCAAACACAGGCCAGCTCATGCCAATGTCTGAGTGAACCTTTCTCCCTGAACACTCCAGACTGGCACTGGGCAGGTGCCAGGTGCTGGAAGGCTGTTCCATGGGCCTCGGAGACATCACTCTCTGTAGGTGTCCCAGCTTTCTTTGCAGATGATGGAACTCAAAGGCTTCAGTCTGCAGTAGTCAAGGTCAAGGCAATGACAACCATTTGACAAAGCTCCTGATAGGCTGGGCTTGAAGCCAGTTCTGCACTGGCATTTGAACTGGGAGATCTGCTTTCAATCCTACCCAGAAGTCTACCAACTGCTATTATTAGCAGCTCCAAGGAGGGGTCTAGGGGAAAGATTGTTCCTTTGATTACATTCTTTATTATTTCTTTGGAGGCAAACCAAATTTCACCAATGAGACTGTGAGCTCCTTGAAGACAAGCAAGATGTCTAGTTCTCCAAAAAGGCTGGTGAGTGTGGCACCCAAAGCGAATCCTCAGTAACGTTAGTTGTATTGAGCAGCTGAGCAGAGTGCAAGGGGGAAATGGAGGAAAGAGGTCAGGGTCACGGGCATGGCACAACAGTCAGACTCAATAGAACAGCTGGTGGCCAAGGCAACTATTGTTTCCTTGGTCTAATTTTTAGATTGCAACGCCCAGGAGAATGCAGGGAGTGACAAGTTCAGCTTTGCATGGCACCCTCAGTCCGTATATGGAGCCCAGCTGTTCGTGTCTAGAAGGCACACGGCAGAGAGCAATAACTGGAGCATGTCCCCTGAAGAGCAGCTGGGGGTTAAGAGCACCTCAAATCACATTTCAAAAAAGAATCCTTGAGGGAACTGGTAGTTCAGCTGACTAAGGGATGTGAAGCCTGCTTAAAAACACCTAAGGAGCTTTTATGTGAAATAAGGATTAACCTTTTGTTTTGTAGCCTTAATAACCTGGCAGAGGTCCAGTATGTGAGGACTACCAGTTCAGTTCAGATGCTCCATCGTGTCTGACTCTTTGCAATCCCATAGGCAGCAGCATATCAGGCCTCCCTGTCCATCACCAACTCCCAGAGTTTACACAAACTCATGTCCATTAGATTGGTGATGCCATCCAACCACCTCATCCTCTATTGCCCCCTACTCCTGCCTTCGACCTTTCCCAGTACCAGGGTCTTTTCCAATGAGTCAGCTCTTCACATCAGGTAGCCAAAGTATTGGAGTTTCAGTTTCAGCATCAGTCCTTTCAATGAATATTCAGGACTGATCTCCTTTAGAATGGACTGGTTGGGTCTCCTTGCAATCCATGGGACTCTCAAGAATCTTCTCCATCACCACAGTTCAAAAGCATCAGTTCTTCGGTGCTCAGCTTTCTTCACAGTCCAACTCTCACATCCATACATGATCACTGGAAAAACCACAGCCTTGACTAGATGGACCTTTGTTGGCAAAGTAATGTCTCTGCTTTTTAAATGCTATCTAGGTTGGTCATAACTTTTCTTCCAAGGAGTAAGCGTCTTTTAGTTTCATGGCTGAAGTCACCATCTGCAGTGAT
>SJYV01028323.1:923254-974217 GCA_006410875.1 Neotragus pygmaeus | reverse complement strand
TTCTTTCTGGAGTTATTTCTCCACTGATCTCTAGTAGTGTGTTGGGCACCTACTGACTTGGGGAGTTCATCTTTCAGTGTCCTATCTTTTTGTCTTTTCATACTGTTGATGGGGTTCTCAAGGCAAGAATACTGAAATGGTTTGCCATTCCCTTCTCCAGTGGACCATATTTTGTCAGATCTCTCCACCATGACCCATCCATCTTGGGTGGCCCTACAGAGCACGGCTCATAGTTTCCTTGAGTTAGACAAGGCGGTGGTCCATGTGATCAGATTGGTTAGTTCTCTGTGATTATGGTTTTCAGTCTGTCTACCCTCTGATGGAGAAGGATAAGAGGCTTACAGAAGCTTCCTGATGGGAGAGACTGACTGAGGGGGAGACTGGGTCTTGTTCTGATGGGTGGGGCCATGCTCAGTAAATCAGTATAGTGAGGACTATAGACCTTGGGAAATGGAGTTGGTTCAATACAAGAACCAATAGAGGAGAACACCACTTACTCTGTTGGGTTATTCTAATGGGTTATTCTATTGCTGTGTATGCATCTGCCCAAATATTGTAAGCTTTTGAGGGCAGGAAATGTGTTATTTATCTCTGAATCTCCAGTAAATAGTATCATCCTTGACTCATAGCACATGTTAAATGAATGTCCAAATGAATAGACTAGGTGAGCTACAAGGTCACACATTTTCAGTCACTGATGTACTGAGGGAGGGGGCAAATGCATGGCTGCAATATTGCAGGGAGATTAAGACAGACCATATGGTATCTTCCAAATCCAAAATCTCATGATGCTATGAGTCATGGAGTAAGGGAACATGCATGGATTGGGTCAAGAAACTTGGGTTCTTTATTTACAAAACAGAAACAGACTCACATATGAAAGCAACCTAAATGTCCATCAACAGAAGAATGGATAAAGAAGATGTGGTACATATGGAATGGAATATTCATTAGCCATGAAAACGGAGGAAACAGTGCCATTTGCAGCACCGTGGATGGACGTAGAGAGTGCCACACAGAACGCGGCAAGTCAGAGAAAAGCCATTATTATATGATATCACTTCCACGTGGCATCTAAAAAATGGTACCAATAAGCTTATTTACAAAACAGAGTCACAGATGTAGAAAACAAACATATGGTTACCGGGGGGCAGGGGGGGTGGGGGGGAGGGGGAAAGGATACATTGGGAGATTGTGATTGATGTATACACACTTACTAAATATAAAATACATAACTAATAAGGACCTACTGTATAGCACAGAGAACTCTTCTCAATACTCTGTAATGACCTAATAGGAAAAGAATCTAAAAAAGAGTGGACATATATATATCTCACTGATTTACTTTGTTATTAGCAGAAACTAATACCACACTGTAAATCAACTATCCTCCAAAAATTTTTTAGAAAAGAAATAAACTCACAGACCTAGGAAACAAATTAATGGCTACCAAAGGGTCAATGGGGAGGGATAAATTAGGAGTTTGAGACTAGCAGATAGAAACTACTATACATAAAACAGCTAAACAACAAGGATGTACTGTATAGCACAGAGAATTACATTCAGTATCTTGTAATGACCTATAATGAAAAAGAATCTGAAAAAGAATATATATACATGTATATATACAAACACACATATGTATAACTAAATCACTTGGCTGTACACCTGAAGTTAACAAAACAGTGTAAACGAACTATACTTCCAAAAAAAAAAGACAAAGAAACTTGGGTTCTAGTCCTACCCCTGCCAGCAGCTTCTTAGGCAACCTTAGCCAAGACGCTTTTACTCTCAGAAACTTTTCATCTACAAAATTCATTAAATTTATTCAGCAAACATTTATTGAGCATCTCTTCTGGCTTAGGAAGTTACCTAGCACGGTGGATGATTTATATGATCTTTTAGGTCAAACATCCTGTGATCTAATGAATCAAATCAAATTGTCAGGATTTAGACATCTACACTAACAGATGAAAAAGATGAGAAAATAAATCATCATCATGATGTTTATGGCCTGAAGGAGGGAAAGGAAGTTTGCTCTTTTAAGAGCAGACCTCATGTTTTTAAACCTGTCTGCTGTGTCCTCAAATAACTAGCTTCACATTTTAATCTACCATGTGAGAGGCGTCTCCGGTGAGTCACCGAGGAAGGAGGGCTCAGGGATGGGAACACAGAGCAGATGCCTCACTGGCTGCCTCTGGCTAAGAGCTCCCACCTCTGGGCCCCGGGCTGTGGGCAGCAGCCTTCCCAGATGCCAGGGCCTGCAGATGGCTCTGCTTCCTGTCCCAGGGAACTCGGCCCACGCTTAGTCTGCTGCCAGGCTCTGTGAGCATATGCCAGGGAGGCCAGTGAGACACACGGCAAGCGGTGATGAGACTGCCCAGTGCCACGCTGTTCAAGAGCACAAGGACCTTCCAAGGAGAGGTGCATGCCCTTGTGTGTGGATCCATGTTTCCTTCCTTTACAGATTGATCCATCCTTCATCCACGCCTCCTCCTGAGGAGCCATGCGCTGCCGCTAGTTCCTGCCTGGGCTTAGGCACAGATAGACCAGATGACTGGCCACGGCTGGAACCCAAGGAGAGTCATTTTCATAGGCTGCTTGGTGTTCTCAGACATGGGCTGTTGCACAGAGGTTCTGGCCGAATAGAGTCCCATTCTAGCATTTGAAATCAAATCTGCCCGGGGAATACAGTGGCTGGTGATGAGAGTGGAAGCCAAAAGACATGATAGGAAGAGAGGGGCTGGGGAGGTTTTCCTGGGCAGGGAGGAGCCCACGATCAGAAGAAGCAGTCCTGGGTGATCAGAGGAAGCCGGCCTGTCAGCTGGGAGAGGTAAACAGAGTGGGAGTTTAGAGCCAGGCATGAGTCTGTTCTGCCCCCGGGGAGAGCAGGACGGGGCTGGGGAGCAGCCTGGCCTCCCCACCGCTTCTCAGAGCCTGTTTTAGTCCCAGGCCATGTGAAGCTTTTTGAAACTACTTCACCACCACACCTGCCTTTCCTTGAGGTGGCCTGAGAGTGTTTTTGCTTCTGGCAACTGAAAATACCCTTGATACATCCATTCACCTTGGACTTTATGATGAGCTCTGCCTGAGAGTTATCAGGCTTTGATGATAACTGGTAAGTGCAAGGCATGATGTTTTTAAAGCGTTTTTATGTACAGTTGCTTACAGTTTTATCTGAGCCTTACAATTACTCTGTGTGCAGGAAGGGAAAGTGCTGTTTTTTATTCCCCATTTTGTAGATGAGAACACGAAGGCAGAGAACTCTAAGTTCGTGCAGCTAATAAGTGACAGGGTTAGTATTAAAATCTATATTTCTCCTCCCACCTAAATGAGGGATTCTTCCCTACACCACAATTGCCATTTCAATAAGAAAACATGCCGGTCCCACTTGCCTCTGGTCTCAGTTATCGAGTGAGGATGACACAAACAGTGCTGGCAGGACCAGTAAATTCCAAATGGTACTGATTTCTGGTTTTGTTCATTGAAATTCTGGTTTCAAAACATACCTGCCAGCATTCAAGACTCAGAATGTAGCTCCTGACACTCACACTGTAGCATACTTGGACAACAATAATGGTTCTATCATTTGCTCACTGATCATTCATTTATTCAAAGAAGCTGATTGATTCCACTGGGCCGATGCCATCAGGAGGACCTGAAGAGTGGTCCTTGTTCTCAAGGAGAAGGAAAAAGGTTCCAGACAAGCCACTGAAGTCAGGCAGACCTGAGTCTAAATGTCAACCGGTACTTTTATGGGTGAGACTTACAGAAAGTCTCTGGATCTCAGTTTACTTATCTGTGGAAGGAGAAAACCATTTGCCTTACACAATTGTCTCTATTATATAAAACCACTGTGTGTGTGTGTGTGTGTGTGTGTGTGTGTGTGTGTGTAAGCACACACCTGGTACTTCGAAGGTACTCAGGAAATACTGCTGTCTCCTGTCCCTAGCACAGGTTTTTTCTAACTTCATCCTAGGTTAGTTCCCTGAGGGGCTTGTTCAAACATGGACTGCTAGGCCCTGTCTCCAGAGTTGCAGATTTAATAGATCTGGGGTAGGGTCCCAGGTGACGTTGATGCCCGTGGCCTGGGTACCACTTTGAGAACTACTGATCTCGAAGAAAGGCTGGGACTTTACATACCGGTTTATAAAAACAAGATCTACAGGACTCAAAGACCTAAACTATGCAAGAATGCAAAAGAACTCGTGGACCACTTCCAAAGAGGAGGCTTGGCCCTCCAGGAGGGAGTGTTTGAATAGCTCTTAAAAAATAGGCAACCTTTTGAAATGCAAAGCAGTCCTGGGCAAGATGAGGGTCGGGTGAGAGCCGGATGGAGAATAATCATCTTTGCTGCTCCCACGCAGTGACCTGCTGATCATCATGCCAACTTCATGTCAAGTCTGTCTTTGGAACAAATTATTTAAGAAATCAGATTCCCCCCCCCCCCCTCCAGTTTTTTAAAAGCTCAACTTGGCTAGTCCCATCTAATGAGCATCACTTTGTGCCGGATTATGCTGTGATGACAGACAATGGAGGAACAGAAAAAGGCTCTGAGGAGGTGGGGATGGGGGGACTGTTAATTATTCTTCAATCTTTTATCCAGGCTTGTCACCAAGGCTGATGCTGCTTATAAACCACACAGAAAACCAATCTCCTCCCGCTCTGTTCATGTCAGGACAGTCACGTCTGAAAACGCACAGAACTAAGAAAACAACCTAGACACCTGCAGGGCAAAAGGTCCATGGCGGCCAGGTCTTGTTTGGAAAATGCCGACCTCTGGCTGGCATCACCTGTGCCCTGAATATCTGCGTCAGCCCTCCAAGGGAACTTCTGCCTCCAGCCTTGTCCCTGTCAGTCTGTCCAATACCTGGAGGCCCGAGCTGTCATCCTGAAACTGAGTCTCTCAGGCCCCCGACAAAGACCCTGTTCCTTGGCATCTAGAGTCACTATCGCAGAGGCCTATGGACGCTTTTGTTTGTGTAGTGTTCTAAAAAAATTTGAATTAGTTGCCAGAATTTTTCAAAAAGGAGAGTTCACAGAAAAATCTGAATGGTGGATTTTCTTTACAAAATTGGGAGATCCAGCATGGCAGTGATCTCTCTCCTCACTTAGGAGAGGCCCAAATACTGAGGTCGCCCACAACCCCAGACTGCAGCTTCCACTCCCCTGCCTCCTGCCTGGGCCCCCGAGGCATCTGAACACAGGACCCCAGCCGGGGGTCTCGCTTCCAAGTGTCACTCGCGTGGGTACTGTCTTTAAGTTGCTGCCACAGCCACACACCAGCTGTCCTCTGAGTCACTTCATATTTTTAGACTCATTTATCTTCTGAAACAAATTTACTTAAAAAAGAAATCCAGAATAATAGTTCGAGTTACCTAATTATATTTTTTTCTAGTTGACTAAAATAAAAACACAATTTTTGAAATACAGTCTATGTACTCCTTGGAAGAAATGTTATGACCAATCTAGATAGCATATTCAAAAGCAGAGACATTACTTTGCCAACAAAGGTCCGTCTAGTCAAGGCTATGGTTTTTCCAGTGTTCATGTATGGATGTGAGAGTTGGACTGTGAAGAAGGCTGAGAGCCAAAGAATTGATGCTTTTGAACTGTGGTGTTGGAGAAGACTCTTGAGAGTCCCTTGGACTGCAAGGAGATCCGGCCAGTCCATTCTGAAGGAGATCAGCCCTGGGATTTCTTTGGAAGGAATGATGCTATAGCTGAAACTCCAGTACTTNCTGTGGTGTTGGAGAAGACTCTTGAGAGTCCCTTGGACTGCAAGGAGATCCGGCCAGTCCATTCTGAAGGAGATCAGCCCTGGGATTTCTTTGGAAGGAATGATGCTAAAGCTGAAACTCCAGTACTTTGGCCACCTCATGCAAAGAGCTGACTCATTGGAAAAGACCCTGATGCTGGGAGGGATTGGGGGAAGGAGGAGAAGGGGACGACAGAGGATGAGATGGCTGGATGGCATCACGGACTCGATGGACGTGAGTCTGAGTGAACTCCAGGAGTTGGTGATGGACAGGGAGGCCTGGCGTGCTGCAATTCATGGGGTCACAGAGTCGGACATGACTGAGTGACTGAACTGAACTGAACGATATAAAATAATCTTGAAAACTAAGGTTTAGGAAACACCAGGGAGGAGAAAGCCTGAGTTTTCAGAACCAAGAGTTGACTGCTCCAGCTTCCCTTCCCAGCCTAAATTCTTTGCTACAAGGGTCCTTCTCATGTCCTCTCTAGGCTGCAGCCAAACTGCCCGCTCCCCTCCTAACCCCACACCCCCTTGATGACTTCACCTTCAAAGCCCCTCAACCCCTTCCACTTGTCCAAGTCCTACTTAACCTTGAAAGCCCCATTTAAACACCACCTCTTTTGTGACGCCTCCCCAGATTCCTCCTAGCAAGACTGATCTCACTCTCTCTCATATGAATCCAAACAGCAATTTATATCTACTTTTTGCTTATCACCTACGACTGTCTACCTTGCAGTCTAGTTATTTGTAAGCACTGGCTGGCTCCTTTTCTCTAGTAAGCGACAAACTCCTCGAGAGGAGAGAAGGAATCCATTTCCCATCCCCTTTCTTGTCCGTGTCTCCCCAGTGGCTGGCACGCCGCCTTGTCCAGAGCGGCTGTTCAGTCAACACTTGCTAAATATCAAATGACAAAAGGCCATGTATGGTTAACTTCACGTCCTCTGGTGTGTTCGGCTTCAAATTCTAAGGCTGGGCTGCTTCTGTGGGGGCTTGGCTTGTTTATTTCCTTGCTGACTTCTTCTTTTTTTTTCATTTATTTTCAAATTTCATTTTTATAAATTTTTCCCAGACCCATGGCCTCATTTTCATTTCTATTCCTCTGGGTCTATTCCATTCAGCCAGATACAATATTGGGGCTTTCTACCCCTCAAAACAGCACTACCCATGTGTCTGGGGAACATTTGGTAATAAAACTTTGTGGGGCCCCCATTCTTCTTTCCTGCAAGACCTGTCAAGATGGCATCTGTGAATTATGTGCTAGAATTACTTCCGCTAGGACACAACACAAAAAAATGATTATTGACAAGATGGATACATTCTCCGACTCTGCTGGATTTTTCTTTACAATAAATATAATGCATGTTGGCCAGTCATGCCATGATTGGGACAGTATTTCTTTCTTATTTATCTAGTGGGTAACACTCAATGTAATAACTTGGGTCTATATCTTTGGGCCAGAGGCCAAGTTGGAGTTCTGCTTGACACCAAATCCTATTAGAGATCATGGTAATGTAATTATATGTTCAAGCTAAATATTTCATAGCTGCTCTAGCCACCTAGATATTATCACTCCCTCAGCCTCTGGGCAGAAACTGCCCATGGCAAAAGTGAAAGCTACGTGTCTTGCAAGCAAATGAGAAATAGTTGCTGCTGTTGAAACTTCATGGAAACTTCTGGCCACCTCTGATTCTCTGGCAGCAGCAGGATTTTAAGCCACCTATTCACTAGGCTATGCACTTCCCTGGTGGCTCAGATGGTAAAGAATCTGCCTGTAACAAGGAAGACCCAGGTTTGATCCCTGGGTCAGGAAGATGCCCTGGAGAAGGGAATGGATACCCTCTCCAGTATTCTTACCTGGAAAATTCCATGGACAGAGGAGCTTGGTGGGCTACAGTCCACAGGATTACAAAGAGTTGGACATGACATATACTAGGCTATAACACAAATTTTAGCCCCTGTCTGGGCCTGATGTGGAGGGAAAGTCTCTCAATTTCCCTAACGAAAGAAACGCTGGCCAGGCCATGTGCTAGGCTGTCTGCATGCCAGAGCACTAGACCACAACCCTGTGGCTGGCCAGCCTTCCTCCCAGGTCCCGGTTCCTGCCACTTGTCCACTGAGCTGGAGTGTGAGCACGGCCCAGATGTGGTCGGCCGGGCCCTGCCTCCCAGGCTGACCAACCCCTCTGCTCCTCAGAGCTGGATCCCACCTCTGGCATAATTTTTCAGGAGCTCCCTGACCCAGGGCTGAGCACAGACCATATAATCAGACAACCTGGCTATGATTTCCAGATCTGACTCCCACCAGCTGCACATCCCTTGGAAAACCATATAAGGTCTCTGAATCCTGGTTTTCCTACTTGCCTATTTCATAGCAGGGTTGGGGTTAAATGAGATAACCCATGTAAAGCAATTAGTGGGGCTGGCAGTAAATGTCTCATCATTCCGCGCGCGTGTGTGTGTGAGTTGTTCAGTTGTGTCCTACTATTTGTGACCCCACGGACTGTAGCCTGGCAGGCTCCTCTGTCCATGGAATCCTCCAGGCAAGAACACTGGAGTGGGTTGCCATGCCCTCCTCCAGGGGATCTTCCCCACCCAGGGACCGAACTCGTGTCTCCTGTGTTTGCTGCACTGCAGGCAGGTTCTCTACCACTAATGCCACCTGGGAAGCCCCAGATGTCTCGTCATTGGTAAGTAAAATGTAACCAAGCTAAACACATCAAACGAAGCAAATCTATTTTCATCCAGGCCAAGTTAGAGGCTGAGCGCTGTAATGGAACGAGCACAGACTTGAGAGTGAGACCCCTGGCATGCTCATCCACTCTGCCTCCTCCTGTGACTTGGCCTCTCTGTGCCCCAGTTTCCTTTTCTGAAAAATGGGCATTGTCATACAGACCTGAACTGCGTTCTCCTTCCTGCTGCACGTGCAGGTATGGGCACTTTACGCCAACAGGACAAGAGGCACCGGACCTCACCCTGGGGTAGCAGCAGCCCCTGCGCTGACGGGCTGATGGGGCTAGGACACAGGTTTCTCCCACCTGCGTGGCGCACTGCAGCCTATGGGATGCACCCACACGGGGGAACGGCGCGCTGAACTCTCTCTTCCTTTCAGCTTATACCTCCAAAGTATGGATGCACACCCCACAGAAAGCACGCCCACTTTCTGTGAAAGGTGAGTTGTAAAGGTCAGGTCTTCCCTAGAAACCTAGAGGTATTTCCCGGGAACCCCTCACTTCTTCCCTCTGCTGTCGCTCACTCTGAGGACCCTGGTCGTGCTCACCACAGAGGAGGCCTGTTCTGCAGACTGGCCTGATCCATTGCTATAGCCCCGGTGTGAGTCTAGTGACAAAGGCAGGACGTGTGGACACACACGTGGACGGACACACACATGTGCACGCGCGCATCCACACAAGAAGCTGCGGGAGCCACACCTGCTCTCTGTTAACCTGAAGGGGCTGAGGGCTGGGTCTAGAGGCTTCCAGAGGAGGGAGTAGAAGCGGCCAAAACAGATCATCCCCCTCCCAGGGCACAGACTCTCCCTGCTGAGTCTCCCACCTCCTCCTGGGTCTGGGGCACAAGGCCCCCTGAACCTGAGCCTGGAGCCTGTGGAGGCTGCACCTCTGGCTGCCGAGCCTTCTGTCGCTTGGTCCTCCCCTCCTGGCAGCTGGCTAGGGGGACACCGGCGCGTGTCCTCTCCAGAGCAGTCTGCTTTGAGGGGGCGGCTGCTCTAGCTAGCTGATGCTTTGGGAGGCTGAGGGAGAGCAGCTTTAATTCACGAGGGCTGACTGTAATTAGCCTTCCATCCCAGACCCTGGGGAAATCCCAACCTTCACACTCAACTGCCAGGACAGCAGCTGAAGAGAAAGACATTGAGCAGAGAACACTCTCAAGAGCATCCTCTGAGAGTCAAAGATGGGCTAGCACAGCGGTCCCCAACCTAATCGGCACCAGGGACTGGTTTTGTGGAAGACAGTTTTTCCACGGGCCGGAGAGGGGGCTGTGGATGGTTTCAGGAGGTTTCAAGTGCATTACATTTATTGTGCGTCTCATTTCTATCATGATGATATCAGCTCCACTTCAGATCATCAGGCATTAGATCCTGGAGGTGGGGGACCCCTGGGCTAGAGGACTTGGCCTCTCACTTTTACATCTAAGCTTCTTAGATTTCAAGTACAGATACAGCTTTTTAATAATAAATAAATTTAGACACTTAATAAGGTAACAATACTAACACTAGTCCTCACCACCATCCTTTATTGAGTCCTACTATGTGCTAGGCATGGCCATAAGCATGCTAATCACATACATTATATATTGTTCTCATTCCAATCCAAAGGAGGGCAATGCCAAAGAATGTTCAAATTACCACACAACTCTGTTCATTTCATATGCTAGCAAAGTAATGCTGAAAATCCTTCAAGCCAGGCTTCAACAATTTGTGAACGAAAAACTTCCAGATGTACAAGCTGGATTTAAAAAAGGCAGAGGAACCAGAGGTCAAATTGCCAACATCCGTTTGGTCATAGAAAAAGTAAGGGAATTCCAGAAAAACATCTACTTCTGCTTCATTTACTATGCTAAAGCCTTTGACTGTGTAGAACACAACAAACTGTGGAAAATTCTTCAAGAGATAGAAATACCAGAACACCTTACCTGGCTCCTGAAAAACCTGTATGTAGGTCAAGAAGCAACAGTTAGAACAGGATATGGAACAACAGACTAGTTCAAAACAGGGAAAGGAGTACATCAAGGCTGTATATCGTCACTTTGCTTATTTAATTCATATGCAGAGTACATCATGTGAAATGCCAGGCTGGATGAATCATAAGCTGGAATCAAGATTGCTGGGAGAATTATCAATAACCTCAGATATGAAGATGACACCATCCTAATGGCAGAAAGCGAATAGGAACTAAAAAGCCTTCTGATGAAGGTGAAAGAGGAGAGTGAAAAAGCTGGCTCAAAACTCAACATTCAAAAAATGAAGATTATGGCATCCGGTCCCATCACTTCATGAAAAATAGATGGCGAAAAAAATGGAAATAGTGACAGATTTTATTTTATTGAGCTCCAAAATCACTGGGAATGGTGACTGCAGTCCTGAAATTAAAAGATGTTTGGTCCTTGGAAGAAAAGCTTTGACAAATATAGACAGAGTATTAAAAAGCGGAGACATATATCACTTTACTGACAAAGGTCCATATACTCAAAGCTATGGTTTTTTCCCAGTAGTCATGTATGGATGTGAGAGTTGAACCACAAAGAAGGTTGAATGCTGAAGAATTAATGCTTTTGAATTGTGGTGCTGGAGAAGACTCTTGAGAGTTCCTCAGACAGTGAGGAGATCCAATCAGTCAGTCCTAAAAGAAATTAGTCCTGAATATTCATTGGAAGGACGGATGCTGAAGCTGAAACTCCAATACTTTGGCCACCAGATGCAAAGAACNTGTGTGTGTGTGTGTGTGTGTGTGCAATTATAATGTAAGGCATTTATAGAGGATTCTTTTTTCTCATCTTGCCCTACGTGTGGTGCTGGGAACCTTAGGTTGTATGGGCAGCCCCATGCTTACTGATTTTGCCATCTGGTATTTGAGTAAAAAGTGACTTTCTTTATCTTTTATTTAAGATATCTCTCTATCCTCATTTGTCTTTCCTACCAAAACCTCCAAGCTATTTATATGCATGAAAGAAGATTTTCCTTCTGCCTGTGGTTAAATTTTTCTTTCTTTTTTTTGTTTCTAGTAATTTATGCTCCTTGTCTCTTCAAACCATTGTAACCAGACAACTTCATAATTTATTTATTCCTTTCCCCAAACTGGAACATTTATTTTCTACACATTTTGTCTCCTTAAAAGAATTATTTCCACTGTCCTCACTTTTTTATTATCACTCCTCATTTTATTACAATCATAAGATTTGAATTTTTTTTTCTAGTATGGGACCTAGTTTGTGACACATATTAGCAAATTCAGTAACTAGTTTAGGTTGGGAAGTGGAGATAAGCTGAACTGCAGATAACTAAGATTTTTTATTTGTAACACTTTCTAAAGTTAGATTAAAATGTTTTCCTTTTGGAAACATTATCAGTAAAATCACTCAGGGTGTGTCTAATTATGCAGTTATCAACTTGAGAACCCAATCCCGGGGCTCTAAATTTTCAGATACATGTATTAAAATGTTTTGAACTGTCTCTGGAAGGGGGTTTCCCTGGTGGTTCAGACAGTAAAGAATCTGCCTGTGATCCAGGAATCCTGGGTTTGATCTCTGGGTTGGTAAGATCCCCTGGAGAAGGTCATGATACCCACTCCAATATTCTTGCCTGGAGAGTTCCATGGACAGAAGAGCCTGGGCCACAGTCCATGGGGTTGCACAGAGTTGGACACAACTGAGTGACTAACACTTTTACACTTTCACATCTCTGGAAGGAATAAACCAGACTTAAGAATTGTATTTCCATTCTCACCATAGTAGCCCTGAAGCTGTGAATAATCTCTGGGTGACAGAGATTTCACCCAGAGATTTCTTAATCAAGAAATAAATAAATAAATTTCTTAATTAATAAATTAAGTACTGCTGCTGCTGCTAAGTCACTTCAGTCATGTCCGACTCTGTGTGACCCCATAGATGGCAGCCCACCAGGCTCCCCCATCCCTGGGATTCTCCAGGCAAGAATACTGGAGTGGCTTACCATTTCCTTCTCCAATGCATGAAAGTGAAAAGTCAAAGTGAAGTCGCTCAGTCCTGTCTGACTCTTCACGACCCCATGGACTGCAGCCAATCAGGCTCCTCTCTCCATGGGATTTTCCAGGCAGGAGTACTGGGGTAGGGTGCCATTGCTAAATTTAGTAATTTCTAACATCTTTTCCAGCTCTAAAAGATGACTGGATTCATGTTATGATTTTATCACTTTATTGTTCAATTTCTATAGATATTTTTTAGTAACAAAGAATGAAATGAATACCTTCGAATAAAATGAGATTGTAATATTAGCCATGCATTCATATAAAGACTGATAATTAAACACTGTTGATGAATAGTTAATTGTTTTGGTTGAAATGGAAAAATTTTAAGAACCACTTAAGGTGTTATTCTTTTGTCAGAATTATATTTACAAAGAAATTTTGACTGAATTTAGCTTGGAAGACAAGAAGAATAATAACAGTAAACTTGCAATACAGGAAATTTTAAATTAGCCTCTGGCCAGTCATGAATATGGTCTTCCTGGTGGCTCAGACGGTAAAGAATCTGTCTGCAAGGGAAGAGACCTGGGTTTGATCACTGGGTTGGGAAAAGGGAATTGCTACCCACTCCAGTATTCTTGCCTGGAGAATTCCATGGACAGAGGAGCCTGGTGAGCTACAGCATATGGGGCTGCGAAGAGTCAGACACAACTGAGGAACTAACACTCATGAATATAACTGATTTCCTAAGTAATAGAGTTTTAAAAAATCTTTAAAAAATGTCTTTTGTGCTTCACTTATAGCTAACATTTGGCCTTGACAATGATATATATGGGGGTGTGTGTGTGTGTGTGTGTGTGTGTGCGTGTGCCCAGTCACTCTTTGCAACCCCATGACTGCAGCCTGCCAGGCTCCTCTGTACACATAATTTTCCAGGCAAGAAAACTAGAATGGGTTGCCATTTCCTCCTTCAGGGCATTTTCCCAACTCAGGATTGAACCTGCCTCTCCTGCATTGGCAGGTGGATTCTGAGCCACCTGGGAAGCCCTCTATGGGTTTACAGTATGCTCAATTTTGTGTCTTCCCTTATTTGACTTGATTTAAAACATGATAGGCAAGATAAATGGGCACAACACTGGAAATGAACAGTCTAGTACTGATTATGCTAACCATGAACTATACAACCTTGAGAAAGTCACTTGATTTTTCTGAACTCTAATTTTATAAAATGAAGAAATTGGACGAGGTGGCTGAAATTATTTTGGGCTTTGTGAAGCAATGAGCATTTCTGTTTTAATGTGATCACTTTGTATTTTATGCTATTTACTTTTTCTCTTTACTTGAATTTGTTCCATGATAACCTCTGAAGGAGATTAATTTGTAAGATATATTTGGCATCAAAATATTCTGTAAACATGTCCAGGTTCTACTTAGATTCCATTTGTAGTAAAGATTCTATTCTAGACTTTGTATTGAAATTCATCATTGTTTTCTAAGTTATTTGTATTCTCAGACTAGGTTTTTGGTTCATTTTGATAATAATTTGTGAATAATAGTTTTAAGTCACACACTAGTAAGTAAACACTAATGTTAGTTTTAGCTTAAAGTCTATACATTCCCCTCAAAAGTCAACTTCTTCAAAATACTAGAAGCAACTGTTTTTAACATTATATTTCTAACAAAGGCAAATTTAGTAATATTGATAACCAAAATTTAAGTTTCATGATGCAATGTAAAACATTCAATTTCTAATATTATAATTTTTAAAATAGCTACTTAGCTCTGATAGGTTTGATTTACCTAGAATTCCACATTTTTGTCTATAAAAGTTAATAATAATGATAATAAATAAATTACTAATACTATAAACACATGTTCTCCTAGCAATCCCATTAGGTAATGTTCAACACATTTACAAGATTTAAGAAACTTGTATGAAGTCTTCAAAAGGATCCATAGACTTATAGTGCACTATGTTGTAGCAGGTTAAAATAAATAATCTACTAGAAAAGCTGAAGTTATCTGAATGTGTATTTCTGCAATACAAATGGGTTACAGGTGATCAGCAAACAGGGAAATGTCAGCCAATCAGGCTCCTCCATCCATGGGATTTTTCCTAGGGTGCAAACATGTTCGAAATATGTAGAAAGAACATTCACACAGATAGAGAAAATTTTAACAATATGTAGTATTAGTGGTTTTCAGAAGCACTGAGTGCTTTATTCAAACTTGATATTTGGTGCCGCCTCTGTGCATGCTGGGGGGTTCCCAGGCAGCACTAATTGGTAAAGAATCTGCCTGCCAATGCAGGAGACTTGAGACACGTTTGAACCCTGGGTTGGGAAGAACCCCTGGAGGAGGGCATGGCAACTCACTTCAGCATTCTTGCCTGGAGAATCCCAAGAACAGAGGGGCCTGACAGTCTACAATCCATAGAGTCACACAAAGTTGACTGTGATTGAAGTGACTTAGCATGCTCTGCACACACTGTAAGTGCAGAAGAAGAAACTGTAAAGATAATTGTTAAGAGGAACAGAGTGAAAGAGAGAAAAAAAAAAAACCCTGAATCTTGATACTAATTTTTACTTTTAATCAAACAAGAATCTATTGAAAGCAAACACATTCAAAGAGCTACATCTCCAATAAAGATTAATTGACCAAGGTGCTGGGTGCATATTTCTGTGGCTCTTTAACTATGTGAAGATTTCTAATCATTATTGCTTTTTTACTTTTTTCATTAGTCTTGCTATTTTTGTGCACAAGGCATAATGCAACCTTCACAGAAGAAAATTCCTTAGTCACCATTTCTGTTACATTAATATTCATAGCCACTTAGCTCAGGTGATAAATGCCATGTTGATGAGATTATCATCTAGTTCAAGGATTCACACTGTTCTAAGGCTGTAGTCTATACTTAAAATCCTTGATGAAATTAGAAAAAAAAAAAAAAGAATGTAGATGAATTAGTGCAAATTAGTCCCCATTAACAGAAAAATCCTTCAAAGAATTAAAAATTTTTAAGAAAAAGAACCTACATTGTAAGAAACATTTAGATCAAGTGGAATGCCTTTTTAAAATGAAAAAAAAAAAGGCAAACAGTGATGTTAACAAATTAAAAATCACCAATATTATCCCGATCATAACTAAACTATTATTATTTTGACATATTATATCCAGACTTTGTTGTTTGTCTCATTAATATATATATACATGTAAAACAGTTGCAATTATAACATTCATAATTTTTATATTTGTGTTTTCACTTGTTCAGTTACTTACTTTCCTGTCTCTTATACACATCTAGATGTGTATAAGAGACAGNATGATATCAGCTCCACTTCAGATCATCAGGCATTAGATCCTGGAGGTGGGGGACCCCTGGGCTAGAGGACTTGGCCTCTCACTTTTACATCTAAGCTTCTTAGATTTCAAGTACAGATACAGCTTTTTAATAATAAATAAATTTAGACACTTAATAAGGTAACAATACTAACACTAGTCCTCACCACCATCCTTTATTGAGTCCTACTATGTGCTAGGCATGGCCATAAGCATGCTAATCACATACATTATATATTGTTCTCATTCCAATCCAAAGGAGGGCAATGCCAAAGAATGTTCAAATTACCACACAACTCTGTTCATTTCATATGCTAGCAAAGTAATGCTGAAAATCCTTCAAGCCAGGCTTCAACAATTTGTGAACGAAAAACTTCCAGATGTACAAGCTGGATTTAAAAAAGGCAGAGGAACCAGAGGTCAAATTGCCAACATCCGTTTGGTCATAGAAAAAGTAAGGGAATTCCAGAAAAACATCTACTTCTGCTTCATTTACTATGCTAAAGCCTTTGACTGTGTAGAACACAACAAACTGTGGAAAATTCTTCAAGAGATAGAAATACCAGAACACCTTACCTGGCTCCTGAAAAACCTGTATGTAGGTCAAGAAGCAACAGTTAGAACAGGATATGGAACAACAGACTAGTTCAAAACAGGGAAAGGAGTACATCAAGGCTGTATATCGTCACTTTGCTTATTTAATTCATATGCAGAGTACATCATGTGAAATGCCAGGCTGGATGAATCATAAGCTGGAATCAAGATTGCTGGGAGAATTATCAATAACCTCAGATATGAAGATGACACCATCCTAATGGCAGAAAGCGAATAGGAACTAAAAAGCCTTCTGATGAAGGTGAAAGAGGAGAGTGAAAAAGCTGGCTCAAAACTCAACATTCAAAAAATGAAGATTATGGCATCCGGTCCCATCACTTCATGAAAAATAGATGGCGAAAAAAATGGAAATAGTGACAGATTTTATTTTATTGAGCTCCAAAATCACTGGGAATGGTGACTGCAGTCCTGAAATTAAAAGATGTTTGGTCCTTGGAAGAAAAGCTTTGACAAATATAGACAGAGTATTAAAAAGCGGAGACATATATCACTTTACTGACAAAGGTCCATATACTCAAAGCTATGGTTTTTTCCCAGTAGTCATGTATGGATGTGAGAGTTGAACCACAAAGAAGGTTGAATGCTGAAGAATTAATGCTTTTGAATTGTGGTGCTGGAGAAGACTCTTGAGAGTTCCTCAGACAGTGAGGAGATCCAATCAGTCAGTCCTAAAAGAAATTAGTCCTGAATATTCATTGGAAGGACGGATGCTGAAGCTGAAACTCCAATACTTTGGCCACCAGATGCAAAGAACCGACTCATTAGAAAAGACCCTGATGCTGGGAAAGATTGAAGGCAGGAGGAAAAGGGGACGACAGAGGATGAGATGGTTGGACGGCATCACCGACTCAATGACCATGAGTTTGGGTAAACTCCAGAAGTTTGTGATGGACAGGGAGCCCTGGTGTGCTGCAGTCCATGGAGTTGCAAAAAGTTGGACATGACTAAGCGACTGAACAACAACAACACCTCATTTAATTCTTACTCTAAGATGAGTAAGAGATTGGTATCATTATCCCAATATCTCAGATGAGAAAAGGGAGGCTGAGAGAAGTGAGATGCCTTGCCCAAGAATGCAGAGCCCCAAACTCTTAGGTCTCCTAAACAACTAGTTACTGAAAATCTACTATGTGCCAGTTGCTAGAGATTAACTGGTTCAACTGCTCCCCTCTCTGCACCCCTTTTCTCATGCTGTTCAAGCTATTGTGTGGTTCAGGTGAAATTGACTGCAGCTGTCTCCACACCCGTCTCTTCCAGTGCGATCACAACTTGGAGCGCCGAGGTGGGGTCTAAGCTCCTTTGGAGCCCTAGCACCCAGTTCATGGCTCTGTGAAGGGCAAAGGCTTGACGAGTGGTTAGAGGAGATAGAATGAAGGCACAACCTCTGTCCTCACTGTTTGATCCAGGTGCCAAGAAGATGGGTGACCATGTGGTAAGCGCCTGCAGTGGACAAATGTGTAAAGCCCATTGGAGGAGGCAGCAACACCTCTGGGCCCCTCATGAAGCCCTGCAGCTCAGCTCCGAGGACTAGGCAGACAGTCTGCAGGCAGAGAAGGGCTCTGGGATTTAGAAAGAGAGGAACGTGTTCAAAGGCAGGTGTTTTCAAGATCAGGTGGAGCAGCAGGGCTGAAACGTATGATGATGGGCAGAACCGAGGCCCTGAAGGGCCGTCAGCTGATGGATGCCAATCGTGGGGACAAGAGATGCCCCATAGTCCGAGCTGCAGGCCTGAAGTGAAGTCGCTCAGTCATGCCCGACTCTTTGCGACCCCATGGACGGTGACCTGCACCAAGCTCCTCCGTCCATGGGATTTTCCAGGCAAGAGTACTGAAGTGGATTGCCATTTCCTTCTCCAGGGAATCTTCCCAACCCAGGGATCGAACCCAGGTCTCCCATGTTGTAGACAGACACTTTACTGTCTGAGCCACCAGCAACTCAAAGGGCAGGCTGGTGTCGGTATTTCTCCTCTCAAACTTATCCTCCCAACCATCACACCGTACGAAAAGATTGCTAGATTGTCTATATGTTTCTGTCACCATGGCATCCTTACCTTGGATTCCTCTAGAAAAAAGAAGGCTTAGAAAGAACAAACCCTCTTCCTGGAGTGAAATAAATGCACCCTGACTTGGAAATAAAACTGGAAGTGGGACTTCCTCTCAAATAAGCCATCCAGGTGGACTGGGCTGAGTGAGGGGGTGCGGCCGGAACCCAGATGATCTTGGCTGATGTTCCCATCACTACCTCTGATGGGCACCTGTCAATCTCTGCAACATTTTTTTCCCCCTAAACCACTGCAGTGTATGTATGTAGTTTAAAAAGTCAATATTACAAAGCTTACTAGGCAAATTATTAATAGCAGACCTCTGCCCTACCCACACCTCTCCTTGCCACCTTCCAAACAACTGCTCTCAACTCTTTGGTCTATTTCTTCTAGTTACTCTAATATTTCTAAATGCTGTGCTCATACAGCTAGTTACGACTTATATTTGATGTCATCTCCTACTACTGTTACCCACTACTTCTGTCCAGTATACTCTGATGGAAAAAGCATTATTTCTTGCTTTCTTAATTTTCTGTGTTCTTATTAATGACTCCGTTCACATTAGGCAAGGAACTGAAGTGAAAGTCGCTTAGCTGGGCTTGACTCTTTGTGACCCCATGGACTATGCAGTCCATGGAATTCTCCAGGCCAAAATTCTGGAGTGGGTAGCCTTGCCCTTCTCCAGGGGATCTTCCCAACCCAGGGATCGAACCCCGGTCTCTTGCATTGCAGGCAGATTCTTTAACTCGGAAATAGAGTTTCCCATGTGGTCAAACATACAGCGTAGCCTGTTGGGTCCACTGTTTTCTTTCTACCTGGAGACGTCCCTCCTGGAGCCCTGTGCCCCGCTGTGGTCTGGTCTGTGTTAGGCCTGCTACACACCTCTGGGACTTCTCTCTCATTCACTGAGCACCTTGCTTCCTGTCCTGCTCTTTATTATTTTGGTGGAGTGCATTTTCTAGAAGCTTCCTGAGAAAAGGTGGACAGGAGGTAAGGTTTTAGGACCATGCCTGGCTTAACTGTCTTTACCCCAACACTGGGTTGGTGATGGACTGTGTGAGATGAGGGAGGGATCCGCAGGGTCTCGCTGCTTGCGCTCTAGCTGCTCGTGTCAGATGAATGCGGGTCCAGCCATGCTTGGCACTGGGCCTCACCCCTATCCTCTGCAGCAGCTGGTACCTTGGTCCTGAGGTTTCCTGGGGCCCTGCTCCTCACTGACATCTCAGCAGATGCTCAGTGTTCAGCTTTCCCCATGCTGCTAACTCAGCCTGCTCTCTGTTTTCCAAAAGCCTGCTGACATCTCTTGAAGGCGACTGTCTCCTACTTTTTTTGGTCTTTGGGGGTTTGTTCTTTGTTTGAAGCCATTGTCCTCACCTCGGTGGGACTCCAGGAGGGAGTTAAGTGTAACATTCAGCTGCAAGTTCTTCTCAACAGCGTCTGAATTATTTTCTAGTCCCTCCTTCCTGAAGCTTTCCTCCTCCTCCACCTCTGGAGACAGTACACCTTCTGATATTTCTGCCACCCTACTCACTCACCCCATCCCCTCCACTTGCCTGTTCGGATTCTTCCTCCAACCGTGAGACGCTGGTGGTTCCCGGGCATCTACCTGAAATCCTCATCCTTTCTCATCACTTGCCACTCACCTTGCTCTCCCTCCGTGTGATTCTTTGAGGTCTCAGCTTAGATGTTGTGTACTCAAAAGCAGCCTTCACTGCCCCCACCTCGCATTAGGCTCACTCCCCTGGGCAAGTGCCGCCCAAGACCTCGCCCTTGGTCTTCACAACTCATCCGGTCCCACTGCACATCAGCGTCCTCCTCCCTGCTGCCTGCGACCTGCCGGGGCAGCTCCCTGTCTGCCGTGTTCACAGCTGTCAACAGGGTGCATGGCATATAGAAGGCGGGCAAGAAACATACTGGATGGATGCGGGCTTGCAAGGATAAATGAATGCACGGGTCAATCAATCAAACAGGAGCACTGGATTCAAACCCAGGCTTGTCCATATACAGGCTGTGTGACCTTGGACCAAGAAAAGAATCTAAAAGAGCTTGAACTCCTGAACCTCAGCTGCTGCTTCTACTACACAGGGACAATAATTTCAATAATTTGAGTGTCATCCTACCTCACTGGGTTGTAAAGATCAAAATAAGGGTGGAAAAACTGTATGTCATCGTGCTCAGTAAGCTAAAAGTCCTCCATGACGTAAGGGATTATTACTGTCACAGGAAACTTTGATACACAGAAAATTCTTTCCTGCTTTGCGTATAGAGGATGGAGGAAACAACAGCGGGCTCAGGTTTCTAAATCTCAGGATTCCAGAATCTACTTTCTTTCTTGAAGTGAATCCCACTAAACCCTCTCCAGGATCCTCTAACTCTAGGCATTCAGGATGGAGGGACCACCTGGAGTCTTGTCTTTCACTTCAAGCAAAGCTGATTTAGAAGGCTGGGATGCCTTCACGGTTAACGGTTTTAACTTAATGAATTCTTTAAAAAGCAGAAACAGAAAACAGTGAAAATATTTACATACACACACAGGTGTGTAACAGAGACCTGAAGACACACACGTGTCCTGGCACCTGCAGTGCTTAGAAATGACACTGGCCCCAGACTCAGTTCAACTCAAGTGCTTTTTCTGGTGCTCAAATTCGCCCATTTTATCACTTGTATCAACCAGGGAGAGGAGGAAATTTTTAGAAAACTCTCGGTCTTAGAGTCTATCACGTAGACAAAAGTCTCTTCTTTCATAGCCCCATCGACTATTGCTTTGAAATAATGCATTAGGCTCAGCTTAAAAGTGCACCAGACTCCAAAGGCCACCCTGACAGACACTGTGATCAACACTCTCTAAATGTCACATTGATACTGCGCAGAGCCCTCTGGGGCTCCGGGGCACAAAGCCTTTCTGTGGCCCTCACTGCGTTGATTATAGGAAACAGCCTTCATTCAGCCTCCGTGGCCTTCCCTGAGTTCCAAGGGACAGATTCAAGCAGTTGTTAATTAGGGAAGGGAAGGGATACAGGACTGAGGAGAAACAAAACACTTAAGAGCAGACGTGGGGCAAGGCCCTGGGTCCCCATCGATGGACACACACCACAGTGTCTTTGAGCTGTTTCGCAGATGCTGAAACCCCCTCCAGGTGGGAGAAGTTAACAGTTAGCGATGGTAGGCTGCCCACAAGCATGGAGACCCCAGACCTGTTGGACCTGAAGGTTGATGATGCTGACTCCTCCTCACCTCACCGCCAGCCCATCAGAAGAATGTCCAGGAGCTCATCACGCCCTTCTTGAACAACTACTATAAGTTTTCTTACTATCTCCCCCAAGTGGGGACTCACAGTTTTGAGGGCATTAGCCCACTGTGGCCCACTCTGCCCGGCAAAGTAAAAAGACTGTCCTTTTCCACTTCACCCAGAACTCTGTCTCTGAGATTTGACTCGGCACCAGTGTACAGAGAAGCTCAGCTTTCAGCATAAGGAGTATGCCAAGGCTGTATACTGTCACCCTGCTTATTTAACTTCTCTGCAGAGTACATCATGAGAAACGCTGGGCTGGAGGAAGCACAAGATAGGATCAAGATTGCAGGGAGAAATATCAATAACCTCAGATACGCAGATGACACCACCCTTATGGCAGAAAGTGAAGAGGAACTAAAAAGCCTGTTGATGAAAGTGAAAGAGGAGAGGGAAAAAGTTGGCTTAAAGCTCAACATTCAGAAAACAAAGATCATGGCATCTGGTCCCATCACCTCATGGGAAATAGACGGAGAAACCGTGGAAACAGTGGCAGACTTTATCTTTTTGGGCTCCAAAATCACTGCAGATGGTGACTGCAACCATGGAATTAAAAGACGCTTACCCCTTGGAAGAAAAGTTATGACCAACTTAGACAGCATATTAAAAAGCAGAGACGTTACTTTGCCAACAAAGGTCCATCTAGTCAAGGCTATGGTTTTTCCAGTGGTCATGTATGGATGTGAGAGTTGGACTGTGAAGAAAGCTGAGCGCCAAAGAATTGATGCTTTTGAACTATGTTGGAGAAGACTCTTGAGAGTCCCTTGGACTGCAAGGAGATCCAACCCATCCATCCTAAAGGAAATCAGTCCTGAATATTCATTGGAAGAACTGATGCTGAAGCTGAAACTCCAATACTTTGGCCCCCTGATGTGAAGCACTGACTCATTTGAAAAGACCATGATGCTGGGGAAGATTGAAGGCAGGAAGAGAAGGGGACGACAGAAGATGAGATGGTTGGAAGGTATCACGGAATCAATGGACACGAATTTGAGTGAACTCTGGGAATTGGTGATGGACAGGGAGGCCTGGTGTGCTGCAGTCCCTGGGGTCGCAGAGTCGGACACGACTAAGTGGCTGAACTGTTGTTACTGTAACTGTTGATTCCACATCAGGAAGTAGGCAGGTGGCAATAGCTGTGGTCTCAGAGTTGGAAGACTTGAGTTCAAGTCCAAATTCTGCTTCTAAACTGTGGTGGTGGTGGTTTAGTCACTAAGTTGTGTCCGACTCTTGGAACTCCATGGGCTGTAGCCAGCCAGGCTTCTCTGTCCATGGGATTTTCCTGGCAAGCATACTGGAGTGGGTTGCCTTTTTCTTCTCCAGGGGATCTGCCCAATCCAGGAATTGAACCCAGGTCTCCTGCACTGCAGGCAGACTGAGCTACCCGGATTAGTCAAACTGCACTGTTATTAATACATGTGTTCGTTTTGTAAACATAACTTCTAGTTTAATTTGTGGGACTGAAATTACAAGCATTTCCCCATGTTTCATAGCCTTGATAATTTTTAATGGCTGAATAATATTAAGTGAATACTGCATAATTTTCTTACACGTTTTCTTATTATTAGACATTGGATTTTCTCCTAAATTTTCACATTGTAAGCAGTGCTGAGACAAGAAAGCCGTTTTTTTCCCCCCTAGTCTTCTAAGAAAGACTCTGAGAAGTTGAAAATAGGACTATTTTTATGATTTAATACAAAATGTCAATATGCTTTTCCAAAGGGTTGTACTGATGTACCATGCAGGTAGTACTATAAGGGGGCACAGTTTCACTGCAGCCCCTTTGGGATTGGGCAATGGCACCCCACTCCAGTACTCTTGCCTAGAAACTCCCATGGATGGAGGAGCCTGGTGGCTGCAGTCCATGGCATCGCTGAGAGTTGGACACGACTCAGTGACTCACTTTGACTTTTCACTTTCATGCATTGGAGAAGGAAATGGCAATCCACTGCAGTGTTCTTGCCTGGAGAATCCCAGGGACGGTGGAGCCTGGTGGGCTGCCGTCTATGGGGTCACACAGAGTCGGACACGACTGAAGCAACTTAGCAGCAGTAGCAGCAGCATTAACTTATTTGGGGGATTTCCTAATTTATTAGTTTAAAAACATGCAAAATTATTTTAATTTCCCTTTTTAGATTACTAATTAGGTTAAAAATATTTCACATATGTTGACAGCATACTACTGGGTGGCCAAAATGTTCATTGGGGTTTTTCGCCTACCATATTATGGAAAAACCCAAGAGAACTATCTGGACAATCCAACATATATTTTTGGAAGCTTTCCTACAGGAGTTTTAGCCATATATCTATGAAGTCATAAGTTTTTCATAGCATATGCACCTTAATATAATAAATATATTAACCCTTGCTTGGTCCCCCATTCTACTATTTCTCTTCTTATACTGATATCTTATAACACATATGGAAGTTTTACATTTTTATGTGAACATTTGCTAGTCTTTTTTGTAATTTCTTCACTGACTTTTTAAGCTTAAAAGTCCTTCTTAAGCCAGAAATATGCAAATATTGGGTTTTACCTTCTTTGAGTTTGACTTTTAAATATTTACCTCTTTAATCCATCTGGAATTTATTTTGGCATATGGTGTGAGATGAAGTCTGAATCAGAGGGTAAAAACAAAAATTCCTCCTAGGGTCCGGGCAGGTAAGTTAAAAAAGTAAAGCAGGTCAGGCAGAAGAGAAAGACAGAGAAGTGGAGACTGGGGTGGAAAGACAGTATTTGAGGGGCAGAGGCTTGTTCCTGCAGGAGTTTTGGCCTTCTAACTTTTCAAGGTAAGCCATAAACCTATAGTTTCACAGAAAATCATCCAAATTTTAAATCCTGAGCCAACACTGCAGGATGAAAATCCTCTTCTGGGTCTACTGAGCACGTCCATCCCTCTAAACACCACTTGGTAGCCTCTGGTTGAAACTGATATTTTTAAAAAGTTATTCCAACAAAATTAATTGACCAAGCATTTCTTTCTCATTAATTTGCAGTTCTTTTTTTTTTTCACACACTAAAATTTTACATATAACTGGTACTATTTCTAGGCAATTTTATTTCACAAATCTGCTCGACTCTTAAGATCTTCTATTTTAGACTGAGGGCATGTTAATATCTCTAAAGATGAGCGCCCTTTCATTATTCTTTTTGGAATCTCTTTCATACTCTCATCTGTTTATTATTTCAGGTGAAGTCTTAAACCCTTCAATCAAATTGCCCAAATTCCCTTTAGGATTCTGTGTGGCATTTCATTAAGCCTGTAAATTGACATATTTAGAGTAGTTCACCTTCTCATCTAGGAACATGTTATATTTCCTAATTATTCATGTCCTGTTTTATAGCCCTCAACAGAATTTCACAGTTTTTGTCACACAGGTTGCATATAATTCTCATTAAGATGATGTTTTAATTTTTATTGATTTTTTTTGACTAGGACATTTTTCATTATATTTCATAACTGGTTCTGGCAAGTATATGGGAAATCTATTGACTTTTGAAAAGCTTTTTTTGTACCCCAGTTACAAACTCTGAATTCTTATTAGTTTTTTGACTGATGCTTTTGTATTCTCTAGGAACACAAACACATCCTTTACACATAATGATAGCTTTGTCTTTGTCTCTTTTTTCCTGTTTCATGTGTTATGTCACTTAAGCCAGAACTTCTAAAATAATGCTAATTAATAGATACACCCTTATTACTAGCTTTAAAAGGAATTTGTCTAATATTTAACCAGGATGCATTGACTTTTGATGTGAAATCGATGTTCTTTACTACACTAAGTTTTTTTTTTTGTCTTTCTTTTTAAAATATCATTATGACCTAGTGTTGTGATCAGGGGTGTTTTTTATCATTCACTGAACACAAAAGGCAAACCTCAGCACAGTGTATTCAAAAAGTGTTGGAAATTTGCAAAATAAGTGTGAATGAGATATACGTGGACCTGAATCTTAGCTCTGATTCTGGGTGACCTTCCTCATCTGGAAAATGGGGATAATGACTTTGATGGCACAGGTGGGTTCAGTTCAGTTCAGTTGCTCAGTCGTGTTCAACTCTTTACACCCCATGGGCTGCAGCACGCCAGGCCTCCCTGTCCATCACCAGCTCCCAGAGTTTACTCAAACTTATGTCCATTGAGTTGGTGATGCCATCCAGCCATCTCATCCTATCATCCCCTTCTCCTCCCACCTTCAATCCTTCCCAGCATCAGGGTCTTTTCCAGTGGGTCAGTTCTTCACATCAGGTGGCCAAAGTATTGGAGTTTCAGCTTTAGCATCAGTCCTTCCAATATTTAGGACTGATTTCCTCTAGGACTGACTGCTTGGATCTCCTTGCAGTCCAATGGACAGATGGGTTATGGGAATTAAAATGAGTTAATGTAAATAAACTGTGCTTAGTGTACTAACTGGCACCTATGAAAACTTCAAAGAGATTCACTTTCTCCCTCAGTCATTTAAAAGACAGAGACATAGCGGCGCGATTTCCCAAGTGAAAGCTTTCTAAGGAATAGCTTGCATTTATAGGGTTGAGAAAACTCAAACTCTATTTGTGAAAAATGTCATCCTAGTGCTGAGGACTTTTTCTCACTTTTCTAAAATATACCGTCTATTCCTTGCATTCATGCATAGATTCCTTGGCCTATGACACAAATGAAAATAAAAAATCTGGCTGACACGTAATGTGAACCAGGAATGAAACAAATCGTGCTTCTATTAGCCCTGAACATGAATGCCGCTCAGATAAAGACCATGAACAAGCAGCTACTCAAAGTGAAACCAGATGTTCAGAGGTTTCTGGCCTGCACTTTTTTTTTAGAACCCTTCATATAACACTCACAGTCCTGTCATTTCAACAGAAGGTCCTCTGCTCTGTTTAAGCAGCAAGAAACCCTCCCAAACCTCTGTTAGATTTGCATTCACTTAAACCTGTGCTTGATTGTGAAGAAAAGAGAGCTCCTTCCCACAGGAGAGAGCCTTAGGTGTAAACTCTTTGGCCCAGATGAAAACTAATACCTAACAACACACATGCGGTAGTGTCCTTAGAGCAGAGCCTCAGCTGCTTACTTGTTGACACAGGACACGGGACCCAAGGAAAGTGCAGAGAAGCCTGTGCAGAGAGAGTGTAGATTTGGAGTCTGACCATTCTAGATTCAAACCCTCGCCCTGCCCTTACTCCTTGTGTGACTGTGGGCTACTTCTCTGGATCTTATTTCTTCATCTATGTAAAGCAAAAAATTTTCTCCTGCTTCCCTGGGATTGTCACAAAATTTAAGTTGGATAATGCATGTACCACACTTAGCTCCCTCCCGGAACCCTGTAAGCACTAAAAACTATTAGTGACTTATTGCCAGTAACAATGACATACCCTTGTATAGCACGGATATTGAGGCGCACCCTGTTCTTGATATTTAACAAATATTAATTCCGTTTCTTCTGAGGGTATTAGTGGGTATTATCACCGTTTTTCAGATAAGGAAACGGAGGCATTGATGGGTTATGAATCCTGCCCATGGTCACACTGCTAACTGTGGGGTTTTCAGCTGTCTGGCTTCAGATCCGATCTCTAACCGCTAAGCCACGTTCCCCGCTCGTTCCTGCTCTGTGATATAGTAGAGCTGATTTGGTGCCTGGGCTCCACCTCGTCTCGTCTTCACGGCCCTCTGCTTCCCGCTGGAATAGGCGTGTCTCCACCAGTCTTCGGACCAGCCTCCTGCATCTGCACTCCGCTCGGTGCCTCCTGACCCCCTCCCTTCCTTCCTCATCTCCCCTCTCTCCTGGGCCTCCCACCTTCCCCTGGCTCCTTTCCCGCAGCTGACAACACGTGCAGGGCTCCCCCCGCCTTGTGTAAACCTTGCCTTGAACCTGCCTCCTCCTCAGGGTACTCCCATCCGTCTCCGTCCCCCGCTCTGTCTAGAAGAGGTCGTTCTCCTCCACGCCGCTCGCTTGCTCCTGAACTCGCGGTGACCCTGCTTCTACCTGCACGGGGGTGGAACCGCTCCCACTGAAGTTGCCAGTGACACCCAAGGGACTGGTTTGCTGTCATCAGCTCCCCAACTTTTCTTGAAGGCAAATCTCTGCGTCTCTCTCCGTCGCCCACACCGCTCAGTGATGGGGTTCCATGCTAAACTCCCTTCTCAGGCCTCTGCCTTTTCATATCCACACCAAGGCACCTGTTGGGTCCCTGTTTCTGGGTCAGGGCTGCCCCAAGTCAACATTTACTTATTCATCTGACCACTGGCCAACTGAAAACTGACCCCCGCTTGGAAATTCTATGAGCAGCTCCAATCTACTGTGCACTGACCATCTTCCCACCTCCTTCTCCCAACAAGCCCACGTCCCCTTCTTATTTCCTAATTTAACTGATGGTATCACTAGGTACCTATTCTCCAAGGCTGACACTTCCTGCCTCTCCCGGACAGTAAAGTAGTCAAGAATACTAGTCCATAATGTCCCTTAATATATCCTTTCTTTTATACAATACAGAGGCATTTGGCCCAATTCAGGCCCTCCTCTCTCATCTAACTGTACTGGATACTGAAACAGTCTTCCACTTGGTCTCCCTACNCTGTTCTTGATATTTAACAAATATTAATTCCGTTTCTTCTGAGGGTATTAGTGGGTATTATCACCGTTTTTCAGATAAGGAAACGGAGGCATTGATGGGTTATGAATCCTGCCCATGGTCACACTGCTAACTGTGGGGTTTTCAGCTGTCTGGCTTCAGATCCGATCTCTAACCGCTAAGCCACGTTCCCCGCTCGTTCCTGCTCTGTGATATAGTAGAGCTGATTTGGTGCCTGGGCTCCACCTCGTCTCGTCTTCACGGCCCTCTGCTTCCCGCTGGAATAGGCGTGTCTCCACCAGTCTTCGGACCAGCCTCCTGCATCTGCACTCCGCTCGGTGCCTCCTGCCTCCCTCCCTTCCTTCCTCATCTCCCCTCTCTCCTGGGCCTCCCACCTTCCCCTGGCTCCTTTCCCGCAGCTGACAACACGTGCAGGGCTCCCCCCGCCTTGTGTAAACCTTGCCTTGAACCTGCCTCCTCCTCAGGGTACTCCCATCCGTCTCCGTCCCCCGCTCTGTCTAGAAGAGGTCGTTCTCCTCCACGCCGCTCGCTTGCTCCTGAACTCGCGGTGACCCTGCTTCTACCTGCACGGGGGTGGAACCGCTCCCACTGAAGTTGCCAGTGACACCCAAGGGACTGGTTTGCTGTCATCAGCTCCCCAACTTTTCTTGAAGGCAAATCTCTGCGTCTCTCTCCGTCGCCCACACCGCTCAGTGATGGGGTTCCATGCTAAACTCCCTTCTCAGGCCTCTGCCTTCTCATATCCACACCAAGGCACCTGTTGGGTCCCTGTTTCTGGGTCAGGGCTGCCCCAAGTCAACATTTACTTATTCATCTGACCACTGGCCAACTGAAAACTGACCCCCGCTTGGAAATTCCATGAGCAGCTCCAATCTACTGTGCACTGACCATCTTCCCACCTCCTTCTCCCAACAAGCCCACGTCCCCTTCTTATTTCCTAATTTAACTGATGGTATCACTAGGTACCTATTCTCCAAGGCTGACACTTCCTGCCTCTCCCGGACAGTAAAGTAGTCAAGAATACTAGTCCATAATGTCCCTTAATATATCCTTTCTTTTATATAATACAGAGGCATTTGGCCCAATTCAGGCCCTCCTCTCTCATCTAACTGTACTGGATACTGAAACAGTCTTCCACTTGGTCTCCCTACGTTAGCCTGAGAAAGTAACCCATTTGTATATACCACCGCCAAGAGATGGCTCCATGGCACAAATTAAGTTACATCTTTGCTTACAAACTATCTTGTGCCCCCCACTGCCTTCAAAAACCAGACTTTCAAACCTGCCTAAAAAGTTCTTGCCAGGTTGGCCCTGAACTCATTTTCGAGGCTCCAGGCACCATCCCATCCATGCCCTCTACCCACCTCCAGTGCATACACCAGGCACTCTCACAACAAAAGCCTGAGTGACAAAGAACAAGAGGAAAAGCGTAGGCACGGCAGCCAGAGAGACCTGGATTCAAATCCTCGCTCTTTCGCTGACTGGGTGTGAAACTTGTGCCTAGTCATCTAAACATGATGAATCCCACTTTTCTCTGGAGAAAAAATACCTACTTTGTATTTTTTACAAATACCTGTTGTAAAGGGTCTGAAACAGTGTATCTAAAACATCCAGGCTGATACTTTGTTATACTATGCAGTGAATAAACAGTAGCTGCTAACATGAATTTTGCCAAGTAGTTTCAGAGAGGCAGGAAGGAATTTAAAAAGACTGACAAAACCTGAATCTAGAATGTGACATTTGAGAGGCTCCGTACTGAATCAGTGACTTCCCTGGTGGCTCAGAGGGTAAAGCGTCTGTCTACAAATGTGAGAGACCCGGGTTCGAGCCCTAGGTTGGGAAGATCCCCTGGAGAAGGAAATGGCAATCCACTCCAGTACTATTGCCTGGAAAATCCCATGGACAGAGGAGCCTGGTAGGCTACAGTCTATGGGGTCGCAAAGAGTCTGACATGACTGAGCGACCTCACTTTCTCTTTCACTACTGAATCATAACTTATCAGAGCAAGTAACAAACAGGTTAGACTTCCCTGGTGGTACAGTGGGTAAGAGTCTGCCTGCCAATGTAGGCGACATGGGTTTGATCCCTGGCCTGGGAAGATTCTGCATGTCTAGGAGCAACTAGGCCTGTGAGCCCCAACTACTGAAGCCCGTACACCTAGAGCTTGTGCTCCGCAACAAGAGACCACAGAAATGAGAAGCCCAAGCATCCCAAGAAAGAATAGCTCCCACTTGCAGCAACTAGACAAAGTCCACGCAGCAACAAAGATGCAGTGCAACCAAAAATTATTCAAAAAATGAAATAGCAGTTAATGCACTGGAATGTTCTGAAACCTGCATTTGCATTTTTGAGCTTCAATAGTTCTGGCACAGAAAGGCTGCAGACTTGAACCCATTTCAGAGTTGCTATAGTCCATGGGGTTGCAAAGAGTTGGCGACGACTGAGCAACTTTCACTTTCTTTTACTGAATCCAGCAGCCATGAAATGCATGAATTTCCCCCAACAGAAAGAACATTCTCCAGTCAAGTGCCTAGCAGTCCCCTGAACTGGCAGATGTGCCTTCTTTCCTTCAAGCTGTTCCGAAGTTAATGTCTGTAGAAGAAGGCTCCAGGTGGCAGGAAGTATCTGTGATCTTTGACCTTTCACTTGGTACTCACTGACCCTCTGGTGAGGGTCTGCCTTGTTCAGGGACCAGTGCCCACATCTGGGCTGCAGGAGAAGTCTCCAGATTGGATTCAGAAGACCAGGCTTCGTGTCCTGTGAGTCACTGCCCAAAGGCTCTCTCTTCTCATCTCTAAAAGCTAATAGTGGTCGTTTTCTGCCTGCTCTGCAGTGACCACGTCTGTCATTGAGCAGAGGTGGTTACCATTTCTCCTTTATTATCATTGTTATTATTCTTGAGTAACTCTTCAGAATACCTTTCTGGTTCTCACTTCTGCTCTAGCCCTAAGTTGGTAAATTACAGAGTATTTGTACGCTGCCTTCCAGCTCTCTAAGCATTTTTCTCACAGTAAGTCCTTTATGCCTCCAACTTCTTTCTGCACCCCTGGCAGAAGTAGCTGCCCACCTCTCTGCCCCATGGGTGCTTTCCCAGAGCTCTCTGTGGGCACAGACCACATTCTGTTGGAATTATTTATGAGAGGGTCAGGTCTCCCAGGGAATCACAGGATCTTCCAGGCTAAAGCTTCTGTTTTGTTCACTGATGAGTATCCAGCACTTCACCAAGTTGAGGTTCAGCAAATGTTGAATAATTAAGAGATACTTAAAAACGTGCTGAGAACTTGGAATGAATCACCCAGCTTCATGTCACCGTCAGACTCTCTAAAGTGAGTTTTATTACTACCAACAGGTGAGGCTCAGATGTATCCAGCATCCGACAGCTCACAGATAGTGCAGTCAGAACTCAAACCCAGGTCTGTTTCACTCCGAAGTCTCTGCCCTTTTTCTGGACCACACTGTCTCTCCAGCCACAGAGACAACCTCAGCTATCTAATACCAATGCCAAGTCCAGTCGACCTGGTTGGGGGCTATTTCTCAGAAGGGGCCACAGAACAGGAGGCCATGCATTTAATCATGTCCCACCTATCAACCGTCCTGAAAAGTGAGAGAAAAGGGTATCAGGTGTAAGAATCCTCTTAAGGCCACGGCTCTGTAATGGTAAAGCTAGCTGGCAATACGGGAAGGAGTAGCTGCCTTCATCAAATGAGGGAAAGGAGAGCTCTCAGAAGACAAAAATTAATCATCTGTCATATAAAAATTAAACCATCGCTGCTAAAATATTTTCTATTGGAAACCCCACCTGAATGGGGTGGGAGTGGGGTTCCCTCAGCAGGAATGGGCACAGTATCAGGATATTTTTCAGGACCAGGCAGATGAGAACCCTGTAGCCTTGGACAGTAAGCCCACCGCAGGCACCCTGTGAGCCTAGGAGATGCGAAGGCCGTGATCTTTAAGACCACAGCTACCTTGATGGTTCTCTGACTATGAGAGTGTATAAGGACACACACACGTCGTCGCACACCAGAAACCCGGTTGCTAAAATGTGAGAGAGAGACCATGAGCTCTGAGTTGCTAACCCAGGTTTTATTTCCTACTTATGAGATCTTTGCAAATAGCATCAGATCTCTGAGCTTCGGTTTCTTTATCCATAACATGAAAACGCATGACCTCTAACTTCCAGGGTGTTTGGGAAGGGATACTGCATCCTGAACAGCGCCTGGCATGGAGTCAGGGCTCAGTCAACAGACTACCATCATTACCATCTTGGCTTGGCCCCTTGGGGGCTGTGTGACCCGGGACAAGTCGCGTGACTTCTCTAAGCCTTGGTTTTCTTACCTTTAAAAGTATGATTTAGATAAAGAAGCGGTCTGTGGGGGCTCCTGCCAGCTGTATCCCAAAGTGGTAGAAGCATAAACCAGAAGTGAAATGGAGACTCTGGGTGGAGGAAGAAGGCTGAAATGCTGACATGCAGGAGCCTGGAAATATCTAAGTTCCTTCTGTTGGCCCTCGCCGCAGCGTTTCTCCCGGTCACTTTTCCTCAGCTGCCTGTCCTCATGCCTAAAACGCTGTTGTTCACTGGCTACGTCACGACCGACTCTTTGAGACCTCGTGGACTGCAGCACACCAGGCTTCCCTGCCATTCATTATCTCCCGGAATTTGCTCAAACTCATGTCCATTGAATCGGTGATGCCATCCAACCATCTCATCTTCTGTTGTCCGCTTCTCTTTCTTCCCGTGATCTTTCCCAGAATCAGAGTCTTTTCCAACGAGGTGGCTATACGCATCAGGTGGCCAAAGTGTTGGAGCTTCGGCTTCGGCATCAGTCCTTCCGATGAATATTCAGGACCGATTTCCTTCAGGATGGACTGGTGGGGTCTCCTGGCTGTCCATTACTAAAACGGACCATCCCTAAACCCTTTCCTCTTCTTGCCTTAATCTCTTCTCTTAGGAGACAGTATCCTACCAGCTAGGGGCTGCCAATAATCTCTAAGAGCAGGTAAACAACTCAAAAGGATTCATTTATCTCCATTTCCAAGGCCCTCCATCTTGGCCCAGACCAGCCTGAGCCTCTGCTGAGACCTCGGACACAGTCTCCTAACCGGAGTCCCAGTTCTACAGCTTGAGAAACTTTCCAGTATGTAGATCAAACTAGGTCACTCCAGCTCAAAATTCCACAATGGTTTCCTGCAACTGTTAGGATCAATTAAAATACAAAACAAAATGAAACTTCATGTGCCCATACCGCCTGGCTGCTAGTATCTCAGGTATCAGGTATCTGATCCACATCCCACGTGTGACCATACCACAGTTCCTTGAACTCCCGGCTCATGTCTGTCCCAGGGCCTCTGCACATGCTTCCCCCTCTGCTGGGTCTATGTTCTCCCCAAACCTTTATCTAAACAACTTTCCGCCCCTGCTCCAGCCATCTCAGTGAGGTCCCTTGTTTGTTTCCCTAGGGCACTCTTGTCTCTTCTTTACCTAGTGAATGTTCACCACTTACAAATGGCAACCCACTCCAGTATTCTTGCCTGGGAAAACCCATGGACAGAGGAACCTGGTGGGCTACAGTCCATGGGGGTCACAAGGAGTTGAACATGCCTTGGTGACTAAACAACAGAAACAAATTATATATTTAGATGTATATTGGATGGTTGAAATTAAACTTAAGAGTCTACATCACACTGTCTGAAGCAGGTCTGTAAACTCCAGGGGGTAAGAAGCATGGCTATTTAATATACCATGGACACCAATGCCTGCTCAGCACACGGCATGTAAAAGACAAACCAGCAAACGCTGGTCAAATGAGAATATGAGCAGCTGTAGTGTCCAGATCTGCCTGCAACCACTCTGGACCTCCTGGTCAGCCCGCTGAAGGCATCATGCAAAGGGCTCTGAAGTTCTTTTTAATAAGAAAGTCCTTGCTGCCTAGGATGCTGTAAAGAGACTGAACCAAGTCTTTTTCCCTCCTCCTCGGGTACTAGGTTGGCCGAAAAGTTCATTTGGGTTTTCCATAACATCTTCCAGAAAAACCTGAACGAACTTTTTGGCCACCGCAATATGTAGGCAGCTTCACCTTCCGCTCAGCCTCACTTAGCCTCACTTACTAGACTGTGAGGATGTCAAAGGCAAGCACCAGGTCTGCTTCATACTTTCTCTGTATCTCTGCCTTGGGAAAGCACATGATCATTTGGGAATGCAATCACTGTTAGATGAAGAAAGGAAGGTAGGAAGGAGGGAGGGAGGAAGTGGGGACAACATTTGCTTCTAGTCCTGGACACAAAATAGGTCAACTTACAGCAGCTGCCTGGGCCTGAACAAAAGGACTCTCCTCTTTAATGAGCATGAATGTCCTCAGACCTGGAAGACCAGGGCATGTTTCTCATAAATTACCAGGATCTATATTGTCTAACTGGAGAAGGCAATGGCACCCCACTCCAGTACTCTTGCCTGGGAAATCCCATGGATGGAGGAGCCTGGTAGGCTGCAGTCCATGGGGTCACGAAGAGTCGGACACGACTGAGAGACATCACTTTCACTTTTCACTTTCATGCATTGGAGAAGGAAATGGCAACCCACTCCAGTGTTCTTGCCTGGAGAATCCCAGGGATGGGGGAGCCTGATGGGCTGCCGTCTATAGGGTCGCGCAAAGTCAGACACGACTGATGCGACTTAGCAGCAATAGCAGCAGCATATTGTCTAACAGTGATTCTCATTTCTTTTCTCTGGATTTCTTAATCCACTGTTAGGCAGCTCTGTTATTTTTCAACTTGGCTCACACTGTCACAACGTCAGGGTGATCTGTCCTCTTATGCTTCACCATCAACCAAAATGAAAAGATAAGATGCTCTCTGGCGACCTGAAGCCCTGCAACACTGACTTGTCATGTCTTGGGGTTGCAAGCAATGCATATGGAGGTGTTTTCATTTTTTAAGTTTTGGATGTTGTGAGATTTTTTTTCCATGGTCTTTTTAATGACTTTTCAAGAAAGCTTCTTGTGTTGATTTAAGATGCATACTTATATTAATAAGGGGAAGTTATAAATAATAAAGAGAAAGTTATATAAAGGGGAGGGGAGTTAATAAAGGGGAAATTATATTCCATATAATACAAATAGAAATAAAATATTTAATAGCATCAGAGCAAATAGTAAGACACTCTGGCATTATGGAGAGAACACAGGACTTGGAGACCAAGTTTCCATCCTGGCTCTGCCCTTGATAACTATGGGCAAGTCAATCAAATTCTCTGAGGTTCATTTGTTCATCTGTAAAGGTGAGATCAAAAGGCAAGTTGTCTAAAGTTCTCATGAGGTTCTTTCTCACATACAGAAAAAAGCTAAGCATGGTCCCCAAAACACAGTAGGCGTTCTGTAAATGTCTATTGAATGAACAGATAGAAAAAAAAATGTAATATCCAAAAAACGGGGCTTGATCCTGGAAAAGAGGCACATGGAAGGAAGATCATGAGCTGTAGAGTGAGACAGATACAAATTCAAGTCCTAGCTTTCCTCTTAACATGCCTGAATCTCAACTTCCTCATCTACAACAGGGGCTGAAAATAAAAACAATCACCTTATGGAGTTGCTGCAGGGCTTCAAGAAAGTATTTCAAGTCCTGTGGAAATGGTGATGGTGAATTATAGCTACTGGTATAATCCCCTTGGGCTTACCAGGTGGCTCAGTGGTAAAAAATCTGCCTGCCAATACTGAAGACGCAAGAGACATGGGTTCGATCCCTGGGTCAGGAAGATCCCCTGGAGAAGGAAGTGACGACCCACTCGAGTAGCCTTGCCTGGGAAATCCCATAAACAGAGGAGCCTGGCAGGCTATAGTCCACGGGTTCGCAAACAATTGGACACGACTTATCGACTAAACAACAACAAATAATTCCTCCTACTTCATTCAATACTTGGGGTCAGCAAGGTTACCTATCCCCAGACAGAAGCAGAAACATTGCCTTCAAATTATCCATCTCTGCGTGCAGGGAAAGGCCAGTCTTTCTGAAAACAGCTGCCACATCTTATTATAAAACTTGCTTGGTTTCGGTGGTTTGTGTGTGTGTGTGTGCGTGTGTGAGAGACAGAAACACATTCAGTTCAGAGGGCGCTCTGTCAACAGCGTGTCTCCATGTGTATACATTTGTATACACAATTTGTAAAGTGCTTTTAGATTTTTTTCAAGGCAAAAGATAAACTAATATAAAATCATCAGCTGAATCGCATTAAATGGAGGGAAAAGCAAAAATGTACACAATACAGCCATTTGTTAAATTAAACACGATTATTTCTCCCGCTACTTAATTACAAACAGATACTCTGGATTCTAACATCTCAAATCTTCCTAAATTCTAGCTCTGCACTTCAGCATGTAATGAAAGGAGGGGCGTATTCCAGACTGTGTGTTAAGCAAACCTGAGAGTTACAATTGTATACTGGGGCCATAATGACTTCACTAAAACAAGACCTAAACTTTTAATTAAGCTGCCAAGACAGATGACAACTCAGGGCCCACAGGTAACGACCACAGGCAGCAGAGACTCAACGCCAGGGACTCTCAGGGAGAGAGGGATTAATAGCAACATCGGAGTCAGTCTATTTCTGCAATAACGTAAGAAAAGGCATTCATTAAACAATCACTGTAGCTTGAAGGAAGACAGACAAGTCAGCAAGGCAGCAAGAGAAAGGTGGATTGGGAAAACAGCGGGGGAGAGAACGTTAACCACTTCCAGGCACGGAAGCCTGGACTGGGCGCTGTATATTCACTCTCTCCAATCGTCACAGTGGGGACCGCCAAGCACTATTACCACTTCCCTTTCTAGATGAGGAAGATGAGGCTCAGAGAAGCGACGTGACATGCTACATTTGCAGAGCTAACATGGATCAGCGGGAGACGGAAGAGAAAGCAGAGCTCAGGAGGTATTTGTTTTCATAGCTAAGTTGACAGACTGCCCGCCAGAATCAGGATCACCTGGGCTCTGCCTCAGGCCTACGAGGGGAAGGCCCAGGAACCTGAATTTTAGACTCGCTTCCCAGGTGATTGCTGTGCACAACAACATTTGAGATCCCCTCCATGAGATACTGTAACCCCTTGTTACTCAAAATGTGGGCCACAGATGAGCAGGATCTCATGGCGCACTGTACCCCAAATGTTTATTGCAACACCATTCATAACAGGCAGGACATGGAAGCAACATAAATGTCCATCAACAGAGGAATGGATAAAGATGATGTGCTATATATACACAATGGAATACTACTCAGCCACAAAAAGAACAAAGTGAGCTCATCTGTAGAGATGTGAATGGACCTAGAGTCAGTCATATAGAGTGAGGCAAGATAGAAAGAGAAAAACGAGCATCATATATTAATGCATATGGGTGGAATCTAGAGAAATGGGCGGATGAACCTATTGCCAGGCATTAGGTGATAAAGAACCCACCTGCCAATGCAGGAGACATAAGAGATGTGGGTTTGATCCTTGCGTCAGGGAGATTCCCTGGAGGCAGGCATGGCAACCCACTCCAGTGTTCTTGCCTGAAAAGTCCCTATGGACAGAGGAGTCTGCTGGGCGACAGTCCAGTCACAGAGTCAGACACGACTGATGCAACTTACCACATACAGACCTATTTCCAGAGCAGAAACAGAGACACAGACACAGAAAAAGGACACGTGGACATGGTATGGGGGAGGGGAGCGTGGGACAAACCGAGAGGGTAGCTGTAACATAGATACGCTGCCATGTGTAAAACAGATCGCTGCTGGGGTCCTGTTGGGCGACACAGGGAGCTCAGCTCGCTGCCCTGCGGCAACTGAGGCGGGTGGGGTGGGGGAGAGGCTCGGGACGGAGAGGATCTATGTGTACAGGCAGCTGATGCACTGGTTGTACAGTAGAAACTAACACAGCACTGTAAAGCAGTTATACTTCAATTAAAAAAAAAACAAGGCAGACTCTAAACATTCCCCCAGACTGACTGAGATGCCAGGTGGTTCCACAAAACTCTGAGAAGCATGGTACCACCTATCTGCTCTGAAAGGCATCACAGGGTTAAGGAAGGTGAAGAAAGATTTCATCATTTAGGTGAGAACGGGAGAACCAGAGGGAAAAGCAGGACCGTCTCCTTAATTATGGCAAAAGAGGTCAGCAAGCTCTGACAAGCCAAGAGTTGGCAAAGGTACCTACCTGTACGACGCTTAATTTCTCTGCGAGGCACTTCCTAATTAAAAGTAGTTTTCTTTGGGGGTTTGTATTAATATCCTTTCATATTTGTGCTCAGTTATTAAAAATACAGAACCCTGATTGTAGGAGACCTTAGTTCTGAGCAAGCGTGACGCTGAGCCTAAGAGGAATCAGGCTATGAGACTATGAAGCCATAACTTAGGGCCTGCTAATGACTTGAAAATCATGTCTCCGATCTGAAGCTACTGAGTCCAGAAAGAGAAAAGAAACAGAGTCTGGAGCTGGGCAGACCCTGCCGAGTGTCAGCCTAATTGATGGTGAGGACCACGGCCGACCACGACTGACTCTCCCATGACGGGGAAAGGGTGCTGAGAGGCTCTGGGTCACCACTAACCATGAGGCTGGAGCCTCCAAATTCCAGAACCTCAGGGAACCAGGAGCTGGAATTTGTGCAGGGCCAAAACACAAATTAGTGGTGGGGATTCAGAAGTGAGCACAGTTTCCACTCCACCTCAAAAGAAGGCATTAACGGAGGAAACCGACAACACGGAAGCGGCCAAAACTGAGCAGCTGCCAGTGGGGGCCGGAGGGAAGCCCAGCCCACCTCCCTCGAGCGCTGAGTGACGGCGCGGGCTGGGCTGAGGGAGGGAGAAGATTCCGTCCAAGTCCCTGCCCTCCGGGTATTCGGAGACCAGCAGCTAGGGCAGACGTGTGGAAATCAGGACAGCACTAAATCTTATTTCTTACCCCAGGGCTCACGCAACACAGCCCCACTTCCCTCCTTTTGCCAAGAGGGTAGAATGTTGAGCCTGCAGTCACAGTCAAATCGTATCCATTGTTCACTGTATTTAATGGGAAGGTATTCACTGCCTTGATGCTAAGGGCAAAATTGCAAATAAGAGGAAAATGGCTTGAAAATGCTACTGCTGTTAAGATGGAAGAACCAGGGTCTTGCAAGAATTTTAGGGACTAAGGACCAGATTCGGAGGTTTCTATTCAAATTCCATTTCCCATATCAGATAGACTCTCAGCCAAGGACTGAGACAGAGCTTTGAGGATAACTCAAAACTCCACGGAAGTTTCCATTCAGCAGAAAATTCAACACCAAGTGTTCTGGTTAGCGGAGTTTTGTCTTCTGGAAGTTTTGTCTTCCTGGGCCTTTTATTTTCCTGTAGGGAATTTTTATCTCCAGGCTATGTCAGTGAGCTTCTATATGAACTCAGATGAAATGTTTTCTGATGTGAACCAGAGACCACCGTGTCCTACTTCACATCATGGTGGTTTGAGGAGGAGACAAATTCTTTGCAGCATGTGGGTACAGAAGAGAAATGCCTTAAAACAGGATGCCAGGCTCCCGAGACACCCCCAGGCTTGCTTGCTCTGAACAAGAGCTCTTCCACTGCAAGGGACATGATGGGGCTGAGAGCTCACTTAAATCACGGGGGCTCACTGTCCACCAGAGTTCAGGGCATCTCAGTATCTCAGTTCTCAACAAAACCCCCCTCTGACTGAGCACACTGTTCACTCAGCCCTTTGCACGGCTATTCCCAGCCTCTCTCCAAGCCTTTATGTACTTTTTATTTTTTTTCCTCATCTGCCAGGGGTTATTGGCTCTAAAAGCAAAATAATCAAGCAAGCAAAATCACACATAAAAGAAATCCAAATAATACATCAATGATTTGAACCAAGATAGATTTTAAGGACGGGTATAGGTGTTGGAGGGAAGTGACAAGAATTCCTGTCTCCTTGTCAGTGTTTAAATGAAGTGGCTGGACTGCACACCAGGCCACAGATCATAGGGAAAGGCGGTGGGCAGCAGCACTGGGCATCTGCACGGCCTTACAGCTCCTCCTATCACTCCCTTCATTTCCCCGCATCTCACTCCTACCCTTTGTCCAGCAAGCCAGGCCGAGATGGCCTCATGCTGGATCCAGCTGCCTCTGCAGCCCTGGACAGTATATATCCCGCTGTCGGCTTCAACCCCTAAGACCCCTGGTGTTTCCTCACCCAGAGAGACAATACCCCACATACCCCAGAGCGGCGGAGGTTCCTTACCGATGGCAGTAGTGAGAAAGGAAACCACTTCAGACTCTTTCCCGTCATTATAGAAAGCCAGGTGCCAGATTCCTGAATCCAAATACTGGATGAAGCCAGTCTCGTGGCTAGAAGGGGGGATGGCTCCCCGAGACTGGCGCTGGGGTCCCTCCAGGCTCCGTGCCTCCTGGGTCAGGAGCCTCCTTCCATCCAGCAGCTCCACAAAGTCAAACTGAAGCACAAAATGAGAGCATGATTAGCAGTGGGCCCGCTTCACCACCATGCCAAGCTCTTCAGGCTTCTCCCAGGGAGGATGCAGGGAGACACAGATGAGACAGGCGAGGGAGGCCAAAGCGATGCGGAGGCTGACCAACCCACTCCACCTCCTTCCCAGACCCCATTTTGCAAGGTGGGAGTCTCCTGCTCCGCTGGTGAGTGTAGCACAATTAGTAGATTATTTTTAAGTGTCAGGTGGCTGTAATTTGGGGTGTGGAGAGTCCTCCTCTGGCTGACTCTACACCTCTACATCAATCAGGACAGCCATGCTTTTTTTTTTTTTTTTTTAGCTATGCTTTTCTGATGGGTACGTGATTAGAAACCCAGTCACTTTTTGACTGAACTCCTCCGACTCCACGCAGGTGATGGCGGGAGGGAATCCTGGGGATCTAGGATGAGGCCCGGGGCACTCACTGGGTGTGCCTTAAATGTCAGTCAAGTGCAAAGGAAAATTTGATTTACATCTATCTTCCCTTTGTCAATGATCCTTTCTCAGTGCTCCAGTTTCAGGGTGCAGTTTTAGGGGAACTAAACTGGGTTAGCGCAAAACTTCATCAATAATTACATGCCGTGTCAAATAATACAATTTCCAATTGATCCAAGCCTGCTAGCATGAGAGACCCGAGGGAAGACAGTCATGTGTGCTAACAACGTGGTGGTGAAGTCCTGCTGCTGCTGCTAAGTCACTTCAGTCGTGTCCGACTCTGTGCGACCCCATAGACGGCAGCCCACCAGGCTCCCCCGTCCCTGGGATCCTCTAGGCAAGAACACTGGAGTGGGTTGCCATTTCCTTCTCCAATGCATGAAAGTAAAAAGTCAAAGTGAAGTTGCTCAGTTGTGTCTGACTCTTAGTGACCCCATGGACTGCAGCCAACCAGGCTAATCTATCCATGGGATTTTCCAGGCAAGAGTATTGGAGTGGGGTGCCATCGCCTTCTCTACTGGCGAGCAAACCAGGCAACTGTCTACCTATCTGTCTTTTAAGGGAAAAAAAAAAGGGTATTTATCCTGTCTCATGTGACAATGTCTAGGCCCAGGAAACCCAGGACCCAGTAAATAAAGAAATCAGGGGTCCAGGCTCTCTCTACTATTCTGCAATTCCATCCTTAGCAAATGTCTCTATCTTGCTTTTACCTAGAAATTAAGTACCTGCTGGGGGTCACAAAGACTACATTTGGCCAGGGACTGTCTGATGGATGCCTGTGATTCATGTTACTCCAAGCCCAGGGCAAGGAGGACCTCACACAAGTCTGCTCTTCCCCCCTCATGACTGGCAAAGTGTCAGCCATCCTGCTTGAGTTTTAAAGTTTTTCTGGTGCACATGTGTCCAGGTAAATGTGAAACCCTGAAGGAGAGAAGGGATACAAGAGATGAGGAGAAGAACCTTTATTCTGAACCAGGTCCTGCACTAGCTGTCTTCTAGGTGTGGTTCTCCATTGTTCACAGCAGCCCTGTGCAGTGGGCATCGTTATCAGCATCTGCTAGACTAGGAGGCTTGCTCCGAGAGGATGTTACAGGCTTGAGGTTACACAGCTGGTAATGAGAGGATTCAAACCCAGGTCCATTTGACTCCAATGTGCATGCTGTGTCCTCTAGATTGCATTTCCTGGATAATTTAACTTAGGAGACTGGGTACTAGTAAAAAGGCTATTGAGAGATTCCCTACAATTCCTTCCTCTTAGAAAGCTCCAAGGATACAGCCCTACTCATCTGAAAGGTAGGATCTGAGAGAGGGCAAATGGATGAATGGACTATAAAATATGTGAAACTCCCTCCAAGCTCAAGGATCCCGGTTTCAGCATCAGGTTTCTTGACTTTGGTTAAGATTTGAGGTGGGAGCCCCTGGAGAGGAGAAGGGTACATAGGGTTCTGGTTACCTGTGTGTGTGAAGGAGGAAGGCCTTTTCTGCCATAAATGCCAACCAGAGCCGCCTTTCCCAGAGACACATTGAATTTCAGATGCACAGGATGGTCTATGAACACCTGAGATCTCCAGAAAGTGCCAGGAGGAATCTTCTGGGAAGCCCGTCTCCCCACGTCGATTTCTCCAGAGTCTATAAAACTGTCCTCTGGAAAGAAACTACTGGGCTTTCCTACCAAGACACGGGGAAGGGAAGACAAAAACATCACCGTTAGCCACAAGTGAAACCAGGGATCAGAGTATCTGAACAAGCAGGGTTCTCCTCTGCCTCCCACCTCTTCTCTGCAACATTCCAGGGCCAGCCCACTCCCTGCCCTAGACTCCCCCATTGAGGAGTTAGAATGTCCAGAACTTTTTTTTCCCCAACGATGCTCAAATTCGTCTGCTAAAAATATGCATTCTTCCAAAGCAGAACGGGTCCTCCCCAAGGGCCATCTGTTTACTGCATAATTCTAGAGCTTGTTAAGATATATTTTGATCCTAAAAATAATCACTTGCAGTCACATGAGAATAACTCTGTGTGTCTGTGCACCCACGTGTGTGTAAAAGCATGCATGCTAAAAAAGAAAAGATAGAGGGAATAAGGTGCTGTTAATTTCTCAACTTAGAATGTTTCCCCCAGCAGTGGGAAGCATGATCTGAGTGGAGTCAGATATTTTTCAAGTTCACTAGGATCTGGGAGTCCAATTCTGGGACTCACACATGTGGATGAGGGTTAGTGTTGGGAGCAGGGGTAGGGATGGGGGGCAATGAGGAAGAGGGTACATCTGAACACAGAAAACACTTCTGAAAAACGCTTCTTTGTCTGGGATGTAGGGCAATGAGTATCATTGTGCTGAAGGTGGGTAAAGCTGGGGAGATTTTTCAAGTTTGGGGACAAAACTTTTGAACATACTTGGATTTCAACCCAGGCCACCAACCCTGCAGGCTACAGGAATACAGGCTGGTTGAGAATAAGATCTCTCGCCCAATTCTGTCACCAATCAGGAGAGTGACAGCTTTCTGGGGGCACCTTAAGTGCCAGGAAGGAAGGCTGCTTATCAAACTTCCTCTACATAGTAATTAAATACACTCACACGCAAAAAATATAAACCCTAACTTCCTGCCAGACATCAGCCCTCCAAGGAGTTGGCAGGGGGCAGGAGGAGAGAACAGGGGCATTAGAAGACCACCCTTAGGACACGAAGAAGCCAAAATCAAGCCAACAGGCTCCATCTTATTTGTCATCAGAAAGCACCCCCAGGTATCCTAGTTTCAAGGTTTGTTGTGTTGCTAGAGATGCTGGAAGAGGCACTTTCAAGACCAAGAATCCATCTGTAAATAAAACACATTTGTGGGAACTTTTTATAAAAAGCATTTGGGGAATAAGAAATTAAAGTGTCTTTTTTTTCCTCCCCTAGCTTTGTAAGATTCCTTACAAAGCACATTTGATGCTGAAATGGAGCTTGGCAGGGCATTGTTGTAGTCATAAAATATTTTACTGTTTTAAATAATAAAATTCAATTTATATGTTAAACTTCTCCATATGTTATCATTCCCTTATAAACTCCTAGGCAGAAACATCAGGTTTTTAGCTTCAAACCATTAAATGTTATTTTAATTAAAAATATGCCCACAGAAAAGTTAAAACGCACGCTCTCAATAAAAGAACTACTAGTATCCTGTCATTAGCATGGGAAAGAGCTTGCATTTAATTCCTTTATGGAAGGAATGTGCCCCAGACTTTTACCTTGAAAATGCAGACACACGCAAACCACAACACTGTGGTTCAAAGTTCGAAGACAGAAGCCAAATTCACAAAACATTAAGATGGAAGAGAATCATTTTCACATTCTTCCTTATCTGACTTTGGGGTTCCTAATTCCACAATCCTTTTATAGTCCAGGTAGAAAAACAGTTTACCCTTCAGCCTATAATTTTGTTAGAGAAGCAGAACTAGAGGGAGTTAAGACACAAAAGCAGGATGAGTTCTGAGATTTTTACTCCTAGAAACTGCACAAAAATAAGCTGGAGACTCCTAATTCCAAGACCTCATCTCCTTTTGAGTGTGTGGGAGTCAGAGCTGATGGGATTTGAGAATTGTCTGCATTCAAATAATTCCTATGTCTGAGAATAAATAATGAAAACTACTCCCACTTTTTGGCATGCTTTTGGAGAGCCCTGTATTTCCTCTGTTCATTTCCCCTCCAGTGAGCATGTTTTTCGGAGACAGCTATTGAATTAGACAAGCTTTTAGTTTCACAGGGCAGAGGTCAAGTCCAGAGACTCTCCAGAGGTCTGCAGGCCCAAGAGGCATACATAAATTGGCTCTTACCCCCAGAGGAGTGGCAAAAAGGGAATAGTCTTTTCTAGCACTCAACTATTTCACCAAAGCTGGAAAAAATGGGGGAAAAAATTACAAAATTTATATTTGGTGTGTATACCATGATATAAAAACAGTAAGTTCTGATCTAGGGCACAGCACCCCACCAGGACCTTGACTTTCTTGGCTGAAAGAATTAGGAATTAGGAGTCTTGAGCTTATTTTCATGCAGTTTCTATGATGGAGCTTAGGATCTGGAGCTTAGGTTCACAAGTGAGGCTTGTCCTAGAAGTCACCTTGTCCAGATCCTTAGGGAAGGGTCTATGGCCCTGGTCTTTTAAGGAAAAGTTTGAGAGGGGAAAGACAGTGCCCATCTTGGAATTTAACCTTTATCATTCTTTCCCATCAGTCCCCAGTGGTCCCCACATTGACTAGGGATGAGATGAAAGTTTCTAGGAGGAGGGACCTGGAGCCTGCCGAGTACCTGTGGCTGGAGGGAAAGAGGCGTGACACTGGCTGGGCTAAGTCAGAGTAAAACCACCTTCATCCTTTTGTGTCTTTCGAAAATCCTTACTGTCTTTCTCTCTCCAGATCTTATAACCTAAGAGTCTTCAGTTTTAATTTTGAGCACCAATATGTGAGCACCAGGATAGAAAATATTCCACGACATGGCAATACCCACCAGTGGTGGAGCAGGGAGAGGGGGAAGAGGGTAGAGGCAGGTGGAGGTGAAAAGTCCTGTGTATATAACTCTTTTTATCCGTACCTACATTCTGGAACACAATAATAATAACAAATATCAGTAGTAGCAATAGCAATAAAGATAGAGGTAGCAGTACTAATGGTATTATCTATCATTCATTAAATTCCAACTAAGTACTGGGCATTTTTACATATATTGGTACATTCAATCCTCATATTATTAAAATGTATATACTGAGGCTCAGAATGCAAAAGAAACCATTCAGAGATGAAGCCATTTGGAGTGCCTCTTTATTTATTAGAATATGGCTTCTCAGAACATCAAATTGATAAATTATTAATTAAAACTCTTCAAAGGTCGCTTTAATGGTAGCAGAGTACATTAACCCTCTTTAAGAGTAAAGATCTGATTTAATTCACAGTCCTAGAAGGCTAGATACCAAGGCTAGACCAGGAACATCCAAGGCCCACTGGAGCACGTCCTGCCATCCTGGGATACAAAAAATTGACAGTTATTATGAACTAGGATCCACACATAGACCCCAAAGTTAAAGGGAAACAGTATCTCGAAACATTCCTAAGGACACTATACAATGAGTGAGTGCCCCAGAAGCTTAACAAAGTACAAAGAGCTTAACTCAGAATTAGGGACCCCCAACAGCACAATTAGGCTTCACAAGGCAGATTCTACTGGTAACAGTCCTTTTCTTTACAAAGACATACAGATTCAGGCTTCCCAGAGCAATGCTCTGGAAATACACAATCGTGTCTAAAAGAATTTTCTCAACAAATTGCTGAAATGATTGTCTAGCTCAGTCAAAAATAAGGGAGAGTCGGAAGAACTAAGATCCCATGCACTTCCCAAATTCACAGTCTTTTATTTTCTTGAACCGAGATTTATCCATATAGGATCTAAATTCCTAATCAACCAACATTCTTCCCCCTCCCTCTACCTTTTTTGGTTCTTTTCAATGCAATAACTCACACAAAGAATTCTTTAGTTTCCTTAGCAACTGTTTGAAATTTGGTTATCAAAATAAGCTGAGAGCCCAGCTGAGCCTGTATGTAGCAATTTGCATGGTTCAAACTGATGGGCAATTTTGATTTCATTGCAGAAAGAAGAAAATGCTAACCTAGCCCACCAATTAAACCATCAGAAATGCTTGTTTATTCAATGCTTTTCCCCCTTTCTCCATTAATGCATAACATAAGTTCTTGTGGTTTTACTTCGGAAAGCTGCTGTATTTGGTTTCCATCCCATGACAGCTCTGAAATGGTTATAGTCACTTTGAAAATACAGGATACATTGCAGTTTGATGTTATTCTCAGAGACATGGTGAGCCTTTAAAATACTGGGTTTATCATATACTTCATTTGTATAATTTAAAAATACATACCCTTTAAAAATATTCAAGAATGCCCCAGACTCTGTAGAATCTTTGAGGACAGAATATTAATTAGTCTGGAATTCTGAGATTTCTAATGACAGACATGGAATGGCTTGGGATTTAAATGAATAAGAAGAAAAGGAACTCACATTTATTGAATACTTCCTCATAACCAGTCTTTGGAAAGATAGGTATGAGGCATCCTTGTTCCACAGATGAGGAAACTAAGGCCAAAGGAAATGGAGTGGCAGAGCCAATAAATGGCCAGACCAGGACGCAAACCCTGGACTGTCTGGCTCCATGGCCCATCTGTCCTCTTTTTACCACACTGCTTCCCCTAATCACTGTGCAATGGGGCCCTAATCTTCATTCCGGAATCAGCTCTCTTCTCTGATACCCTCAAAGGACAGGAAATGTGTGCTCACATCAGGGTTAGAAGCTTTCTCCTTTGAGATATGTCTAAGGAACTAGATTTTTAACACCACAGTTAAAAAGATAAACTGAGCAGACACTGCTTTGACCAAGGCAAAAGGAATTAAGAACCCTGTGACAGTCTCACATAAACTCTGGGAAGCTTTGTCCTCTGTTTCTCCAGACGGATGCATTTTTTTTTTATCACAGTAATTGTTTTTGACGCTGACCACTTTACAGCATCACACTGCATTTTGGGGGTTTGTAAACAGGATTTCAAATTGCATTAGTAATGACAGATAATCCCTTTAAGCAAAAATATTCCAATGAGAGTAAACCAATAACCTGGTTCAATTTTATCTCTCATCTGCACCTCCTGCTCCTTAGGAAAAACAAAGCAAAATCCAAGCAACCCACAAACTAATTTCATTAGAGTGGGAGATTTTAGATAGACCTAGGTCCTGTTTTAAGAAAGTTTGATAGAGATCATACAGAAAATTCACATTTTTCTAAATGAGATCTTTGAGGGTTACAGATATCTTAAACCTGCAGTTGTTGATACTAATCTGAAGACAGTTATCATTTACGTATTTACTTATGGCATCTGACACTGCAAGCTGACATGGGAATACGAGACAACAGGCAGGACCATGGACAGGGCCAAGCTGAAAACACTTCTAAAGAAGAATCTGGTTAATCATGTAATGATTCTATTACTAATTTTGCTTGTAGAGCTTGTGAATTAGAATGGGCCTTAGAGATAATATAGATCAATCACCTCCTTTTAATGAGGAGGAATATGAAGCCAAGAAAGCCTTTCAAGGGATTTGCTTAAGGGCATCACGAGTGGCAGCAGCTGAACTTGAACTCAGGGTTCTAGACTCCTAACCCAGAGTTCTTCCCATGACCCCATCCGTGCTCCCTCCAAATCCTATTAAGGTACAAAGCAAGTGTAAGTTATTCAATGTCTTAAGTCTTAAAATCTTTATAAAGGAGAAGACTGGCTTTGCCCATCAAAATAGCAGGCAGAGATCCTGATATGGCTCTGTGGAGATGCCCTCAGTTTCCTTAAAAATGGTCATTGGTCAAGAGTTGATTTTGGACATTAAGACCATTCAGAGGTCATGAATAACTGCTGTGACTAGCCATATGCTACTCTGTTAACCAAACTGATCACTAGAAGACAAACTCTTAAAAGGACAGGGAAGCTCAGCAGCCACGGCCCAAAGTTAACTGAGATAAGAGGAAAGGCAGTGAAGACTGGGGGCAGCTGTGCCAATTTGCTGACTGGGGTAACACCAGAAAAAAAAAAAAGGGTCATGTGAGAAGGGATGGTCACAACTCCCTAGAATGACAACCAGCCTGGCCCATGAGCTCAGACCTCCCTGCTGATACCAGTTCTTACGGGTCTGCCACTCCTGGCTGATAGTGACAGAATTTATCAATATGTTGATGGCATGTTAGAAAGACCCCTAAGAAATTAAAAAATGGGTCTATGGATGTCCCATTCAAGAATGCCAAACCCCAGATGTCACCCCCAACTTCCGTCATTAATACAGAAACAATGGGGTTCCTTATTCACATCTCCTCAGGGTCTTATAACCATGAGGTGAGTCAGGTAGGGCAACTTATGGAGACAGCAAGAGCCTGTGGACCACAGACCTGGGCCATGTCCCAAAGTCCAATATTTACTGGCAGGGTGACTCTGGCCAAGTCACTTAATCTATGTGGCCCTTAGTTTTTGCATCTAAAATGGCTGTAAACAATTATACTTACTTCACAGGATCTCTGTGAGGATTAAACGTGAAACGTTCTTCACAAAAAGCTTTGAACAAACATACTGTACAAACACTAACAATTACTGTGACTGTAGATGAGGAAACGAGCTCAGGAAAATTAAGTGACTTGCTCAAGGACACACAGTAGGAAAATGCTAGAACAGTGCGACTGGTGTTTCCCTTAAACCATAAGGTCTGAGGATAGTTCCTGTACATCACACCCTCCACCCACCTTGCCACACACCCCACTCCAAGAGACCCCCATTCATGCCATGAGGCTGCCCGGAAGCCATATCATGATCCCACACCATCAAAGACGGCCGCCCAGCAGTGTGAAAGCCCACGATGCTTCCCTCGAGGTATGGGATGGGATGCCGCTGAGCACCATGAGCCCTGCGTAAGCCCCACGATGAGCTCACAGTGACAAGGAATGCGGTGAAGACACGGGTGGCCCGGCAGCGGCGCGGAGTGCGGGGGGATGGAGGAAGCACCAGGGCATGGAGCTGTGAGTCAGGCACATGGCGCGCAGGATGGCGGTCTCCTCGGCTCAAAGGCAGACACAGAGGACTCACAACACGGACAACACAGCAACCCTACCTTCTGTGGCTCCTTTGCCTTTCCTGTCAGGGAGCTCTAACCCAGTGCCCCCTGAGGGATACAGGGAGACGTCCGTTGGCACAGGCCAACTGCTGGCTGTGTCCTCCGTGATCTCATACATCTGCCCCTCCATCGGCTGCAGGTGCCAGTTTAGGCCAAACAGGTGCATGGCTGTGGTGAGCAATGAGAAAAGTCATCTTTTTCTGCTGGAGGCGGAAATGGGACTCCCAAGCCATAGGGGAGGGCAGGTGGGGGTGGGGAACACGGGAATTCAGTTCAGTTCAACACAGAGGCCCTGGAGAGAGCTCTGGGCGCTGTGGAGGGGGACTGGGCCACAGGGATGACCCAGGCACGGACCCTGCCCTCAAGGGCTCACAGTCTAGGGGCGCAAGGAGAGGGGCAGGATGGGGGGACTTTTAGGAGGTCTAGGCCTTTTGCTTCAAAAGATTAAAACTAACAATCTACAGGGGAAAACGGCAACTTGTATCACCAAGGCTTAATTTCCTTAATACAAAAATAATGCTTACAAATAATAAGCAAAATCCAACCACCCAGTAGGAGAATAGGCACAGGAGATGGACAGTTGACAGAATAAGAAATGCACCTAGCTCTCAGCTGTATGAAAAGACTCTACACTTTACTCAGGGTAGAAGAAATGGAAGTTAAACTTTGAAATACTGTTTTTCACATATGGTTTGGCAAAGATTTTTAGAAGGCTGAAAATATGACAGTATTGGAAGAGAACAGCAAACAAGCACTCTCATACTCAGCTGGTTTGGTGTGAGCATAAGCTGGTACAGACCTTACAGAGAGGGCAGTTCGACAAAAGCTATAAAATAAAATATCCATACCCTTTACCCTGGAACTCAGAGACACCAATTCTCCCCCAGATATGCTCACATACACACAAAATGAGGCTTGTCATGGCATCTGGTCCCATCACCTCATGGGAAATAGATGGGGAAACAATGGAAACAGTGTCAGACTTTATTTTTTTAGGCTCCAAAATCACTGCAGATGGTGACTGCAGCCATGAAATTAAAAGACACTTACTCCTTGGAAGAAAAGTTATGACCAA
>SJYV01028323.1:893539-918034 GCA_006410875.1 Neotragus pygmaeus | reverse complement strand
CAGCAGGAGGCAATTAACACAGTCATTTTGCAGAAGTCACCGCTGGAAGCACAGGAGAGGTTCTACTGTCACATGACGCTCCCTTCCCCAAATCGAAAGCACAGAGCCACTTGCGATTGTGAATCAGCAGCTCCACGCAGTGATTAGAGATGAAGCTCTAATCAAGAAACTGTTGGCTCCAGTGGCATTTTTTTTTTGGCTTCAAAAGGCAGCGGGACCCAACCAAGGTGCATGGCTACCTAGTTTTCTGCTTTATGTTAGTGCCCAATCGCTTGTTATTTGTTTTTAAATAGCATCATTTCTGTAAAATATAACTCATGGGAGTTCTCTTATTTATGGTCCTATAAGGTGGAAAGCACAAAGCAAAAAGGCAAAACAGTAACCACTAAAAACTGACCGTGTTTCATTCCCCAAGTTCTTCTCTTGGTTTTGCACCAAAGCCACAACATTCAAAGGTTTCAAGTTCAGAAGTCACATACAGAGATGTTGTTAAGAAAATCAGAAGCAACGTAGATGTCTTCAGAACAGGAGAATGACTGAGCTAAATTATGATACAGGTACTGGATGGAATGTAAGCTAATCATGAAAAATAACTGATACTCCTAAAAGATGATGCTGTGAAAGTGCTGCCCTCAATATGCAAGCAAATCTGGAAAACTCAGCAGTAGCCACAGGACTAGAAAAAGTCACTTTTCATTTCAATCCCAAAGAAAGGCAATGCCAAAGAATGCTCAAACTACCACAATATTGCACTCATCTCATACACTAGCAAAGTAATGTTCACAATTCTCCAAGCCAGGCTTCATGAACATGAACTGTGAACTTCTAGATGTTCAAGCTGGATTTTGAAAAGGCAGAGGAACTAGAGATCAAATTGCCAACATCCACTAGATCATCAAAAAAGCAAGAGAGTTCCAGAAAAACATCTATTTTTGCTTTATTGACTATGCCAAAGCCTTTGATTGGATCACAACAAACTGGAAAATTCTTCAAGAGATGGGAATACCTGACCACTTGACTTGCCTCCTGAGAAATCTGTATGCAGGTCAGGAAGCATCAGTTAGAACTGGACATGGAACAATAGACTGGTTCCAAATTGGGAAAGGAGTATGTCAAGGCTGTATATTGTCACCCTGCTTATTTAACTTCTATGCAGAGTACATCATGAGAAATGCTGGGCTGGATGAAGTACAAGCTGGAATCAAGATTCCCAGGAGAAATATCAATAACCTCAGATACACAGATGATGCCACCCTTATGGCAGAAAGCAAAGAAGAACTAAAGAGCCTCCTGATGAAAGTGAAGAAGGAGAGTGAAAAAAGTTGGCTTAAAACTCACCTTTCAGAAAACTAAGATGATGGCATCTGGTCCCATCACTTTATGGCAAATAGATGGGGAAACAATGGAAACAGTGACAGACTTTATTTTGGGAGGGCTCTAAAATCACTGCAGTTGTTGACTGCAGCCATAAAGTTAAAAGACGCTTGCTCCTTGGAGGAAAAGCTATGACCAACCTAGACAGCAAATTAAAAAGCAAAAACATTAGTTTGCCATCAAAGGTCCGTCTAGTCAAAGCTATGGTTTTTCCAGTAGTCATGTACGGATGTGAGAGTTGGACTGTAAAGAAAGGTGAGTGCTGAAGAATTGATGCTTTTAAAATGTGGGGTTGGAAGACTCTTGAGAGTCCCTTGGACTGTAAGGAGATCTAACCAGTCCATCCTAAAGGAAATCAGTCTTGGATATTCATTGGAAGGACTGATGCTGAAGTTGAAAACTCCAATACTTTGGCCACTTGATGCAAAGAACACTCATTGGAAAAGACCCTGATGCTGGGAAAGATAGAAGGCAGGAGAAGGGGACAACAGAGGATGAGATAGTTGGATGACATCATCAATGTGATGGACATGAGTCTGAGTAGCTCTGGGAGTCGGTGATGGGACAGGGGAGTCTGGTGTGCCACAGTCCATGGGATTGCAGAGTCAGACATGAGTGAAAGACTGAACGGAACTGAACTGACAATGAGCAATGAGGGCAAATGCTTATTATGTAATTTTAAGGGGGAAGAAAGGTAGGACACAGAATTGCATGTTTTTACATGCAAGGTATGTTTATGTTTATGTTTATATAAAAACATCTAGAAAGACATATGTAAAAATGACCTCAGGCTTTGAATCACAGTGTAGGATGAGTGACAAATTTTCTGCACTGATTTCCAAACGAATTTCCATGCTTTGGAAATGAGTTCAGGAAATGAGTTCATTTCCTGTTTACCTTAAAAAGGAAGTCCCACAACCCAGTCTCAGGGAGAGCAAGAGGGACAAAACCGATGACAGAGCGGAGCGGGGGAAATTCTGGTTTTGAGTCTATGCCGCAGGTCGGACACTTAGGCAAGGGGAGTTCCCATGTGCTACTTCATTCGGTCCTTACACAAACCTTGAGAAAATGATCAGTGTTCCCATTCCACACATGAAGAAAGGGGAGGCTTCTAGAGGCTACGTGATCTGCCCAAAGACACCCCCCAAGATACTTTCCCTGTTTACACCCTGACTGCCATAGGCATGGCTGACCTCCACAGTCAAAACCATGCCAAACCAACTAAGTGGCTTTGGCAGAATCCGTCCTCAAGCGGGGGTCTATCCGGAGCCTTCAGAGCTATATCACTTACGAGGGTCTTGATTCTGGATAAATGACTTTGCCTTTCTGAGTCTCAGTTTCTCTATCTGTAAAACAGATAGCAATATTACATTAAAGGATTACATGGAGTAACACACGTAATTTGTTTAGAACTGTGCCTGGCACACAACAGGAACAAAGCAAATGGCAGCTGTCATCATCGCTGTTATTTTGCTCTGATTTTCCTAAACTCGAGATCCCTTGAAAGACCTGTTTAAGCCAACTCTGCCCATCACCTTTCCTCCTCTCCATACATGGCCCCTAATTTCCCTCCCATGCCAACTGCAAAAATGCCAACTGAAAATTCCTTTGAGTTGAGGGCTGTTTCACTACCCTGTTCCCATCAGCTGCCAGCCTTTGGGCAAAGGAGCTAGAGATATTTGCCCAGTGGATACAACAGTTTTTAAAAGCGGAATCAGTATAAAGCAGCCTGACAGGATCCTACTGGTGACTACGTGGGGCTAATTTTAAATCAAGTAAATATATTGCCTTTCTTCCCATCTCCGGATAAACCTGACTGCAACAATCAGGGTTACTGTCTCTCAACCCCAAATTAAGTGTTTTCTGGAGAATGGACTCTGGCACACTTAATCATTTTTCTGCACCATGCAATGCTGTGGGGAAAGGAGGCCTTTCAGCAAGGATTTGCTGGCAGCTGCATGATACTTCTGTAAAACAAGTTGAGGAGGGGATGGGTGCTAGAGAAGGTGGTGGGTGGGCACATCCACTGTCAGCGCAGAGATGAAAGGTCAATTTAACTGGAGGGCATTGAAAACTGGTGACACGGCAAGTTGTAGGGGAACCGGGGCTGGAATCTAATTTGTACAGAATGGAGTAAACAGCTATTATTGCAGTAACAGAATTAGAAAGCTGTCTTCTCGGGGCACCTTTCACCCAATGGGCTCTTCTAAGACCTCTTCCATGCATGAGTAGTCTAGGGGTTGGCCACATCCACCGCCCCTTGGACGGACCTCTGCCCAGTAATCCAACCTCTTCCTGCCCTGCTATGCTGCTTCCAGACACAAGAAAATGGAAGGCGTGAAACACAGTGGTTATGAGCACAGCCTTCATAGCCACGCAGCCCTGGGTTCTATTTCTGGTTCTTGTGTTTACAGTTATATGACTTCATTCCTGATGTTCAACTCCATTGAGTCTCGGGTCCTCCTCTATAAAATGGTGATAATAATGTCTAGCTCCAAGAACTCTTGTGAAGATGAAAGGAAAGAATCTATTTCACGAGCTTATCATGCTGCGTGGCATTTGCCCAAATGGACTACCAGAGGGTAGCCATCTATGTTGGTATCATCATCACCATCATCTGCAGTGTATATTAAGGTTTTCACTGAGAAAGTGAAGTAAGGAGATTTCTCAAAAAAGTGGAGAACTCTTTTGAGTTTTTGTTTTGGTTGGTGGTTGTTGAGGGGGTATGGATGTTGCTCTAACTGAACCTGAGCCCCACTCACTGGGGAGATGGGACTTAGGCTTGACTGGGGCAGAGGCTGGAACAACGCTGAGCCCAAGTCTCTGAATTCATCACTGGGAGTCCTTCTGCTAAATGACACTGGCACTGAGTCACAGCAGAAAATGCTGTGAGGCTTGTGTCTCCAACAGGGGCTGCACTCTCAGACCAGAGGAGTCATCATCTTGAGCCTAAAGCAGAGGGAATGAACCCCCGGGGCGGGTGATGTCAGCCCACCAGGAGGCCCTCTCTCCAAGGCAGGGATCATGTTCCTGTCTTCACCAAGCCCCTAGCATCTGGCCCACTGCAGAGGAGAAACAGAGGAAAGGAAGGAGACAGACATAATTAGGACTGTTACTGAGACAATAACAGCTTCCTCTATTAAACATCACACCACGTGCCTGACACAGTGGGGGAGGGTGCACATTCGTTCCGTCGTTTAATCCCACCACTTTTAAAGCAAGATTGTACCTCCACTTTATGGATTACGAGGACCTCAAAACGGAGTGACCAAGTAGATATTATTAACCCGATCTTGCATCTCTAGAAAACCAAGGTCCAGAATCCTCCATCACTGCACCACTCGTCATGGCGGCACCAAGATCCAAAGCAGATTCTGGGTCACGGCATGCCCTGAGTCCTTCGCAGACCACTGTCAGAGCCCAGAGCAGGCCTCCCTGTCATCCTGATCAGAACAACTTGCAGCTTCTGAGCAAATTACGGCCAGCAGAGCAGTCAAGGGAGTGATGCCACTGCGACTCCATGAAGCGGAAGACCTCTTCAAACTCAAGGTGTCACTAAGGATCCAGGAAGCAGAGACACCCCGGGGGTCACAGGCCCATCCAGCTGCTCCTCCTGCGGCCTGAAGCCAGCCCTGCCCTAGCAGAGCTACACAGCTGGCCTGGGAAACCCGGGAAAGTGCCTGTCATTTCCCCAGAGGAGGTGGAAGGCTGTTCTGGAGCTCTCTAGGTTTCCTTTCTTTATGATGCTTGCAAGCAAGCACCAAGGCTATTCACTAGGCTATCTAAAGCATTTCTATAAAAGGTGTCACAACGTAGCCAAGGACCAGCCTCTCATGTGTGAGGCCTTGTCCCTGCCACTGAACCATCAAACGGGGCCGAAGCAACCAGGGGCTTGCTTGGTTCCACCTTGGGAGCTCCAGCAGGAGGATGTGCCTGTTGCTAGGTTCCACTTCCATAGCTACTAGAGAAACGTCCTGTCACAGGGCTCCGTGAGGGACCAGCCCATTGCCTGGTTTCCTTTGGCAAACCAACCACGTAACTGGCTTGCCTTTTTTTTTTTTTTTTCTCAGTGATCAAAGTCAATTAAGAGGTGGTCCCCACTGTACCTCTAAATGGAGTATTAATTTGTGTATATATTATTAGGATAGGCCTTTCCCCTCTGGAACAGTCAGTTCAGTGGGAAGAATGAGGGCGGACAGCTTAACACTGAGTCTGCCACCTGGATTTGTAATGAGGGATGCTATTTCTTTATAATGAGAAGCATTCTGAAAGAGTGTTGTAAACTGTCATGAAACAGAGTGTGCAGGGTCCCTCTTTTATTATTCCCCACAGCTTCCCAATCTCCTGCCCATGGGAGTCTTTTCTAGCTCTTTGGAATTAGACTACATTTTCTTTCCTCTCTGCCTTGTCTGAGCACAGAACCAGGCACTCAGCTTTTGGATATTCTAGGGACCCCTGTTTGGCTCAGCCCTTTGGCTAGGAAGTTTAGGACAGCCCCGAGTTCCAGGCACCATGTTGATGACGATGATAACAACAGCCACTGTCATTAATGACACCAAGCACCCTGCTTAGTGCTTAATAAACGTGTCTGTGTTAGTTGCTCAGTTGTGTCTGACTCTTTGTGACCCCATTGATTGTAGCCTACCAGGTTCCTTTGTCCATGGGATTTCCCAGGCAAGAATAGGAGAATAGGAGTGGGTGGCCATTCCCTTCTCCAGGGGATCTTCCCAGCCCAGAGATCGAACCTGTGTCTCCTGCATTACAGGCAGATTCTTTCACCTGAGCCACAAGGGAAGCTATTATCAATTCATCCTTGCAAAGCCCTACACTGTAGGTACTATTGTTATCCTCACTTGCAAGATGAGGGGACTAAGGCTCTAAGAGGTCCAACAACTTGCCCAAGGTCACACATTTCATAAGAGGCAGAGTCACTTCAGATCTGAACTGAATCCAGACTGCCCAGAATCCGTCCCCAACCACGATACACACACTGCCATTCTGGTTAGATGTGAAACTGTAGAAATTACAAAAATGGAAAATAAAAGAGGAGATCTCATTATTACATGGACCTGCTGTACTGCTTAAACTCTGTTGGTGACATTTTTCATGAGGCTAGAAAACTCCAGCATTTGGAAGGCTTATCAGGTACAGTACCTGACACTCCTCATGGCTTCTCCCTGTCTTGGAGCCTCTATTTATGTGGGTTTCTCCTCTTCCTTGAACACTCTTGTCCATCCAGGCTCCAGGCTTCGCTGATGCAATGTCTCTACGTGGAATGGCCACTACCTTCCCTATTTTTAAAATCACTCTCCCATTCTACAAGGCCGACTTCAAACCTTGACATCTTCTTGAGAATTCCCACCATAGCCCATGGCCAAAAGTGCCCTCTGCTCTCCCGTCTGCCTTGGTTCCTAGCCATTACTCCAGCACCTCCCCTGTGCCCACCGCCCCGACAGCCTGTGTCCAGGTGCTCCCTGACACTTGACAGCTCTGCTGTCCACCTATGTGCCCGGAGCAGATCTGTAGAGAGAGCCGAGCTCCCAGCTCTCGCCTTAATCTGGAGGTAAGTCACCTAACCACTCTGATCTTCAATGTTTCCATCTGTAGAAAGGGAAAGAATATAAAATCATCTCCTGGGCTTCTTATAAGGATTAAATTTAAGGAAAGTCCTTCATAGATTATCAAGTGTATTGAAAATATAAGACATTATTATTATATTGTTTAATCAATGAAAGAAAGAAAACCCAGGTTTAATACACAGACTAATGCAAAGGTTTACATGGGAAACTTCCTACGCAGCCCCAGACTGACACAAGTAGGGATATGCACAGAACAACTTAATGAATTTAATGCTTTACAGAAAAGTGAGGATGCATAAACAAGTTCCCAAAGAGGAGTTTTCAGTTTTCAGGTAAAGAAAAATGCTACTTCTAAAATTCTCATTTTGAGTCTTTGCTACCTCACCATTCTACCTCCTCTCAAATATACTTTTTGCCTGCATAGTGGGCAGAGTCATATATGTGCTCATATACACAGAGAGACTCACACACTAAGACACACACAAGTTCAATGAGCCTGTCTTGCTGTAAAATTCTACAGATGGCCTAAATGGTAAAATTTAGGACAATGTGATGAAACGCAGGCCAGAGCACAATTAATGATACTGGCATTTTTTTCCCCTCTTTCCCCTCTGGAGGCTATGAGCAAAATCTAACTCCAGGCTCAAAGGCGCAATAAATCTAGCTGTCTGCCAAACACTAGCAGGAAAGGCCTCCTCTGAAATGAAATGTTACACTGGTGACAAACTAATGCCACAGCGCCATGAAGCCTGGAGGAGAGCGAGTCAGATAACACAAGGGGCCAGGGCTCAATAAGCAATGTGTATCAAGGTCCCTGATGTCGTCTGGGCCTCCTCCGCTCTCCAATCCTGGAGCACTCTGCGTGCACACCACAGCTCCACATGGCTGGTACTTGACAAATGTCTGTTGGATGGGTAGGATCATTGAAAGCTTAAATGAGAAATACATGTAGCAGAACATGCCTGGCATGTGTTTAGCTCTTGATGCATGTGAGCTGCCACCTCTGTTAGATCAGAGGAGGTCATGGTAGGGAAGAGGGCAGGAGGGGCAGAGGACATTCCTGGGGAGGATGGCAATGCCCCCCTTGTTTGCTCTGGGCCGCAGGGATGGAGTGCGGCAGCAGGGGAAGATATCGGAGGAGGGCTCTGAGAGGCAGTATGGTCTAACTAAGGGACACAGGACTTGGAATCAGAAAACCTGGTTTCTAGACCCAGCTCCATGACTTAGCTGTCCTTCCAGGTAAACAAGTTATTTAATTGCAGCAGGCCTCAGTTTCCATATCTGGGGTTTGCAGGATTTAAAAAAAAATGCAGTTAATAATCTACAGTGCAGGGACGCTGGGGATGACTGATGGGTTTGAAAGGTCTCATGTGAAGGGCAAGGGATTTCTTGGGCATCCGCCCAGTGGAGCCTCTGCTGTAAGCAGGGAGGCAGCCTGCATCCTCCTGCAGTCCCCGTGGTTTCTGCAGTTCTGCACTGACAGCCTTCAGTAACAGAGAGACTGAGGCCTGTGCTAAGTCCAAAGCACAAATGGGTATTTTAACACAGTCTTCTAAGACAAGTGCCAAAAACAGCCAACATTTCTATCTAGCATCCCTTGCCTTTGTTTGGTCTGTTCCATCTTTCAGAAAGCCATTCCTAGCTTCTCTTTCAGTATCTTCCTTGATTTACAAGGCTCAATGCCTTGGGGAAATTTCATCTGATCTTCCTGGCTATAATGAATTGCTCTCTCCTTTGAACTCCCACAGGGATAAGGTTCAAACCCCAGTAACATGCTTTTATCATCTGTCTATGACTGCCTTCAGCTCCTTACGCATCTGGCTTTCCATGAAACCACGGAAGACTCAAGGCAGTGATGCTAGCTTATCTGGCTTTGCCGGTCCCCGTAGCCCAGGACAGAGCCCTGCGGACAGGCTCAGTGAATGCTCCTCGCTGTCTTGAACCTCAGTCTTCGGAAGCTCCCTCTACTGTACCCCAGATTACCTGAAGTCTCTGCGTGTGCAGATGGCGCTGGCTACTGAATCTGAAAGGGGCTCAAATCTCTGGGTGATCTGGCTGCCTGGAAGAGTGAGACCCACATATCCTCAGCGCCTACCAGGGACCACCTGCCTGGCTGGAACCTTTGTAGATGCTCTGCCTCTTAATGCTCAAGACACCTCTTGGATATTAATGGACAAAACTATCCATGAGAAAATCAAGACGTGGAGGGATGAAGAAACCTGTGTGAATAGGACTAGAAGGTAAAGTCTGTGGCTTTTGCTCTTAGACTACATTGCTGTCTTTAGAAGGATGAAGCCGTTTAGCTGTGGTTTCATTGTTGTACTGCTAGAAAGAAGAGCACACTGCGCTTTTTACAGCCAACTCACCTCCTCTCCCCTTTCCCGCCCCTCTCTTTCTCTGCTTCCCCCCCACCCCCACCCCTGCAATGAAGAGCTGCTTGGCTGGGTCTCCTCATCTCTGTCCCCAGCTGATAGCTCTAAGTCAGCCCTGAGTGACCACCTCTTCTCTGTAACTAGGTGCTTGCAATAGTGGAAAAACAGCCATCAGGGAGACTATTCTCACTTTCTCTCTGCATCTAAATGCAATTAAATTATTTCGCAGCAATTAGTTCAGAATAGAAACAAGGACTTGGGGACAGGTTCTTCCCAAGGATGCTAAAAATCTGGAAAAATCCATTCTTCTTCCACACGCCCAGGGTGCAGCTGGGGAAGGAGGATTCTGGACACACAGCTTGGTCCCTGACCGACCATGAGCTATGCTGCCTCTTCAGGGGCCTTGGGACTGCTCATGGGGCAAGTCCCCCGCCCCCCGCCCCCAAGTCCTGGGAAGAATGTGCTGTCTCTGTCAGTCTCTGTATCTGCTGTTGTTACAAAACATGACTATCCTAATAAACTCAGGTCCTTTCTTTTTTGAGACATTTCCAAACTGAGGACTGTTTGGCCCTCACATTCGACATACCTTGTTTGCTGGTGGGAGGGGAAGACAGACTTCATTCATTAGTAGCTCTTGTTAGAAAGAAGCAGGCGCCCTGTTGTTACAGCCTCCTTGCAATAGCCTATTATCTGCTTTCACCGGAGGGGGAAACTGAGGCTCGGAGTGAGTGAGCTTCTCACCTCGGTCTCGCAGCTGGGAGGAACAGGCGAGGGCCACCGCCAGGCCTGTGCCTCACGCCGCCCCTGGCTGACCCCGCTCCCCTTCGTTTCCAGGAACCGCTTTTCACTCTCCTACGACCTCCCTGCCTCTAGACTTTCGGCCTCTGTTCCCTGTAAGAGCCAAAGCTTCTATGCTTACCATTTTCTCTCCCTCCACTCCACGCCTTGCGATATCTGTGGGGTTCTGGTTCCAACATCCTTGCCTCCTCTCTCTCCTTCAACACACGTTTGCTGAACACAGGCTACATCCTGCCACACGCTGGTACAAGCTGTGGCCACAGTGCTGGACGAGACAGAAATCACTCCCGCCCCCATGGAGCTTACGGTCTACAGGGTAAGTCTCACATTCTAGTGGAGACAGAGCTGAGCCGGGCTAAGACCCAGGCCCCAGCTGTGATGACGGTGAGGCTCCTGGCACTGTGAGCACGTACGACTGGGTTCCTGGCCTAGTGTGAGGGCATCAGAGGAGCTTCGCTGAGAAAGGGACATGTGAGCTAAGCTTTCGGAAGGGACTGACTGGGAGAAGGCGGGTGGTTCCCTTCACAAATGAGGCTCCTTTACCTCTCTGGGTCTCAGGGCCACTTGTAACCTCCCTGACCTGCACTTGTTGGACCAGTTGACCCAAGACTAGACACAAAGCCGCAAACGGGCATGGAAACAGGGTACTTGGCTGGAGACCCAGGGATTCAGTCCTATCCTTCCGAGGAGCCCTTAGCAGTTGAGTCATGAGGGCTTTGAACTGTCTTTACCTCGTGACCCAGAAATCCTGCTCAGGGGAACACCCCCCCCAAAGTCAGTGAGAGAGGGGAAAAAAAAGCAAGTTTTCTTTCTTTCTGGTCACTGAAGTGCTGTTTATAACAGCAAACAGTTGGAAATAGAGGGAATAGCAATGATATAACAACGGTACTGCAAGGAGATCCAACCAGTCCATTCTGAAGGAGATCAGCCCTGGGTGTTCTTTGGAAGGAATGATGCTAAAGCTGAAACTCCAGTACTTTGGCCACCTCAGGTGAAGAGTTGACTCATTGGAAAAGACTCTGATGCTGGGAGGGATTGGGGGCAGGAGGAGAAGGGGACGACCGAGGATGAGATGGCTGGATGGCATCACGGACTCGATGGACATGAGTCTGAGTGAACTCCGGGAGATGGTGATGGACAGGGAGGCCTGGCGTGCTGCAATTCATGGNGGAGGATTCTGGACACACAGCTTGGTCCCTGACCGACCATGAGCTATGCTGCCTCTTCAGGGGCCTTGGGACTGCTCATGGGGCAAGTCCCCCGCCCCCCGCCCCCAAGTCCTGGGAAGAATGTGCTGTCTCTGTCAGTCTCTGTATCTGCTGTTGTTACAAAACATGACTATCCTAATAAACTCAGGTCCTTTCTTTTTTGAGACATTTCCAAACTGAGGACTGTTTGGCCCTCACATTCGACATACCTTGTTTGCTGGTGGGAGGGGAAGACAGACTTCATTCATTAGTAGCTCTTGTTAGAAAGAAGCAGGCGCCCTGTTGTTACAGCCTCCTTGCAATAGCCTATTATCTGCTTTCACCGGAGGGGGAAACTGAGGCTCGGAGTGAGTGAGCTTCTCACCTCGGTCTCGCAGCTGGGAGGAACAGGCGAGGGCCACCGCCAGGCCTGTGCCTCACGCCGCCCCTGGCTGACCCCGCTCCCCTTCGTTTCCAGGAACCGCTTTTCACTCTCCTACGACCTCCCTGCCTCTAGACTTTCGGCCTCTGTTCCCTGTAAGAGCCAAAGCTTCTATGCTTACCATTTTCTCTCCCTCCACTCCACGCCTTGCGATATCTGTGGGGTTCTGGTTCCAACATCCTTGCCTCCTCTCTCTCCTTCAACACACGTTTGCTGAACACAGGCTACATCCTGCCACACGCTGGTACAAGCTGTGGCCACAGTGCTGGACGAGACAGAAATCACTCCCGCCCCCATGGAGCTTACGGTCTACAGGGTAAGTCTCACATTCTAGTGGAGACAGAGCTGAGCCGGGCTAAGACCCAGGCCCCAGCTGTGATGACGGTGAGGCTCCTGGCACTGTGAGCACGTACGACTGGGTTCCTGGCCTAGTGTGAGGGCATCAGAGGAGCTTCGCTGAGAAAGGGACATGTGAGCTAAGCTTTCGGAAGGGACTGACTGGGAGAAGGCGGGTGGTTCCCTTCACAAATGAGGCTCCTTTACCTCTCTGGGTCTCAGGGCCACTTGTAACCTCCCTGACCTGCACTTGTTGGACCAGTTGACCCAAGACTAGACACAAAGCCGCAAACGGGCATGGAAACAGGGTACTTGGCTGGAGACCCAGGGATTCAGTCCTATCCTTCCGAGGAGCCCTTAGCAGTTGAGTCATGAGGGCTTTGAACTGTCTTTACCTCGTGACCCAGAAATCCTGCTCAGGGGAACACCCCCCCCAAAGTCAGTGAGAGAGGGGAAAAAAAAGCAAGTTTTCTTTCTTTCTGGTCACTGAAGTGCTGTTTATAACAGCAAACAGTTGGAAATAGAGGGAATAGCAATGATATAACAACGGTACTGCAAGGAGATCCAACCAGTCCATTCTGAAGGAGATCAGCCCTGGGTGTTCTTTGGAAGGAATGATGCTAAAGCTGAAACTCCAGTACTTTGGCCACCTCAGGTGAAGAGTTGACTCATTGGAAAAGACTCTGATGCTGGGAGGGATTGGGGGCAGGAGGAGAAGGGGACGACCGAGGATGAGATGGCTGGATGGCATCACGGACTCGATGGACATGAGTCTGAGTGAACTCCGGGAGATGGTGATGGACAGGGAGGCCTGGCGTGCTGCAATTCATGGGGGTGCGAAGAGTCAGACACGACTGAGCGACTGAACTGAACTGAATAATGGTACAAATACGACAGAGGTATCAAAATTGACTAGAACGAGATTTTTGTGTTAACACTTAGAAATACGTTCTTGAAAAGATGGTCCATGAAAAAGGGAGGAGGGCCTGCGCTTGTGGATTCATGCTGACGACACGGTGGTCTTGGCTGCAGTCCTCTAAGGAGGTCAAGTATGACACACAGAGAAACCTAAAGCGTTCCAGCTCTTTGCCTTCATATCTTGAATTCTAAAATTATATCTTAAACTTTTCTCAACAACACTTAGAAGCCTTACAGTTCGAAGGTTATGGTAGGTTAACACCTGATCTTTGAATCCAGTAAATACATCACTTCTTTGCCACACATCTCAAAGACGGTACCTAAAACTATGGAGACGGGGACTAGATGAGTGGTTGGAGTCTGAGCATAGAGAGGACTGACTTGACAAAGGGAACCTTTGAGGTGATGGAAATATTCTGTGTGTTGCTGTAGTAATGGTCACACAACACTGCCAGAATTCATAGCATGGGATGCCTAAAAAGCGTTAATTTTCTATATGTAAACTGTATCTCAATAAAAAACAGGCAGTCAGGGCCTGGTGGCTGAGCGGGTGTACAGGTAAGGGAGCCACACCTGTGTGGCGTGTGGGTCTCAGTCCTAGTCTAGAGTCCTGAACAGTGCTAGGGCAAGAACTCTGAAGAGTGGGGAGATTGGTGCCAGCCGTGCACCTTCCAGACCCACCCTCTCCTTCTCCCCCCTGCTCTGTGCCCTGGGGGACCGAGCCACATGGTCGGGACGAGCGGGTTCCCTTGAGCTCTGGCTCCTGGTGGGGTCCTGCCAATGGGAGGATAAGCGGGGATGGGGAAGGAGGGAGCTCTGTAAGATGGACAATTTTCTATCAGGCTGAGCTGAAGCATGGTGAATGACTTACTCACTTCAGCTAGTCCTGGCTGTTTATTCTGATTTTACAGGTACAGAAACTCATCTGAAGGAGATCAAGTCCTGGCGTGGGTGACATCGGAAGTCACGGCAGAAGGACGATGCGGACAGGAGCCACTGATCTGCGGAGCTGCGACACTTGAGTCTCCCCTCTGGCTGCAGACACAGGCAGCCCACCCTCACAGGCTGTTGTCTCTGAGAGGAGTCCTTTCTCATCGAGCCAGAGTCAGCCTTCCCACCATTCTCACCTTTAGTCCCTGTTCTGCCCTCATTAGTCCCACGGAGCAAGCCTGCCCTCTCCCCCGCGAGCTGGCCTTGTACACAAATGTGGGAAGCCATGCTGGCCCCCTCAAGTCCTCCTTTTGGGGGGGCTGAAGGCTATGAGTCTAGGGTCTGTTATAAAGAGAACAATCTATATATATCTCTCTATATATATCTTGCTATTAGTAATTCCCACAGAGCAGCATGAAGGCATCGATCTTGGAAAAAAAGCCTTTAATACAGGATCCTGTATCTTTACAGGATTCTATATCTTTATCACTTTTTCCTCCCCCTAAAAGATCAAGTTCAATCATTTCTGTTTCCCATTCTTTGGGCTATAAAGCTAAATCTATGGCTTCTATCCAAAACGTCTGATTTGAAGTCAAAGAGAGAGGGAAGACAATGAGCCTTATTGCTTACTAATAACACCCAGGCCCAGAGTGCAGCAGGCCTGTGCTTAGGAAGCCAATGGCATCTGAGATCCTGATATTGCAGGAGCAGAACCAAGTGGGCATAATTGTGGGGCAGCAGGGGCTTCAATCACCCTGGCTTCTGTCTCTAATGCTTCCTCTATTCATTTCACATCCAACTAACCTGTACTCGAGGCCTAGGACATACAATGCACATTTCTGCCACCATGCTTATGCCCACACTATTCTGCCTAGAAACACCTTGGCAGATTTTACCATCTTGCAAGTCTTGGGTTCAGTCATAGCTCACTGAACACAGATACTCTGTGCCAAGCACTGTGTTGGGACAGAGTCTGCAGCCGAGACAGCCTAGATAGTGTATTAAAAAGCAGAGACATCACTTTTGCAGAGACATCACTTTGCCAACAAAGGTCCTTATAGTCAAATCTATGGTTTTTCTAGTAGTCATGTATTGACGTGAGAGGTGGACAATGAAGAAAGCATAGCACTAAGGAACTGGTGTTTTCAAACTGTGGTGTTGGAGAAGACTCTTGAGAGTCCCATGGACACCAAGGAGCTCAAACCAGTCAGTCCTAAAGGAAATCAACCCTGAAAATTCATTGGAAGGACTGATGCTGAAGCTGAAGCTCTAACACTTTGGCCACCTGATGCAAAGAGCTGTCTCACTGGAAAAGACCCTGATTTGGGGAAAGATTGAGTGCAGGAGAAGAAGGGGGCAACATAGGATGAGACGGTTGGATGGCATCATCAACTCAATGAACATGAGTTTGAACAAACTCTGGGAGATAGTGAAGGACAGGGAAGCCTGGAGTGCTGCAGTCCATGGGGTCACAAAGAGTCGGACACGACTGAGTGACTGAACAACAGCTGCAGCGGAGAATAAGACATTAGGATGGGAGACCACACCACCAGACAGGAAGGGAAATCTGAGACTCCTCCTGGGATTGCTGCCATGAGGAAGTCCCGGGCATAGGTGTGCCTGGCCCATATCTGCATGAGGGAGATGACCCAAGTCTGTGCAAGTCACACTGAGCGCCCAAGTCCACCCCTGTCAAAACTGCCCAGGTGACTTGAAGAGCTGGATGACTCAAGCTCTTGCAGACCACGAGCTGCAACAATATCCCAACCAGCAATGCTCTCTAGAAGCTGCCTTTTGAAAAGAGGCAATTAAGCTCTACAACATTCTCACTTATAAATTAAACTATCACCACTTTGAACAAGGATTCTGAATTTTTTTTCCCAATTCAGTCAGCTGCTGGTGGAGGTGAAAAATGCAACCTAATTTTAACAGAGTCCCTCATGGTTTTGCAGCATGTCGGAATGTTCTGCAGTTACCCAGAGGCTGCTGCAGCCCACACTTGGGACTGCACCCTCGGTGCTTTGGCTCAATTTCCTATGAGCACCAGTTTGCAGACTGGAAAGGACCTAAGAGGATCAGTTACTCCCACCCCATCCTTGGCTGAGATAACTGAGGTCCAAGGACAGGTAGCAGCTGTCTCCAGAGGCCACCAGCAAGAGACTCATCCATTGTCACATGCCTCATTTAACCTGCTTAACAGCCTCCAGAGGGAAGTACTACTGTTCTTCTCAACGGTAGATGAGGAAACCAAAGTTCAGAAGAGTCACACAGTTGCAGAGTGGCAGAGCTATTTCCACTGAACCCTGTATTCTCTTCCAATCAGAACACTGTTGTTTAATTCTCAGTTGTATGTAACTCTTTGAGATCCCATGGACTGTAGCTTGCCGGGCTCCTCTGTACATGGGATTTCCCAGGCAAGAATACTGGAATGGGTTGCCATTCCCTCCTCCAGGGAATTTTTCCAACCCAGGGATTGAATCCATATCTCTTACATTGGCAGGCAGGTTCTTTACCGGCCATAAGCCACCTGGGAAGTCAGATCAGAACACTTGCTCTCTTTAGAGAAATCACCCAAGTGAGGCCCCACCCTCTGGAGGGACCTGGACCTGACAACAAAATAAACCAGCATCCCAGGGTAATCTCTGGGTCTTCATTTAAATGTAACGCTCTTCCTGTTTATTTTTTATTATTAACAAGCCTTTAAAAAAATCTCCTGATTTAAAGGCTGATCTGGCTAGACAGGTGCTTGAAGAGACCTCAAGATATGACTTCATGCTCTTTTGCAGTCCTCAGTGTCTGCTTTTTATGCAAGATTCAGAACTTGAGGGGAGCTGCTGGCTTTATCTGGATAGAGGTGACTGGCAGGGAAGCAAAAATCAACTTTTGTCCTAGTTAAAGAAATGACACAAGGTGCTTTGGGGTAATGATTCTTGCGGCTGCTTCCCTGGAATAGAGAGACATCCCTACAAATGCTTTCTGACAGATCCCCTTGGTTGTTCTGTCAGCTGCCCTTGTGACTAACACAGGCTGGGGAGCCTTCAGGCACTGCCGTGAGATGATGCCGGCCCAAGTTCTCTCTCAAGACTTACTCTTTTCCATGGTACTAACAGTACTGATGATCCTATTAATAATCATAACAGTATCTAACATTTCTTGAGAGCCCACTCTGTGCCAGGCAGTGGGATAGCTGCTTTATGCAAATTACCTTACTGGAACACCACAAAAGCCCGTGAAGTGGCCACTATGATTATTCCCATTTTATAGATGGGTAAACTGAGGATGCTGCTGCTGCTGGTAAGTCACTCCAGTTGTGTCCGACTCAGTGCAACCCCAGAGATGGCAGCCCACCAGGCTCCCCCGTCCCTAGGATTCTCCAGGCAAGAACACTGGAGTGGGTTGCCATTTCCTTCTCCAATGCAGGAAAGTGAAAAGTGAAAGTGAAATCGCTCAGTCATGTCCGACTCTTCGCGACCCCATGGACTGCAGCCTACCAGGCTCCTCCATCCATGGGATTTTCCAGGCAAGAGTACTGGAGTGGGTTGCCTCTGCCTTCTCCAAAACTGAGGCTAATAGAGATTAAGTTAACTTGCCTGAGGTCTCAAAGCACATTAGGCAGCTGAACTGGGACTTGAAAGCAGGTAGCCTTATTTCATGGAGGAGCGCATGGCAACCCACTCCAGTATTCTTGCCTGGAGAATCCCCATGGACAGAGGAGCTCAGCGGGCTACAGTCCACGGGGTCGCGAAGAGATGGACACAGCTGAGTGACTAAGCGCAGCACAGCACAGCCTTATTTCAGTACTCAGGCTCTCAACCACAATGCTACCCTCGGTCTCCCCTCCTGTAAAAGGGGTCTAATCATTCCAGCCACGTCAGCCATAGGGAAAGTGGAAACTGAAGTTCAGCGAGGTTAAGCCACTTGTTCAAGTTTACACAGCCAGCAAGGTATGGAGTCAGGGCCTGAATGGGGTTTTCTGATCCTCCTTCATCTGAGCTACAGGGTAGTGGCTGAGAATATGGCCTTTGACCTATGTCATTTACCAGTTTGCGACCCTGGCAAAGCATTAACTGAGCTTTAGTTTCCTCTTCCAGGAGACACAGAACTGTTGTGAGTATTCAGAGAGATGATAGCTGTTTAGTAATGGCTTGGGCCAATGCTAGGTACATAGCAAAAATTTAGAATATCACATACTAAGGTGGGCTTCTCTGGTGGGTCTGATGGTAAAGAATCCACCTGCATTGCAGGAGACCCGGGTTTGATCTCTGGATCGGAAGATCCCCTGGAGAAGGGCATGGCGACTCACTCCAGTATTCTTGCCTGGAGAATCCCATGGACAGAGGAGCCTGTTGAACTCTGTCCATGGCGCTGCAAACAGTCGGACACGACTGAGTGACTAACACTACACTACTAAGATGGGAAAGGCACAGCATAAAGCTTAAGACTGTGAGCTCAAAAGAGAGGGAAAAAACAGATTAAAAGCGTCAGCTCAAGAGGCTGAGTGCACAGTCTAGCCATTGACTGTGTAACAGTGGATGAGTTACTTAAGTTTACAGGTTTTCCATGTCCTTATCTGTAATTTGGGGATAATAACCCACAGGCAAACACAAGCAAAGTGCTTAGAAGAGTGAGGGCCGAGTGGACAGGGTATGATGGAAGCGAACTGCCTTGATCATTAATCAGAAAAAGTGACCCCTGTTATTTCTACTACTCTAAACCACACTGCTTCTTGGGGTGAAAATGTTTTTAAAATGATTAAATGTTATCAAATAAAGCATTATCGCCACAATGGCACAAGTTTCACAGTCCTTCTTACAACGAACCTTCCCCTCACACCCTCCTTTCCCCATTACGTTCTGCGAACAGATTTCTTTCCTTTGGGAAAGAAAAGGCAGGGTATTCAAATGGAGACTAAACCAACCTGAAAACCTGCAAAGAGAGAGTGGGTGCCTAAGGCAAGGCACCCACCCCAGTGGTGGTCTCTCTGAAAAGGGTGTCCTTCGGAGGCAAAAATCACACATCTTTGCGTGATCCTTAAGAGATCCCCCAGGCTCAGTGAGGGTCTTCCCTAGGTTCCCAGCCCAGGGCAGAACACAGCAACATCCCAGGGGATGAGAAGACAGCCTGAGGGCGAGGCCCTGGGTCCTGCAGCTTTTATGGGTAATCAGTGCCGACTCCAACTTCTCCATCTTCCTATGAAACAGCAGCCAATGTATCTACAACTGAAAGGTCACCAGTTGCTTCATTCTCAATAAACTTTCCAACTAAGAAACTGAAAGTCAAGTGGACTTGAGCCCCATCCAGACATGGCAGCCCTGAGCAGACCCCGGATAAAGAACAACTCTTTGCTGCCCTCTGTTTTCAACCCCCTCTCTGCTGGTGAGGTGATGCAATTCTTCTCTGGAACTTGATAGGATGTAAAAAATAATTACAAATGAAAAGGTTATTCATAATTTTTAAATGAGTTAATTAGTAAACCCAGTCAGACTCGCTCATTACAGTAATTAATAATTGATTATACTTGAAATTAAACACAATTTTTCATCAAAATCTAATTAAAGATTTGCGCTTCTTGCCTGTTGATGAGATCAGCTGGTCTGCTGGCAAAAGTCTTTGTGAAGGATATTTGTGCGCGGCAGAGACAATTAATTTGATTTTGAATAATTGATAGATCCTTACAAGTTAGTCATCATGGCCTGAGATGATGGCCAAGCCAACAAGAGCTCACCCTTGACCCTTGGAAAGCCAAGCAGCTGGAGAGCAAGCACAAGGCTGCCAACCCAGCCCTTCAGGACTCGTGGGACACAGCCGGCACCCGCAAAGCACTCACAGCCTTAGCTTACTCCTCCTCCAAACTCAGAAGCATCCTTCCAAGGTAGTGGACTATGAGGGAGAAATCAGGACTCAGGGGAGAAGTAAGTTGCCCAAGGAGAAACAGCTGCTCACTGGCTGAGCTGGGAATAGAATCCAGACTCTCAGGCTGCTGCGAGCTCTGCCCCCAAGTCTCCTTGCTGGGTCTCCAGGTTAACAGAGGGAAACCCCCAGGCTTGCCTCTCTGATCTGCCCCTTGGATATGGATCCTAAACTCCCATTTTAAGTTGTCTGTATACCTCAGGCTTTGGCAGAAGGATGTATTTATTCTTGGCAGGAACACCTTCTCAGTGGACTGACCTCTCCTGACTTGAGACCCAAATTCTCCCAAATCGACCTCAACCACCCCCCTCCCCACCAACACTGTCACCCTCTGAGTTGAAGCCCTCATCTTCTCCTGACTTGTTTAGGCAGTAGGGCCCATTCTTCCTCCCTCCACCCTGAACTTTCTAAGACAAACGTGTCCTGCCACTGCTTCAAGCCCTTCAGGGGTCCCCTATTGCCCATCCAGTAAGGTCTTGAACTTGGCTTCCACAGTGATCTTCAGAATCTGACCGCTCTCTCCCGCATTAGCTCTAATCGTGGCCACCATGCCCCTCAAAATCTTCAAACAGAAAATGTCTTTGCCACCAGATCACCTTCTTTCAAGACTTGCAAACGTCCCTTGGTGTGAAATTCCTTTCCTTCATGTCTACTTCTGTGACCTGAAGACTCAGCTAAAACAGTACCTTTGCCAGGAAGCCTCCTCGGGTCCCTCCTGGAGGGGGCTGGGTATTCCCACAGCTGCTCCCCATGTCATAATATACTACGGGGTCACGTTGGATCAATCGCTGCCTCTAAGCTGGCAGCACCTCAAGAGTAGGGGACATGCTGTTGGCCTTAGCGCAGCACAGGTTATAGATCAGACTTTCCTGACTCAAAGAAGGCACCTTGTTTGGTTTGCTGAATGAAAAAGAATATTCACAAAATTGTAGATTCTAAGACTACTGTGAAATGGAGTATTTCCTGCCATATAAGTAAACTAGGATGTCGCAGCCATCAGCAATTTCAGGCCCCTAAGCGTAAATTTCTGAGCCCGGAGGGCACCCAAAAGGGAGACCAATGCTTATGATCCAGCAGCTGCTGCTACTCCCTATGGTGAACAAGGAACTAAGGATGTGAAAAAGCAAGAAGCAGGATGCCCACCTCAGATAGCTGAGATACATATGAGAGGAATGATTTCAGCGAGCCCAGCCTCTTTCATCCTCCCATACATAGAAAAGGGCCAAATTCCTTGAGATACCTGGTTTTCCTTAATTAACAACAATCTTTTGATATTCAGACTACCTGTCCCTTGCTGCAAACTTCTGTATAACCTGACTCCCACCCTGCAGCCTACCTCCTCAGAGCAATTATGTCAGGGTTATTCAGAGTCTGTCTCCCAGGCTTGACGTCCTGAAAATTCCCACCAAATAAAACGTAACTCTCAGGTTCTAGGTTGTGACTATTTTTGGAGTTTGACATTATCAATGTGGGAAGGAAAATGAAAGGTCCTTCAGTGACAAGCCCTATTCCATGAGTGAATCTTTGCCTTGCTTACTGGTCATTAAGTACTATCTGCACTCTTCCTAGACAGGAAATTCACCAGCTCCCACAGTAGCCCCCACTTTTAGATAGTTGATGATATAGTCTTACTAAATGGGAGAGGAAGAAACCCATGGGATGGATGGCAGAAAGAAAGGTTATTTAATCAAATAAAGACTTAGACTTTCTGAACTAAGTTACACAGTGTATAGTATAAACCTTACGACTTTAACACAAAACAAGTTGCTGTCTCTTGATGAACAGTGACACTGCTTGTTCAAAAGGCTTCTCATCTATAACCTGTTTGCAGGGCGGTACTGGAGATGTGGACAGAGAGAACAGATTTGTGGGCACGGCGGGGAGAAAAGGGTGGGACGGATGGAAACGTGTATGCTACCATATGTAAAACAGACAGCCGGTGGGGACTTGCTGTACGACTCAAGGAACTCAAACTGAGGCTCTGTGACAACCGACAGGGGTGGGATGGGGTGGGAGGTGGGAGGGACATTCACGATGGAGGGGACACCTATATACTTATGGCTGATGCATGTTGATGTATGACGGAAACCGACACAATGTTGTAGAGCAATTATCCTTTAATTAAAAATAAATAAATAAATGTATGGTTCTCAAAGGAGAAAGGTGGGGAGGGGGGTAAATTAGAAGGTTGGGATTAGCAAAAAAAAAAAAAAAAAAGTCAACTCATCTATGAAATATAATAATATCAGTAAAAAGCAAGGGCTGTGCTAGAGTTCAGTGGGGTTACAGTACTGGTGATGCCACGGAGAAACTGCTGCGCCAGGTGGCCGTGCTTGGAACCCCACAACCTCCCCGGTAACCCGATCTATATCAATCCTGAAGCTCTTGCAGAGCCTGGCTGGGAGCTGACCGCTCCCAGTTTCGCTGTTCCTTTTTACCCAATGACCCAGAGCAGGGGTGGCAAATACTCGGCTTGTCATCAATATTCTCCACTCCTGTGACCACAACAGACATCAGCAATCAGTCACAGACTCTTCCACGGAGTTTGAATGAAGCCTTGGGAGGCTTCTCAGCACAGCTTTTCAAGGCGGCCACAGCTAATCAATCAGACAGAAGAGCAGATAAACACATATGCCAACCTGATCTCGATGCCATGAGATTCTCCAACCCAATCTTCACAAGTGGAGAAGAGACCCGGCATGCCAGATAAGGCTTACTGCAGCTCCAGATGCTTAAGGAGTCTTTGTTCGGAGGGTTATCATCTTCCTGATTACTTGTTTTTACTTAAAGATCTTGAGAGCTAAGTGACTTTACAGCTTACATCACCCAGACCCCCATCAGGCTTGAGTCTCGTCCTCCCAAACCAGTGGGAGCCGTGCTCTATTCATCCCTCCTTGTGACAGGGCTTACTACCTCTCGAGACCATCCTCTCCCACCCATGGTGACTGCTTGTCACAGAGGCCTTTTCCACAGCGGGCAGCACTCTGTCTGCCTCTGGCTTCTGCCAGTGAGTTTCATTTCTATCTATTGGGTTTACACAGCAAGGTTTCCTTTGCTAACAGAAGGATCTCAGAATGCCTGAGCGTGGATTCCAGGCCTTCTCAAGCTGGCCTAACCCACCGTACATCTTAGAATGATAGAATCTGAAGGCTGGGAAGGACAGAGGGTTAAGCCAACCCTGGTGGATGCCGTGACTAACAGGCTGATTTACAGAGAGGCAGCGGACTCTACGCCTCTCTCCGGAGTAACATCCTTCCTGGGAGTAGACCAAAGGCCAAAGGCAGGGGTCGGAAGCAGGACACCCGACTGTGCTGCAAACACATCAGAAGAGCACGCAGTGGGGGTGTTGCAGGCACGGTGCTGGGCCTAGAGGGGTGTGTTACACGGTGGGAGCCCTGGGGTCAGCTAGGCAGGCCGGTCTATGCCGCCCCCCGGCCTGTGTGCCCCCTCAGCCAGCACCAACCGCTCACAGGGGCCCTTCCCAACCACAGTCTCCCACTGGGAGACCTCGGCTCAAGGCCTGGCCAGACCCTCACCTTCAGACCCGCTTTCCTGACTTGAGGTCAGCGCAGCCCACTCTGTGGCAGCTTCCCTCCAGCCGCAGGGCCCGCGGCCTCCTCCCTGCTCCTCGCTGCAGCGGCGTGGCACCCACAGGAGAGGCCAGCCTGCTGTCGAGCCTCCCAGCTTGCCACTTCGTTTCTAGTGACTACCACCTGTGAGAGTCATGTCACAGACGACGCCAGGCTTCCACCACATGAGGGGGCTGACAGGATGCCCATCCAGGATGTACAGCACGCTGCCTTCCTGGTGTACATGCAGGAGGAGGGGACGGTCCCAGAGCCCGCCTTGACAGTCTTGGGGTGCAGAGGGCGTCGTTACCGGCCAGCCCAGGGCACCCAGGCCCCACGGTTCACCCCGCCAGCTCTGACTGCCCACAGGTGTCTCGGTCACTGCCCTCTGGGCCGAAGGGGCCCCCAGGGACGCTGGGGCGGGGGTACTTACCCACAAAGTACGCCAGCAGGATGACCAGCGTGGCCGAGATGGCAATGGCGCTCAGGGCCGCGCACTTCCAGTTACAGTACTTGGAGGGCTTCTTGAGGTTGAAGGCCGGGCGGGAGAAGGTGGTGCGGGGCAGGGGCCGGGGCGGCGGCGAGTACACCGTGCTGGACGTCAGAGGGTAGCCCGGCGCCGCGCTGCAGAAGAGCGGGGAGGTGCCTCCGGGCTTGAAGAGGAAGTGCCTGTGGACGGACAGAAGCCGGGGGCAGCAGGGTCAGCCGGCGCCCCCGGGAGCCCACACTGGCCTGAGGGTGGAGGCAGCGATAGAGGAAGCATGCAGAAGAGCCTAGACAGACGGGGAGAGAGAGAGAGCCGCCACGGAGGAGACGAGGGACAGAGAGAAAGGAGAATCATGTGCCAGACAGAACAGGGCACACGGAGACACGTTTCCACGGAAACACAGGTGGGACAGCCCTGCCCGTGGGGAACCCACCCCAGCTGGACAGAAGGCTGGGTGCTGAAATCCTTTTCCTGGGAAGCCACGGGGGGCTGGGATGCTGTTTTCTTGGAGGAGGAACTAGATGTCTTCTAAAATTATTGCAGCAACTTGGAAAACGCCTAAAATCCTATTCTGGCCACCTCCCACCCCCCCC
>SJYV01028323.1:880428-893449 GCA_006410875.1 Neotragus pygmaeus | reverse complement strand
TTTTTTTTTTTTTTTTTTTAGAGGGAGTTGGGCTTCTCTGATAGCTCAGTTGGTAAAGAATCTGCTTGCACTGCAGGAAACCCCCGTTGGATTCCTGGGTCGAGAAGAGCCTCTGGAGAAGGGGTAGGCTACCCACTCCAGTATTCTTGGGCTTCCCTTGTGGCTCAGCTGGTAAAGAATCCGCCTGCAATGCGGGAGACCTGGGTCTTCGATCCTTGGTTTGGGAAGATCCTTTGCAGAAGGGAAATGCTATGCACTCCAGTATTCTGGCCTGGAGAATTCCATGGACTGTATATTCCACGGGGTTGCAAAGAGTCGGACAGGACTGAGTGACTTTCAGTTTCACTTTCACTTTGGTAGGGGTGGGAACCAAGAAACCACTACTCAACTCTGCCAAGGTCAAGAGTCCTTCAGTGGCTGTTACACAGCGAATGGCAGCAAATGCCTGCAAAGACCTCTGCTCAGAAGCCAGTCTGCTGCCTTTCAGGCCCCTGGTAACAGCTGTGGCAGAGGACAGACAGGCAACTGTGTCCTGCAGCCTGGCCATAGCCTTGAGGGCAGCACGGCAAGGTCAAAGCACATGGTTGTGGCCAAACTAGGTGCCAGGAAGTCCTCCGCAGCCTGTCTTTAACCATGGATGGGAGGCCTGGGAAACGGGGTGCACCGGTTGCACTGCATGCCCCGGAATCTCAGGGCAGAAGGTAAGACCGAGAGGGATCTTGTACCCTGCTGCGGTGCAAGAGGCCTCGGGCCACAGAATACAGCACCAGGGCCAGCATACATACAACACAGGGCCTGTGCTGCATAGAGGCGGCTACATGAGATGGCTTCCGGATGTCAGAGGCAGCCAATGAGATGCCGGGAGCGCCATATTAACAAGACTGCTGTTAATATGCTGGGGGATAGGATACTCCAAGGGTAAACTCTTGCAAGTTGAACACAGGCTTGGGGATGGGCATGCAACATGGCCTCATCACTTCCCCCAGGAGGTCCCAGGGAAAGGTCTCGGGGTCAGCATGCAGGAGTAGGGGCCACAGGGAGAGCACACAGGAGGAAGGAGCATGGGACGTCACCTACCCGTCATTGTATGCCCCATCATGGCGGGAGGCGCTGAGAATGTCCATCTCAACGAGGTTGTCCTGCAATGCCCCTAGGAACGGCTGCTTGCCTAGGTTTCTACACACATATGGAGACATGAATGAAGCCACGAGTCATGCATCGATGAAGGGGAGAGCAGAGAAACACAGAGAATGGCTGACTGGTGCAGCTGTGCGTGAGACCAGCAGGGCGTGGTTTCCAGGCAAGGGGGCTATGGGCAAGCCCCCGGTGCCCAGGATCTGCCTGACCCAGAGCATCTGGCAGGAGCACCCTCCATACAAACCTGTAGGTCTGCCAGCTGTGTGCATCACATCGCATCTCTGACTGGCGAAGACCGATTATGGTTCATATGCTGAGCTAGGCGCGTGATATCCACTTATCTCAGGTCTTCAAAGAGGCACGGTGCAAGGGAGGCAGTGTTGTCCCCTTTGTACAGAGCAGGGAATGGAGACATGGGGAGGTCCCAGGACTACGCTGAGGCTACCAGCTAGCAAGGTTCAAAGCAGGAATGTGAGTCCAGGTTTATCTGGTTCCCGAGCCTGGCTTTCTCCTCTACTTGATCCTGCCTACATCTGCTTTAACAACAGCCAGAGATATTCACTTTGCTCAGGAAAAAGACAGACAAGCATTTTGGGCCCTTTGCTTTTGAAGCAGTGGTTCTCAAACTTGTAAGCATCAGAATCCTCGGGAGAGTTATTCTTTGCTGAGGCTCAGCCCCAGAGATTCGGGGTCACTGGGTGTTGGGAGGTCTGGGGATCTGCATTTCTCATGAGCCTCCCAGGTTGCAATGTGATACTGAAGGGTCAGGGTCCTTTGGCAGTGCGGTGATGACTGATTGGCAGGGACAGAGCTCCACAGAGGCGGAGGGCTCTTTTGTCCCCCACATGCACTGAGGGCACTGAGGCCTTCTGGGATCCAGAATGAAGGCCGACACACTCACCATTTTGGTCTCAACTGTGCCTGCTAAGTGACGCCACTCACACACAAGTGCATGGGGTCTTGTTTCCTAATGTTGAAACACTAGGGTGGCTGCCACCTCACTTGAATTGTTTGGATCAAGCCCGTGGTGGATACCCGCTGCTGTCTGTGCCTCAGGGAAGGACTGACTGCAGTCACCTTTTGGGGCCAGCCCCGCCAGATACTATCCCTCTGACTCTGACCAGATCTTGAGAACTGGAAAACTAAATTCAAGCCCCCTTTCTGCCGCATTCTTGCTGTGTGACTCTTCTAATATTAGACTACTGTATCTGTAAAATGGGGCTAATAATACTAAACTCACAGGTTGCGATAGGAACAACTAAGGAATGTTGGAAGTATTTTCAAAGTTTAGGCAAAGGTTACAGAAATACCAAGGCTAGCTATAACAGTGGCTACCTAACCTACATCTCGGCTTCCCAGGTGGTGCTAGTGGTAAAGAATCTGCCTGCCAATGCAGGAGACATAAGAGATGTGGGTTCGATTCTTGGTTGGCAAGATCCCCTGGAGGAGGGCACGGCAACCCACCCCAGTATTCTTGCCTGGAGAATCCCATGGACAGAGGAGCCTGGCGGGCTACAATCCAGAGGGTTGCAAAGAGTCAGACACGACTGAGGGACTTAGTGTGCATGCACCCTAGATTCACTGTATACTTCTCACTGTCTGCTCCTGCTGCTGCTGTTAAGTCGCTTCAGTTGTGTCCAACTCTGTGCGACCCCATAGACGGCAGCCTACCAGCTTCCCCGTCCCTGGGATTCTCCAGGCAAGAACACTGGAGTGGGTTGCCGTTTCCTTCTCCTCTCACTGTCTAGAGCTGTGCAACTATTATCCAGTGTAAATCTTTCTTCCCCAACAACCCTGCAAAGTCTCCACTGCATCCTTGCTTTGTAGGCTGGCATGCATGGCATGGCCTGGAGAAGTCCCAGGGTTCTATCGTATAGTAAGCAAGTGGCAGAGCCAGACTGAAGCCTGAGTTTGTCTGCCATCGGAGCTCAGGCCCGCCCAGGCCCTCTCTGCCCAGCCCCACAGATGCACAAAAGGAGGGGCTGTAAGTACTGTCTCGGGGCGCCATTCCCCTGGCCTTCCCAGGGACCGTGGGGGTGCAGACAGCACTGTTTTGCAGCCGAGCCTCTGAGTACCACCATGCTGGGGGGGTACCTAGCAGTCTGGGTGGCAGCCAGTTCTGGAAGCCACCCCTGTGGCATCCCACAGAGCCCAGAGTTCCCGCAGGGGAGCGGAAGTTCCTCGGAGTGGCCCCATTTCTGCCCCCAGGCAGGGAGGCCTTCTGATGGGAGGTCATGTGACCTAGCGGGAAGAACACAGGCCCTGGGATCAGGAAGGTCTGCCTCTCTCAGCCCCTGGCCTGCAAGTGCCTGACAGACGGTAGAAAGAACTCAAATATTTGCTGACTACTGTGGGTGATGGGGTACACCAAGGGGAGTGTGCCTGGCATATCGTGAGCATGTAGTTGGTGTTTAATTGAGGGTAGCACAGGGGGGGCTTTATTATTATCTTCTCTATTCCCTGCATTTCAGGAGGCCATCTGCAGTCTTTTCATAGTCTATACTGTCCAGCCTGGGCAGGCCCTCACTCCCCTGTCCAGGGACCCCAGAGCTGAGCTCTTGCTGCCTTCCTGGGGCCTGAGAGTGGCCACGTGGCACACTCACCAGGACACACGGGGGTCTGGCCTGTATCACTAGGTGAGGACTGTGCTCTCAGACAGTCAAATCTAATCGTTAAGATGCATCAGTAGCAAATAAATATATTCAGGGAAAAGGGACAAAGGATAAAGATCAAAACGTTAACAGTGGGGATTTTCCAGTGTCTGGAATAAGAGAGATTTTAATTTTGTGATTTTAAAGGAAACTTTTAAAGAGAGAGAGAGAACGGGCAACTATCTCCTGAAAGTACAGATCCATTCAAACAAGGGAAAAGGCAACATAACAGAAAAGGGTTTCTAGAGGGACAGGGTGCCTGTCATTACTGAGAGCGCGTCCACATCCCCACTAACTCAGGTGTCAATCACTTAGATCACTCAGGAACTTGCGGGTACATGAGTACTTGCTGAAATGCTGCCCATTCAGATGCTGCTTTTGCCTTGAACTGTGCTGTGTGTGTGCTCAGTCATGTCTGACTCTCTGTGCCCTGTGGACCGTCGTCTGCCAGGTTCCTCTGTCTATGGGATTCTCCAGGCAAGAATACTGGAGTGGGTTGCCATGCTCTCCTCCAGGGGATCTTCCTGACCCANTGCTGTGTGTGTGCTCAGTCATGTCTGACTCTCTGTGCCCTGTGGACCGTCGTCTGCCAGGTTCCTCTGTCTATGGGATTCTCAAGGCAAGAATACTGGAGTGGGTTGCCATGCTCTCCTCCAGGGGATCTTCCTGACCCAGGGATCGAACCCACATCTCTTGTATCATCTGCATTGGTAGGCGGTTTCTTTACCACTGTTTCACCTGGGAAGCCTTTGCCTTAAAATAAGAAGCCTTATTCCGTACTTTCAAAGCTGAGTTCTGGGTCAGTTTATTAGGTCTCATCTGACTCTGAGAAAACCAAGGCCCAGAGAGACACATGTCCCACTCCCACCCACAGAACAAGTCAGAGGCAGAGCTGGAATGAAAACTCCAGTGTCCCAGCGCCCAGTTCAAGGGTCCCCAGTACATTTTGTGACTACCTCTGCCCCCAACATCTGGGTTTCTGGTTCTTCTGAAACGTAAATGTGATGATGGTTTCCTGATGGGGACCCTGAGCTGCTGAGCTCTCCCTGGGTCACAGTCCTGCAGGGTCTCCAGCTCACTGCTGCTGGGAGCTCAGGTACGGCCGTCAGATTCATCGGACCCTCACATTGCTGGGTGTTGTTGACTCATTTTACAGATATGGAAGCTGAGACCCAGAGATGTTAAGAGATTGCCTGAGATCACACAGCAATGAAAAGCTAGAGATGGGATTCAAACCCAGATCTCTCCGACCTCATCAAGCTGCCTATCAGGAAACAGTAGCCAAGGGCTTGGAGAGGGCACTCCAGGGTAACGCTAGACTGTTCTTAGAGCTCCTCTTAGAGGAGAGAGGGGGCTGGCTCCCTTCAAAGCCTGAGGGGAGGCCCTGGATCAGTTCCTGAGCTGCCTGAAGCGGGGTTCCATCTCTTTGACCCAGGGCCGGATGAGCTTGCCTCCCAAATGCAGAAGACAGGGCTTTGGGGGAGGAAGTGGCTGGGGAGCTGCAGTGGCCAGTGGTTCTTCTGGGACCCCTCCATTCCACAGCCCGTCTTCTCACCACAAGTCCACTGTCCTGGACCAGGTTTCCACCCACAGGGCCCTGGGACAGCCGCCGATAAAGCAGGACAGGCAGGGATCACACCCCACACCCTGCAGCTGAGACCCTCCCACAAGGTGCTTGGGGTGTAAGAGACTCAGCCAATACCACTTAAATTTAGTTACGGAGCTGGCATTTGAGTGGAAGGATGGACAAAGAAAAGTGAACCAGGTCTTCCATGCCATTCCCATGATGTCCCTCTCGATTTGAAAGATGTTGACAGCTCCTCACCCTCACGTCTACCACTCCAGCCCCTGGGCCCACAGGGTAAAGTGCACCCTCTGCTCATGGAACTCAAGAGTCACGGATCCCTATTTACTGTCATCTCTGCAGGGAAGCCCTGCAGCTCCCACTTCAGCCAACTCTTAGCCCTCTCCCCCAAAATCCAAGTTCCCTCCTGGACTTTGCACAACTCTCATCTCAGAATTCCTTTCTCCCCTGAAATTCCACTCATACATGCCCCAGCACGCCACCTTTCATCATCAGGAAGGCAGCACTGCACAGTGGTTACGGGCAGAAACTCCGCGTAGGCTGGCCCGGGTGTGGATCGTGGGCCTGCCCTTCACTGGCTGTAGCTCCTTAGATAACTGTCTTAAGTTTGCTGTTGTTCAGATTCTCCACTTCTCCAGTGAGGAGGGTAGAAGAGCTAAGATAGCAGAGGAGTGCAGAAGAACTGAGACAGCGGCTCTGACAGCTGTCCTTTTAAAGGCATGCTTGGAAGGTTGCTGTGTCTGCGTGTCTGGGAACCTAGGGTTCAGGCGGGTTCCCACCATCAACTGATTAGAGGGACTGACTCACTGAGCCTCCACTATTTGCACAAACACCAGGGTTTATGCTGAACACACCTGCCTTCCTTCTGGGAATCTGGATTTTGGATACACGCCAGGCAGGAGGCAAGGTGTCCATGTGACCAGCCCTCAATAAAACCCTGGGCACAGAGTCTCTAATGAGCTTCCCTGGTTGGAAGCTCATTAGCACATTTGGTATGGACTGAGTATCTGTTATGGTTATTATTCGGTGCTTCTAAGCAGGGGAGGGGGCGGTCACAGCGTCCTCTCTGCTGGGAGGCTTCCCTGGTCAGAGCATTATGCAGACAGCCCTGCCTACGTTCCTTCATTTATGGGTCTGCCTCCCTCACTAGACCTTGTGCTTCCTGCATGGGAGTGGCTGTGGTGTGTCTATGACCGAATCACCAAATGACAGAGTCCGTGGGGTTCTGTCGGCTCCCAGCAACGCTCAGAAGCTGGTCTGGGACACCAGGAGACACTGTGTGCCCTGGGAAGCGCGTCAGGGCTGGGCTGGAGACTAGGGGATGGCCTCCCGTCCCTGGGGGTGGGCACGGCTGTTCCCCCAATGGAGCGTGGCCGCAGAGTAGGCCCCAGGCTCCCAGACCAGGCCTGCAATCAGAGCTGAGGTCTGGGTTATTCATCAGGCAGGCCCAGTGAACTCAATCACACATCTATGTCGCAGACTGTGAAAGAAGGGGATTGGGTTTTAGGGGACTCTCAACACGTGATTCCCACCAGAATGGACCATAGACGCACCTGCAGGGCTTAAAGCAACAGGGCAGCCCAGCTCTGGGGAGCACAGCTAGATCCCATCTCCTTCCTCCCTGGGGGCCTCAGTCACCCCAGGGGAGTGCCAGTGGCATAGCAGGGTGGCGCAGGGAAAGGAACGGGTTAATCAAGTCCTTCCTCTTCTTTGTCCTTCCGCTAGCCTCTCTTCTTCTGCCGGCATGCAAGAGAAATCCCTCCTGGTCACCCTACCAGCTGTTAGGGTACTTGCTCAGCTATTTATTTTCTACCCTCAACCAAGACTCAGTGTGACAATTAGGGAGGGGCCTGTGGCCGTTTCTCTGGCACCGGGAGGGAGGCCCAGCTGCTGGTGGGGCTTGGCGAGGCTGTTCAGGCGTCTCAGACAGGCCCTGCTCTCTGGGGCTCCCCGGGCTGAGCTCAGTCTTCGTCTCCCCAGGCCCGCCTCTCCTCCCTGCCTCTCCCCGGGGTCTCCTGCTCTTCACCAGGCAGTCCCCCAACACCAGGGCCCCTGGGACGTCTCCCATGCGCCCCGCTCAGGCCTCAGGTGAATGTACATGTCCATGCATTGGCTCCATCATTCATTCACACCATTCGCTTGCGTGTTGATATTTATCGAGCCCTCATCAGTCGGCAAGGCTATGCCGTGTGCTGGGGGATCCTGAGGCAAGGCAGTTAAAACATATTTCCGGTGCTGATCTCTAGCCTACTGCCAGAGTCTGTTCTCTGGCACACAGTAGGCACTGCTGAATATTTGCTGGACAAGAAACAACTACACGATAAGCCCTTGAGCATGCACGTGGGCTAAGACCTATGCAGACATTCTTTTTGTAACTGCTCCAGCATCTTGATGAGGCAGTGCAGTAGATTCAAGGAGGATGAAAATTCTCAGCTCTTCTCGCTTTGAGATATGGGGTCTATTGTCTCTCCCTTGAAGCGGGCTGGCCCGTGACTGCTCTGACCAGTGGAATATGGCAGAAGTGACACCATGCCAGCTTCCGACCAAGTCTAATATTAGGAGGATCAACGGCGTCTTGTCTCAGCACCCCGGAGCCTTGAGCTGCCACGTGGAGACCACCTGAGACCACACGAGGAGGAGAGGGCGCCCCCAGCCTAAGCCCAGCTTCCCAGCGGTCTCCTGCAGGGTATCAGGCACATGAGTGAAGCCGTCTTGGGTCCTTCAGACCAGCTCAGCCAACAGCCAGACACCACAACTGCCTCCCGTCTACCCCATGTGGAGCAGAGGGCCAGCCCACCTGAGCTCCTCCTGAACTCTGAACTCACGCCGTGAAGTACAATCAACTGGTGCTCTTTAAACCACTAAGTGTTGGGGTAGTTGGTTATGCTGCAGTAGGTCATCAGAACAGGAATTCACTAACACTCTCTCCCCTTTAGAGATGAAGACTGTAAGGCCTAGGTCCACAGCTAGTGAGCACGGCGGTGGGGGTCTGATCGTAGGATGCATCTGACCTTTAAACCCATGCTTTGAACAACTCACTACAGTGAGTGGACCCTCACTTGTGCCCTCAAAATGTCAGGGTCAAACTCACTTCTTCAAAGTAAAGGAGAGAGAGAATCCACAATTTCCTCTCAACTCCTCTGGTGAGCAGCACCTTAATCCATATTTTTGGGTGACTTTTTCTTCACAGGGTTGATTTGGGGAGCAGATACACATGGGAGAAAAAGGGAAACAGCTTTTATGGCATGTCTCTTAATTCCAGGCACTGTGCTGTGTGCTCAGAGCTAAGAGATATGACTTCTTATCCCAATTTACAGATGGGGACATCAAGGTTCAAAGATGCTAAGGGATTTTCCCAGCCAGGAAGCGTTGAAGCCAAGGTAGGAGTCTATATCCATCTGATCTATAAAGCCTGCATCCTTCCCACCTCACCAAGCTGGTCAGTTACCTGTGGTCCTATCTCCAGACTTGACACGGCTCCCTCATAAACTCTCCTGGTTGGTTTTGTGCTGTTGGCCAGCTGGTATTAAGATCCAAGATTCTGATTGTCTTATCCACTGTACTAGGCACCTCTCCCAGTTTCAGGCTATTTTTAGATGCACAGAACTCTGTGGTCATAGACGAAGCCTTCCTCCAGCATTTGGGTCTTCAAGGACAAGTAGGACTTTGCTTGACCAAGAAGGAAGGAGGAGGGTGATGCTGGCAGAGAGTTGTGCAAAGAGTATGTGCAAAGGCACAGGGGCATGCGAGGCCCAAGGTTTTGCTGAAATANGTTTTGTGGAAGGTAGAAGTTGTGAGCCAAAAAAAAATCAGATATTTTGCTGAGAAGATCCTGAAGCCAAGTGTTGAAGAAGTGTTGGCTTGGTGCCTCCTGGTAGCTTAGAGTGAAATAGGAGAACAGAGAAATGAATTGAAGGAAGAACTGTTAAGCAAAAAGATTTGAAAAATTCTCAGCCTGCCCATATTGCAAAAAAAGGAGAAAGCATGTACAGAAGAGAACACCATAGGTGGGGCTGATGGAAAATTTTGTAAGAAGATGTATGTGGTATGAACCACGGACCTAGCCAGCCACCCCAGAAGGAACACTGCCAATCTGAGTCAACAGCGATGGAGACAGCATGAAGGACAGCTGTCAACTTAGATTCTACAGAATAGGACAATGCAGCTATTTGGCTTCAAATGTGCGCTATTCTTAAAGAAGAGGGAAGACTGGCCTTGAAGGTGATTCAGAGGTCATCAGGGTTACTGCCTCAAGTTTCATAAAGGCCTAAGGCATTTTTATGGCTGAGTGATATTCCACTGGATATATGTACCAAATCCTCATGATCATGATATCTCCCCTGCCAGATAAGTACATGTACCACATCTTCATCCATGCCTCTGTCAACGCACATTTAGGCTATGTCTTGGCTGTTGTAAATAGTGCTGCAATCAACACTGGGATGCGCATAGCTTTTCAAATTATGGTTTTCTCCAGGTATATGCCCAGGAGTGGAATTGCTGAATCAAATGGTAGTTCTGTGCTTATTTAAGGAAACTCCATACTATTCTTCATAAAGTTTGTACCAATTTACATTTGGGACTGACATATATACATATGTAAAATATATAACTGATAAGGACCTACTGTTTAGCACAGGGAACTCTGTACTCAAAACTCTGTAGTGAGTTACAACGGAAAGAGTGGATATATGTACACATATAACTGGTTCACTCTGCTGTACACCTGGGATTAACACAACATTGTAAATCAACTATAGTCCAATAAAAATGCTTTTTAAAAGAGAAAGATCTAAGACCAAGATAACCATGGACATTTCACATAACCTCTTTGCACCTCAGTTTTCTCAACTGTAAAATGGGGAAAAGAGTTTAGAAAGGGAACCACAAAGCCACAGTGATATCAAATGAGACAGTCAATGTGAAGGAAACACACCTGAAGTTCACAGTTTACAAAGTAGTCCACGTCATTTGTTCCTCTTGAGAATGCTGTATCTCACATAGGGGACTGAGAGTTTGTGAGTACAGGATCCTAAACCTGGGTGGGTATGATATTGCAAAGGCTGTGCTTTTCTTCGGCTCAGGAGACAGCTTCCTGGAAACCATCCCAATCAAGCATGAGGCACTATCAGTGATACGACTATTCTTAGCAGAAGATGCTCTCCTTTTTAGGTAACCCAGTCCTTTATGCCAACGAGTTACAAAGCAAATCTGGTGGGAGTGTGGCTGGGTAGCAATACAAGAGAAGAGAAACAGAAACTCATCTGAGCAGATCAGGATTCCTTCCTACGAACTGCTATTTCCAGGATAAAGCCCACACCGGTCTACCAATCTCTTTGGAATTTGATCCACACCTGTCTTTCCAGCTTCATCTGTCATGAGCTCCCTCCCCACACCCTCTAGTCTGGCCACACCTTTGTCTCAGAGGCCAAGAGCTCTGCTGGGGCCACACTGTGGCTAGCATTTCGACTCCAGTGAAGACGGTCTCCAGGAAGGCCACAGAACATGAATGGTGCCCTCTGAAGATGTGGCATGCTGGTCCTGGTCTGACAGAGATGCTTCTTGATGGGAAGGGAGAGATCCTGGGAGCCAGCAGAACAGGCAGAGTGTCCCACTCAGAGAAAACATGGCCACGGACCAGGGAGAAAATGAGAATGTGTGTGTGGTGTGTGCACACATGCACGTGGGCTCATGTGTCTGACTCTTTGAGACCCCATGGACTGTAGCCTGCCAGGCTCTTTTGTCCATGAAATTTTCCAGGCAAGAATCCTGGAGTGGGTTGCCATTTCCTACTCCAGGGGATCTCCCTGACTCAGGGATTGAACTGGGCCTCCTGCATTGCAGGCAGATTCTTTACTGTCTGAGCTACCAAGGAAGCTGGAAAGCGAGAATGGAGGTTCATTAGCCTTGGTCGCCTGTTCTCAGGCAGCACTTTAATGGAGACATTTGGAGCCTGGATATAGAAGCCAGCAGGAGACCCAGCCTCCTGGGCGGCTTGAGTATCCCTCCCTATCCCTGGCCTCCCAGTTCAGGGCACTTCTGTCTATTGGTAATCAGGAGGCCAGCAGAGAAGGCTGACCTAGTCCTTGCCCCATCCTGTCATTAGCAGTCAGCCTTCCCTTGGCATTTCACCTAATGGATAGTAATAGTTGCTGCCACGTATTTGAGTATATACTGCATGTCCTTTCACCACCTTAACTTTCCTGATGCTCACGACCGCCCCTAGAGGGCAGACTCATTATCATTCCCATTTTACAGAAGAGGAAACTGAGGCTTCCAAAACTAGTGAGTGGTCCTTATTAACCCATAGTTGTTATTCTGCCTACCAAACCATGGTGACTTTGCATACAACACAGATACCTGCTTGACCATCTCAGTCTGTAACCAAAGGCAGGAAAAAGACCCTCGATGAAGAGAGAGCAAGCGTCTAACGTCTGGAACAGGACAGGCTGGCCTGTAAGCCTATAGACCCCAGCTTCGTGACTAAGTGGAATGCTGGGCTCTGGCTTAGACTTACTGTCAAGAGTCCTGAAATGATGAGCTTTCAAGTGTCAGCTTTTAAAAGGAAGTTCTTCTGTGGGGGTAAGGAATTCTCTGGTCCAATCCCACTCTATTTTTTGCAGCTTGGCTCAACTGCCACCTCGTCTAGAAAGTTTTCCTTGATCTATCCTCCCCAAAGTTCCCTTTTCCTCCACTGAACACTAATAGCAGGCAACCTGGACGGTGCATCTTTTCCTTATCTCCCAGAGCATGCCTACTCATGTCCTTTCTTCTTCTAGTGGGTACAAATTTCCTGTTCCCTCTGGGTTGTTGATCACAGCTTCTGTAAACAAACAGATGCTCAATATAGGTTTATTGAGCAAATGGCTCATATGAGTGGCCTGAAGAGTCTATCCAGGGGGATAAGGCCAGTGTGAAGCTTATCTGCAGGCCCAAACTGACAGCAGACCACCTGAGCTCTCTACACCATGGGGCAAGCCAATCCTTGACTTTCTTGCCTAAAGCCAGAGTTCCAGAGGCTTTGGCTGGGGGCTCTGTTTCCCTTTGGTTCTGAGAACGCCAGGAAAGGGGATTCTGACGGCGTCCAGGTTTCCTATAGAAAGGCTTTGTGCTTGGGGCTTGGCAGTGGATGTACACTCAGAGACATGACTTTCCCAAGGAGCAAACGTATTCTCTGATCTGAACGGAGACTCTGGGCTGAGTGGCTCCCGCGGCCAGGAGGGAGAGCCTGCAGGCAGGCCTTCTTCCCTTCCCTTATCCTCCCCATTTACACTCTCATTTTTAGAGGGAACTCAGAACCCATTCACTCATTCAGCAAGTACTGAATCCTCTTTCGCTGGCAGGACTGGTATGAGACAGAGATGGCTCAAGAGGAGACCTCGTTCCTGACTCCTTCTCGCCAGGGGACGCCCTCTGATAACTCACGTCACCTTCCTGGCCCTTGGTCTGTGCACTGTGAAGGATGGACACTCCCTGAGTCACCCCTTTCTGGAGCATGCCCACTGTCCAGGTGCTGAATGCACAGTGAGCCCTTAGCTGTGCCTGGAGGGCGAGGCCCGTGTTCCACTCACACCCCCATCCCCGGGAAATATTTGTGGAACGTGGGAAGGGGGAGGGGACAGCCAAGCAGGTGGGTGGACCCCTTGCT
>SJYV01028323.1:840563-879683 GCA_006410875.1 Neotragus pygmaeus | reverse complement strand
GAGTCACTTTTACTGTTACATTGCACGCCTCTGTCAGGAAAGGCCACTTGCCTATCTGAGTTTTGCAAGCCTGAATTTCCGGGAAGGCTTTTTTGCTTCCTGTGAGTTCTCACATATATTTACATTTGCTGGTTCCCTCCAACACCTCATACGTCTTTCACTTTATATGCACAAAATTCCTGAACACTGGTGCCTCTGGGCTGCACCTCCCTGAACTGAGACCATGGTGAGGCTTCTTCAGGGCCCCGGGCAGAGCAGTAGGTGATAGATAGGAGGAGACGAGGCTTTGATGTCAGACAGCCCTGGGTTCAGGGTTTGGCTCCGCCATGGGTAAGCTGTGTGACCTTGATCACCATACCTAACTTCTCTGGAGTTTCCCTGTGCTCTTCCCACTTTCACCATCTTTTGTCTCTGGACCTCTGCAGATGCATCACCCAACGCCCAGAATACCCTTTAGACATAGGGCACCTGCCACGTGTCGTGAACCCTTCCCAACCTGACAGGCTGGCAGCCCGCTCTGTGTTCCGCGGCGTTCCACCGAGGCTGCAGTGTAAGGGTAACAAGGATTCGAGGAGCAGACACCTGTGGGCCGCTCACCACGTGACAGACCGCAACACAGGCACTTCCCCTGTGTCCACCCCCTCCATGTATGGGGTCTTGGATTTCATGTCAATTAAACGGAGATAATGCTCATCTTATAGAGCAATGATGAGATGCAAATGAGATCATGTATGTAAGGTGCCTGAAATGCAATAATGTCAAAAAAAAAAAAAAAAAGAGTAACTATTAATTCTACCGTTACAGTAAAGTCATGCTGAATGGGTAAGTCATAAAGAGCTAAACTGTCACTGTGATGATTGCAGCATTTACTACAGGGATGCCCAAGCAGAAAGTCTTGAGAGAGAAAGAGTAGGCACGTGGCTGGCAGAAACGTGGTTCTCTTCGGTGACAGGTAAACCCCACTCTGGATAACCCACTGGCTTCCAGGAGCCCTGGTCTCGGGAAGGTGCTCGATGTGTAGATCAGAAGCCACAAGGATGGCTGCAGCCTGATGCGCAGAGCTACACTAGACACACAGGGCCTCCGCGGTTTCAAAGATGAGGCCCCTTTCTTTGTTGGGCGAGCATCTCAGAGCAAAGCAGGGTGCTGCTCGGTCCTGGGTTCAGGGTATACCCTGAGGAGAGGGGCCCTGGGGCTGTTCAGTCAATCAGCAACACTGAACAGCCCTGTGCTATGTACACAGACTTGAGACATTTTAAGATGAAGATGAGCCCCAGCTTCGACAGATAGCCGCTGTCTAGGGGACAGATGTTAAAAGGAGCGGCCAGAGCAGAGTTTCGGAGCCTCCCAGACCGAGGTTCAGCCTTGACTCTGTCTCTGATGGGCTACAAGATTTGGGGCAAGTTACTCAAGTTCTCTGAGCCTCTAATTCCTCACCTATAGAGTGAGTGTTTAATAGCAATGCAATGAAAGGAAGAGGAGAAAAAGACTACCACAGGACGAATACACAGAGATTCAAGGCTGAAACAAATCCAGTCCCTGCCTTTGAGCTGCTCACAATTTAGTAAAACAACAGACACACCCACAGATACTATGCAAAACAGTAATTATGAGGAGATGATAATAGCTAACGTGTATCGGGCACTTGCTATGTGACTTGCTCTAAGTGCTTTATTTATTTATAACATCTCTGTAAAGAAGGTCCTATTATTACCCCTCAATTTGTAGATGAGGACACTAACGTACAGGAAAGCTAAGAAGTTGGTTCAAGATTACTAAACCACCGAGTGATGGAGCCGGAATCTGAACTCAGGCATCTGGCCCCAGAGTCCATTCTCTTAATCACTCTGCTTTACATACACGGAGGGAGCGGACTCAGGGAAAGCACCCATGCCCGTCACATGGCACGTGGCCCCCAAGTGTCTGCTACTCCCATTCCCGTTAGCCCTACACCGCAGCCCCGAGGAGCACAGAGCAGGCTAGTCTATCAGGGGCGGGGAAGGTTTCACGACAAGTGACGTGTGTCCTGTGTCTTATGGGGTATTCTGGGCATTGGGTGATGCAGGTGAGGAGGTCCAGAGTCAAGAGAGAGACAGATGGGGGGCAGGGAGGCAGCAGCAGACACACCTGAGGCTACCTGGCACACTTCTTTGACCAAGGTGGGGTGGCTGCGAGGGGGCACTGGCAAGAGGCCAGGAGGAGACACCGGAAGGAGGTCTGGGTGCTGGTTGTCCGGAGATGCCAAACAGAAGAACCTGGCCTCTACTGGGAGGGTGAGAGGGCGCCCTGCTGGGCTTTGCTGCAGGGGGGCCAAGATCGTGTTTGAGGCAGATCTCGGTGGCCGCATGGAGGATGAACCAGGCGGAGCTGGCTGCAGGCAGGACCCAGATCAGCCTCGGGAATGCTGACAGCTAGCACAACTCCAGTGAAACATGCTGCTATACTTTTATAAGAGCATGTTCATGAGACAAAGACATAAATTTCCAGAGTTTCGGCTCAGGCAAAGACTCCGAATGTGTCAACAGCCCTATGATCTGGGTCAACGGTAGCTCTGAGAAAGGGCACCAGGCTGGACACCCACCTCCACCCTGAGAAACGGCCGCCAGGCGTCTGAAGTTCTCCTGGCTGTGGAGTTAATGATGACCCAGTGTGTGTTTCAGTCATTCATCGGGCCCTAAGACTTCAGATATGAAAGATGATGGTATTTAATTATGATAAAACACAAAAACTCGGCCTGAGAATGCCAAGAGAAAGAGTGATTTGGTTTCCATTAAAATGCCATCAACTACCACTGACTCAGGGTGGTGCAGTAGCGGTGCTGAGAGCTTAGCTAATGAACCTTGACCTCCCCGGCCGAGTTAGAGAGGCCACAGAGCTCTGTCACCGCCGTCAGCAGCGGGGATCTGATGGCCTGACTTCTCAGCCTCTGTTTCTGTCTCCTTCAAGCTATGTAATCCTGGACAATTCGTTGCACCTCTCTGAGCTTCGGCTTCCTGTCAGATGTCCAGGAAATCACCTTGCAAACCATAGGGCCCAGTGTAAGAGTCAGAGATAACCATCAGCGTATTCTCACTGCCTCACAAGGAACAAAAACAGCGACGTCCAGATGGGAGCTGCTGGTCTGAGCATGGGGTCAGGGCTGCGCTTGTGTGTGGTTCTCTCTGCCCATCCCTCCTCTCCCTGAACACATGCTTTCCGTTCACTTCCACGGCTGTGCTGACCATGCCGTGTCTCGGCCAGTGCGCAGGGATTCCAGGCGGTGCTCACAGATCGGGGGACGGGGAAGCACTACCACGGAATGAATACACAGGGATCCCGTCCTTCAGTTCAGTCGCTCAGTCTGACTCTTTGCAACCCCATGGACTGCAGCACGCCAGGCCTCCCTGTCCATCACCAACTCCCGGCCAAGCCAGGCAACAGGCTGAAGCTGCTCTCCAGCACTCTTGATGGGGAGTAAAAAGGAGTGCCCTCTTTCTAAGTTCCATATATACGCATTAATATGCTGTATTGGTGTTTTTCTTTCTGACTTACTTCACTCTGTATAATAGGCTCCAGTTTCATCCACCTCATTAGAACTGACTCAAATGCATTCTTTTTAATAGCTGAGTAATATTCCATATGTGTATACGTACCAGAGCTTTCTTATTCATTTGTCTGCAAAAACCACTACCATGTTGTAAAGTAACTAGCCTCCAATTAAAATAAATGAATTAAAAAAATAAAGGAGTGCCCTGAGGTCACACTGGGGTTGTTTCTGCTCTCTTGTTCATGGAGTCAGGACAGAACTTTGGGTGAATGTTCAGACTATTAAAGTGCTGGTCTGTGTGGCTCGGTGGTAAAGAATCCACCTGCCAACGCAGGAGACACAAGAGACGTGGGTTCAATGCTTGCATCGGGAAGACCCCCTGGAGGAGGAAATGGCAACCCCCTCCAGTGTTCTTGACTGGAAAATCCCATGGACAGAGGGGCCTGGCGGGCTACAGGGCATGGGGTCGCCAAGAGCCAGCACTGAGCCTGCACGCACATGTGAGAAACAGGGAAGAAAGGACAGTGTCTACACTAGTGCAAAAGCCCCGTTGTACAGGGTGGTGGCTTTCCAAACAGGGCTGTCTGGAAATGCGGGAGGGGCTGCTTTCTGGCTGTTATAATGACTGTAAAACACACCTGGTGTCTGGCAGGAGGGGCCAGAAAGGCTAGCCACGCGCGGGGCCCGGTGACCCTACAGGCACCCAGGCAGGGCGAGTCTCGCTGGCGTTACGTCCAGGATGGGCGGACAGTCAGCCGCAGACTTCATGCTGTTTGCCTCCACCCCCATCCCCAGTTTCACTTCCTCCTGGTCACAGGACGTGACCACTAAGGGCTGCATCACCTGGGCTCCCTTGCTCATGGCTTCCAGGGGGGTTTGGCCAGTTTTCAGCAGCGCAGGGCACTGACTGGATGGAGGGAAAAGCGGCTGCGGTCAGCCCCCGCTCCCATCGTCTGAGGCCCTGCTGCAGGACAGTGAGCCTCATTGCACAAAGTTACAGGTCGGGTGGTTTGAGGAAGCTTCTAGGAAAGCGAGACCTTAAACTAGATGCTGAGGTGGGGACAGGGTGGAGGGGTTTAAAGGGGAGGGGGCTGGTGCCAGCAGAGACCCACAGGCCGAGAAACATGGGCTCCTGAGGCAGCAGGACAGGGCGGAGCCCGGGCACCCAGAGCAGGGGGCTATGGCGGAGCCCCCCTCTGAGGGCCTGGGGCCTGAAGGGCAGCTTTCAGGGGTTCAGAGGGCTTCCTGACTTTTAAAGCAAACTGTCAGAGTGATCACCAGGTCAACCAGAAGGCCCAGGCTTCATTCAAACGCCCTCAGGGTTCCTCATCCCAACAAGGGATGCTCTCTTAGGGCGGGGTGTGGGTGAGCAGCCCTCTGCTGCCTCGACCAGATGTGGAGGGAGGCGCAGAGTCAGAGTCTGTCCAGAAGAGGTGTAAAGCAGCTCTGCTAGGGTTTTTTCAGAGTTGCTGCAACTCAAGAGCTATCGGTTCTAAGCGTGTGAATGAAGGACTTGGAGGGGCCACCATCTGAAGCTGCAAGAACGCTCTCCCAGCATGTGTTTGCCCAGACTGCATTCTTGTGCTCGTCTCTATCGGCTGCTAATTGCTGTGTGACCGTAGGCAAGGCACTTAACCTATCTGAGCCCCAGTGTCCCCAAGTGACAAACGGGAGGGGGAGGTGGGGAGAGTCCCGTCTTAGTTCTAAGGCTGCATCGTTCTTGGCAGATGAACCTGGGGTATGTGTTAGCGAGCATCTGCCTGGGAAAGGTGTCCCCAGCAGGCTGCAGCCTAGACCTGGCCGTGTGTCTGGCCACTAAGGCAGGCAGAAAGGCAGGCGGGAAGGAAGAGACACACAGCCCTTCTTCCTTCCCTCCCCTCCTCCCTGCTTCTCTGCTTTCTTTCGGTCATTCTCTATAGGGCCTGTGCGTGACACTGGAGACGGATCAGACAGAGTCCCGGCCTGTAAAATGTGAACAGACCGGTCAGAAAAGGTTGGCTGCAGCCACAGCGGATCTTGCCCCGCAACGTAGAGCTGTGTCCACCTCAGGGCAGAGCGTGTTCTGGGAAAGCTTTCTGCTTGTCAAGGAGCTTTTCTTTCCTTCCACTATCAACTTCTTGCCCTTTTCAAAAGTGGCCTGACCCATAAACGGTTAGGTCAAGTCCCAGATCAACAAGGAACCTTACCTATCGGGGTGTGTATGTGTGTGTGTCTCTGTGTGTGTGTGTGTCTCTGTGTGTCTCTGTATCTGTGTGTGTGTCTGTGTGTCTGTGTGTGTGTCTCTATGTGTCTGTCTCTGTGTGTCTGTGTGTATCTGTGTGTGTGTTTGTGTGTGTCTGTGTATTTGTGTATGTCTGTGTTTGTCTGTGTGTGTGTGTCTGTGTGTATCTGTGTGTGTGTGTGTGAGTGAGTGAGGGAGTGGAGGAGGTGGAATTCAGTTCAGCGGGAGTCTGCGATGTGCTGGATGGGCTGCATCCATGGAAGGAAAGCAGTGGGGAGGAGCGGGGTGACGGCTAGGCTGAGCTGATCAGCTGGACTGGGTCCAGAGGAGGGACACGTGGACGGGGGTAGGTGGTCACATTGGTGCTTTAGATGCTGATCCTCCCCTGCCGCCTCTGGGGCTAGTCAGTACTCTCCGTGGCTTCCCTGGGTGGTGAGGGGTTTAGAAACTGTGCTCCTACAGAGGCAAGCAAAGGACCGATGCTGCTAGCCTGGGAAGGAGACAGGTAAGGGGAAGGGATTAAAGAAGCAGTGTGTGGCTAGGAGTCCAGCTGAAAGATGCCACATGCCTGATGACCAGCTTTCCTAGTCTGCTCACACAATTCATAGCTCAGAAATTACACCCAACTGAGTGGTGTATAGGTGGTCCTAGACTGAAGAACAGCCCCCGCTGGGTCATTAACTCACTCTGTGAGCTGGGAAAGTCCCCCTTCCCGGGCCTCAGTTTCTCTGAAAGAAGAGGTTCCTTTGTTTTATAGATGACCTCCTGAGCTTCCTTCCAGCCCTTTGGCGGTCTGATTCCTCGTGGCTTCCCTTGCTTGGGGAATTTTCTGGAAAGAAAGTGATGGGCAAAGCACTGTGGCTGCATTCAGACAGCCAAAGGATGGAGGAAGAAGGATGGCACATTTACTCCATGGGGCTTTAGAAAGAGGAATGGGGACCAAGATCAGGAGGGATCGAGAGGAACCAGCGGTGCAACTCCCGGAAGCCCTCCTTCCTGCCGCGCTCTGCAGCGGACCGCCTCGCGAAACGGTGAGCTCCGTGTGGATGAAGAGGTTTGAAAGAACCAGCCTCCAACTCCTCCCTGGACTTCAAGCCTCTGTCGCTCGAATGCAATTTGTATGGAGCTGAACCTCCTGCCTCCCTGCTGCCCAGCCCACAGCCCTCTTCTGCACTCCTGATCTCGGCATCACCAGCTGCTGCCAGCACCCCCTGCCCCATCCATCGGAGCAGGCAGCTGGGGATCACCTTTACCTTCTCCCGCTTTTGCAGGTTCAACAACTCAGCCAAGATTGCTAGACTCTAGCTCCCATCCTGCCCCCATGGGATTTTCACTGCTCTCGCTGTCAGCCCCTCAGCTCAGGCCCTCATCAGTGGCCATCCAGACCCGGCCCGCAGCCGATCCCAGGGTCCCAGCCCACTTGCTCACCCCTGCTCTAGGTCACTCCCCTGCCATCGAAGCTTCCAAGGCTCCCCTCGGCCCACAGGACGAGACCCTCACCACTGGACCTGAGCTCACCTCCCAGGGCTGCACCCGCAGTTCTTCACTGCCCTCTTTAAGAAGGTCCCAAGGTTAACAGGCTATTTGTAAACCGCTCCTGAAACAGCTCACTGCTTCTCTCACATTCAGGGCTCTGCACCTGCTGTTTCCTTCTGCAAGGAAGGAGTTTTTCACGCCTTCGCTGGTTAACTCAGATGAGAAGTCACCTTCTCCAGGAAGCCTTTCATGATCACTCCCTCACATCCCCATGCCCCCAGTTTGGGTTCGAAGCTCCTCTTCTGGGCTCTTCTAATGCCCATGGCTCACTCTGAGTTAGGATCACTTGCTTGATGCGCATCCCTTCTACCAGACTGTGTGTATACTTCCTACATCACAGCCTTGATGCTAGAAGCGCGGCCCCTCCCTCTGGGGTGCCTGGCGGGCTCTCCCATCCAGGTGCTGCCACTGGCTCTCAAGGGGCAGGGGAGAGTTTGGGCTCTCTGGGTGACCTGATCTTTCCCTTCACACCTGACCTGATGTTCTCCAAAATGCACAGCTTAGACAGCAGATCACTGTATTTCTAAATAAGTTCTGTATTTTTATCAACAGTTAAAGAAGCCATAAAAAGAAATCAAGACCATGAATCTCAAGGTTCCTCCTACAGGGAAGAGCCTATTGTGTTGAAACTGACGCCAGCACTGAAGGTCAGGCTGCTTGATTGGGTGTCTTCCTTATTCTACCCACCTCCCCAACTGCACAGGCCCTTGTTGTTTAGCCGCTCAGTGGTGTCTATTTATGACCGTATGCACTGTAGCCCACCAGGCTCCTCTGCCCATAGGATTTTCCAGGCAGGAATACTGGAGTGGGTTGCCATTTCCTTCTCCAGGGGATCTTCCCAACCCAGGGATCAAACCTACATCTCCTGCAAGTCTCCTGCATTGCAGGCGGATTCTTTACCGCTGAGCCACGGGGGAAGCATTGGCCCTGTTGGAGGCTAAATAAAGCTAAATACCAGCACACAGAGAAGTGAATCTTTCCCATCACGTTCACATCTCTCTCTCCATTTTATATCCACCAGTATTTCTGAAGAGGGCTTCCCACATGTTTCAGCAATAAAGAATCCACTTGCAATGCAGGAGACCCATGTCTGATCCCTGGGTCAAGGAGGTCCCCTGGAAAAGGACATGGCAACCCACTCCAGTATTCTTGCCTGGGAAACCCCATGGACAGAGGAGCCTGGTGGGCTACAGTCCATGGGGTCACAGAGAGTTGGACATGGCTGAAGCAATGTATGACACAGTTTTGGAAAAGCTGCCTTCTCCCAGAAGAGACATGCCTGACATGCCTGGATGAAGTGACAAGTTGCTGGAACCCACGAAGCATCACTGTGTGTGGTTAAGCGCTATGGTTGAGGCTCAAGCTGTCTTGGGTTCTTTTTCTCACTCACCCTGGGCCACACTACACATCTTTTTCAGGACCCCAGTTTCATGCCACCGCAGCCAGGAGGCTGAACCAGAAGGAACTGTTTGAAACCAGGTCCCACCACTTACTAGCTCTATGGCTTTGGGTGAGTTTTAACCTCCAAAAGCCTTGATTTATCCATCTGTAAAATGAGGATAATAGCACCATCGGCTTCCTAGTCTTATTTCAGGGGTGCAGTGGGACAGTGCATGTAGGGCCCTTAGCACAGGACTGTCAGATAGAAGGACTCAGTTGAGGTTAACTAGGAATTTCCTCTCAATGCTCCTTAGAATCCCACTGAATTACAATTCCCCTTGGGCTGTGGGGTCTGCGGGGGCAGGGATCCCAGGATCGGATCTGTCTCTTCACCAGGACCTGGTCTTCCCTGTACCTTTAGCTGTCTTCCCTCTAGAGACTCTTAAGATGTCAGTAAGTGTTTGCTGAATGAAACGAATGAAGCCCTTGTCCAGTCAGGGTCTTCAGGTGTGGACACCAGGAGGCTGTCAGCAGGGAGGACAATGAATATTTACTGACACACGACTATAAGCAGGGCTCTCAGGAAACTCTCCTCATCTCATCTTCAGAGCAACTTTGAAGGTGGGCCTTAATTACCCCATCTTACAGACTAGGACACCGAGCTTCATCGGCCTGCTTCACCTTTGCCTATGACATTTTTCAAATGGGATACCTCAGGCCTCAGCATTCAGGGCAACTTTATGAAATGTGACATCTTGCTTTACAAAAAGCTGTCCAAGGTCACAACACTAAGAAATAATAAAAGCCAAGATCCCAGAGCAGATCTCTCTGCTCTTTACACTTGGGCGGTGGGGGAGGGGAGGGGGCCGCTGAGGAATCTAGGCGCCTAGAGGCCAAGGAAGAAGAAGAAACAAATTTGGAAATACTTAAACTCTAGGTATTGAGCAATTTATTAAATGCAAAGCCTCTCATAGGTTTTTGTTTTAATTGAACAACAATCATGCCAATAGTCACATGCACAAAAGCCTTACTGTGTGATGACACACTAGAATGACAATCCTAAGAGGCAGGTGTTATCATCCTTTCATACAAGAGGAAACTGAGGTCCCTCAAGGCTCACGGGCTTGGCCAGGTGCAGAGCCTGCAAGCCTGCCCTCCGAGCCTCCAGAAAGTGCATGCAAACACATCCCTTCTACCTTGGCCCAATCCCAGCAAGTCACAAGCCAGCATGAGATCCCCACCAGAAAGATTGTGACCTTTTCCCTCACGCCATAAAGGGCCCCCACTTAGAGGAAAAGGCAGAGAACATCCACCTGATTATACAATCAGAAAGATTTCTTCCATCATACATGACATGACCATATGTGGCTTTGCCTATTGATTTCAGTTCAGGAGATCTTAGCCAGGTATTCCATGCATCAACATCCATGAATCAAGTCACACTGCTGCTGCTGCTGCTAAGTCACTTCAGTCGTGTCCGACTCTGTGCGATCCCATAGACGGCGGCCCACCAGGCTCCCCCATCCCTGGGATTCTCCAGGCAAGAACACTGGAGTGGGTTGCCATTGCCTTCTCCTAGGAACAGATAAAAGGAATGTGTCCTCCTGAAGTCCTTGGCAAGGAATCTAGCTCAATCTGTAGACCTCAGGAATGTAATCACAGTACAGGCCTTGGAGTCCTGGAGGCTTCCTGAGCTGCCAGCTGCTCTGCTAAGCATCTCTGTAGCACTTTCCTCATTTCCTCTCCCCAGCACGGCCTGAGGCTGGTGTGTGAGGAACCCAATGCAGCCATTGAGTGCTCAAAGGCCAGGCAGGCGGCCTTGGTTTGAGTCTTGACTCCACCCCTTCCCAGCTGTGCGGTTCTTTTTCCTGACTTCAAATGTGGAGACAGCACCCACGGGGTGGCTGGTAGGGCTCGTGTACACTATGAAGAGCATTGTGGCACAGAGCAATGCTAAGTGCTAGCTCTCGTTATGTCTGTTTTCACAGATGAGAAAACTGAGGCAGAGAGAGAGAATTTAGAATTTGGTCATGCTCCATAGCTGCTCAATGCCAAGCTTGGACTTCAGATCTAATTTCAACTCCCATGTTCTTCAGAAAGGCTATGGCTTACCCTTCCCTCTGCCCCCACCAGCATGACAGGCGCTCCGTAGATGGTATGATGATGCTTATTCTGGCTGAGAATGCCCTGGTAAGTGCTACGCTCCTTCCTGGTCAATGCCCTCCCAAGGGGACCCGTGCCCAGCTCCCGCGCCTTCTTGTCCATGGCACCATATGCCATGCACAGGGGAAGTAAGTCCTCGCAGCCAGGGCACCAACGGCACTGACTTCATTTCAATGCAGAAAGTGTACAGTCTGCGGGCGCCACCTGGGCTCACTCCCCAGGTTAATTCCTTCCTCTCGGCTATGGAATCTTTTATTTTTCCAATTTCAGAATCTACTTATGTTAAAAAAGAGGGAGAGAGAGAAACCAATCAGTTCATCTCAGGTTTGTGAAACAAATAATGCAGCTAGCCTAGAACCTTAATCAAACAGTTATATTCAAAAACCACCGTGATTACTGCTCTGCCTAATTTCTGCAGCCCAGGGTCTCCTGCAGAAAATGTCTCTTGACAATGTAGGATGCAAAACAGAGGCCTGCTGGCACTGCTGGAGGGGTGGAGAACTCCAGGCCTTGCGTCCTGATGAATCTGAAGCAAATCTGGATTTGGAGGCATGTCCCTTGGGAATTCTACCCACGCCTGAATGTCATATTACATTTTCTTTTTTTTTTTTAAATAAGGGAAGTGGAAGAAGTCAACTTTTGCCTGGCTGCATCCTCTGTTTTCTGGAAGAATTAAGTAGAAAGGCCAAGCTCAGTGTCTGGGTGAGGACACAGGCTTCAGAGTTTGGTTGACATGGATCTAAACTCTGACCCTAACATTTGTTAGCTGTGAGAGCATCTAAAAAACACAGATTATACCTACACACAGGATGCAAATTAAACGAGAGAACAGTGAGTTTCCTACTAGACTGTGAGCTTTGTTTTTCCAATGCTGAACACAAGTACTACTTTATTGTAAGTCTAACATAAATGTTTATTGACTGTGCCTACAACCCTACGGTTCATTGTTTACTGAGTGATTACCATGTCGGGGACAATGCTAAATTCTTTACATGTGTGATCTTATTTTATCCTAAAAACAACTCTGCAAACATGTATTACTGTCCCCCTTCCAGCTCTGAGATAACCACGGCTCTGAGAAGTTAGGAGACTTGTCCGGATGATGCAGAGAGTAAGAGGGGAGTCGTCAGGAAGCCCACCCACAGTCACAGAGGCAGAGCTGGACCCAGGACCAGGCCTGCTGACTCTACTTCTCTGTCCGGCCCCTCCTTCCCAGGCAGCCATCAAACTTCACGCCAGCACAAGAATAGCTATTTCCACGTTCTTTCTCCTCTTGACCTCTCCTGTTTTGAGATTCCTTGGGGCAACTCAGAAATCAGAGTAATATTTCAGGATATTTAGAGGGGCTTGCTCATCACTTGCAGCCAACATCTGCTGAACATTTGCAGCAGGCCTGCTCTGAGTTAGTTCCTGGGCAGAGGCTTCCCTCATTTCTGGACTATGCAGATGAAAGCAAAGTAAGAGCGCTAACTCCCCTGAGCGACGTGAGGGGAGAGAAGGTGCTCATCCAGGTACTCAGTGAGTCTGAGTCAGCCGACTTGTGCCCATTATCCTAAGAGGCAGGGGGAAGGCTGGGCCCTTGTCCAGCCCTGCCCTGATCTCACTGGGACTTGGTCCAGTCACCCCACCTCCCTGAGTCTCAGTTCTTCCCTGTGTGAATGGAGAGTTCCGGGCCTGATTCACTTGCTCAGCAAATATTTCTGTCAGTTACTTCCAAACTCTTCACTCCTAGAATTCTACTAATAATCCCCTCAGGACTAACCTATGTTTTAAAATACTTTGTTTTTCACACAAGCTATATTAATTAATTAATCGTTCATTGTTTTCCTATTTTTAATTGAACACATATAAAGCTGATCAGAATGTGTGAAAGGACCAAGAGGATGTAGTGGATGAATCCTTCACTTCAGTTGCTCAGTCGTGTCCGACTTTTCGCGATCCCATGAATCGCAGCATGCCAGGCCTCCCTGTCCATCACCAACGCCTGGAGTTCACTCAGCACCTGGCTTACCGCTGACATAAAGTGAATGAATGAATGGATGGATGGATGGATGGATGGCCGGATGTCTGGTGCTACACAGAAGGGCACTAACAGGTGGAAAAATAGAGAGTTAGAAAGACCTGGATCTCAGTTCCAGCTCTACCACCCACAAGTTGTTTGATCTTAGGTCACTTAGCCTCTCCAAGCCTCAATCTTCCCATCTATGAACAGAAGACAGTCAGCTACGTCTTGTAGGACTGTTGTAAAGTTGATTAATAATAAGAGCAATAAGGCAGAGGAACCAGAAATCAAATTGCCAACATCTGCTGGATCATGGAAAAAGCAAGAGAGTTCCAGAAAAACATCTATTTCTACTTTATTGACTATGCCAAAGCCTTTGACTGTCTGGATCACAATAATCTGTAGAAAATTCTGAGAGAGATGGGAATACCAGACCATCTGACTTGCCTCTTGAGAAATCTGTATGCAGGTCAGGAAGAAACAGAACTGGACGTGGAACAACAGACTGGTTCCAGATAGGAAAAGGAGTATGTCAAGGCTGTATGTTGTCACCCTGCTTATTAAACTTATATGCAGAGTACATCATGAGAAAAGCTGGACTGGAAGAAACACAAGCTGGAATCAAGATTGCCAGGAGAAATATCAATAATCTCAGATATGCAGACCCCATGCATCACAGGGGGCATACCCTTAGGGCAGAAAGTGAAGAGGAACTAAAAAGCCTCTTGATGAAAGTGAAAGAGGAGAGTGAAAAAGTTGGCTTAAAGCTCAACATTCAGAAAACGAAGATCATGGCATCCGGTCCCATCACTTCATGGGAAATAGATGGGGAAACAGTGGAAACAGTGTCAGACTTTATTTTTGGGGGCTCCAAAAATCACTGCAGATGGTGATTGCAGCCATGAAATTAGAAGACGCTTACTCCTTGGAAGAAAAGTTATGACCAACATAGATAGCATATTCAAAAGCAGAGACATTACTTTGCCAACTAAGGTCCGTCTAGTCAAGGCTATGGTTTTTCCTGTAGTCAAGTATGGATGTGAGAGTNTGAAAAAGTTGGCTTAAAGCTCCACATTCAGAAAACAAAGATGGCATCTGGTTCCATCACTTCATGGGAAATAGATGGGGAAACAGTGTCAGACTTTATATTTTGGGGCTCCAAAATCACTATAGATGGTGACTGCAGCCATGAAATTAAAAGACGCTTACTCCTTGGAAGAAAAGTTATGACCAACCTAGATAGCATATTGAAAAGCAGAGACATTACTTTGCTGACTAAGGTCCATCTAGTCAAGGCTATGGTTTTTCCTGTGGTCATGTATGGATGTGAGAGTTGGACTATGAAGAAAGCTGAGCACCGAAGAATTGATGCTTTTGAACTGTGGTGTTGGAGAAAACTCTTGAGAGTCCCTTGGACTGCAAGGAGATCCAACCAGTCCATTCTGAAGGAGATCAACCCTGTGATTTCTTTGGAAGGAAACTCCAATACTTTGGCTACCTCATGCGAAGAGTTTACTCATTGGAAGAGTCCCCGATGCTGGCAGGGATTGGGGGCAGGAGGAGAAGGGGCCGAGAGAGGATGAGATGGCTGGATGGCATCGCTGACTTGATGGACGTGAGTCTGAGTAAACTCCGGGAGTTAGTGATGGACAGGGAGGCCTGGCGTGCTGCGATTCATGGGTCACAAAGAGTCGGACATGACTGAGCGACTGAACTGAACAGAACTGAAATCTGTATTTGCCGTGTACTATACTTAGCCGTGTTGAGTAGTTACTGCATTTTAAAACACCAATTTCATTCTCAGCACTTGAAAAATATTCTAATTGCTGAGTAGAACTAGAGTCATTTTTCTTTTGTCTCTAGTCTTACTTGTTTCTTGTTGGTTCCCTGGTTCACTCTGCGTCTTCGTTTCTTTTGATGCTTCTCACTCCCTGCCCTCAGAAGAACTGAATGAGAATAATTACTTTGCAGTTTTATCTTTCCTTTGATTGATTTGATGTGAGACAAATCAGTTTCATTTTCTAATAAATGGAATAGAGTAAGACAGGCTTATTAAAATGTAAAGAAACTTCAGATTTCATATTAAATTGCAAAGGAGGTTCAGGGAGAGAAATTTTTATAGAGCTACTAGATTGGAATTAGGGTACCAGCAACATAGTAAGGCATACTTTTTAGGATGTAAGAAGACAGTGATCTTTGGAGGTATTTGTGAAGAAGGCTGCTGGGCCACTTGGTAAAGTATAAACCAGTGGACTAGGAATCAGTATATCTGGGTTATGGTTTTTAAATCCTTCTTCCTAACTATGTCATCTAATGTAAATCATTGACCAGAAGTCAAGGGTAGTCCCTGTTGCTGTGTATCATTCTTCAGGTGTTGTCTCTCATCCTTTAGAGTTGGGATATTTGCACGCTTGTTTACTTGAATTTCTGTTGTACAGAGTCAGCATCTTCTTAGCATGCCTAAAGACAAGAGTTTCCTAAGTTGGCCTGCTTGTTTTGAGGAATTCCTTATCCTTGCCTGTAGATTGTTTTGTTTTGTTTTGTTTTTTATGGCTGCACTGTGCGGCTTGTGGGATCTTACTTAGTTCATTGACCAGAGATTGAACCTGGGCCCTCAGCAGTGAGAGTGTGGAGTCTTGACCACTGGACAGCCAGGGAGTTCCCATAGACTTTTAAGATCTGGTAAGAATCCTGTGCATCATTTGCAAACTGACCAGTTTCCTCATTTGTAAAGCCAGAGAGTTAGATGAGATAATCAGGTGTTCTTCCTGACTCGACGGAAGCATTGTTTTCATGTAGGTACAATATTGAAAGTGAGAAGTTGGGAGACTGATTCACTTATTTACTTTAAGTTGGGTATTATAGTTGAGGGGATAATAAAGCCTTATTTATTGACATAACATTGNATAATCAGGTGTTCTTCCTGACTCGACGGAAGCATTGTTTTCATGTAGGTACAATATTGAAAGTGAGAAGTTGGGAGACTGATTCACTTATTTACTTTAAGTTGGGTATTATAGTTGAGGGGATAATAAAGCCTTATTTATTGACATAACATTGAATTTTACAGTCATTCTGATATTGTAAGGAACATTTCCTTAGAATATGCTTGGAGGTTTTGGATTAAGACACCTATGCAATAAATATACCTAATTTTAGAGGCAGAACTCATTGTTTATGCATTTTATATCCTTTCTTTTATAGTGTCCTGCTATAGACTATACTAGACACACACTTGATGGTGCTGCATGTCTTCTGAATAGCAATAAATATTTTCCCAGCAGGTAAATAAAACCTTTAAATGTGGTATGAAACTTTTTGGATTTAAAGATTGATGTTTTTAAAACTAAAACTAGTTTGCTCATTAATGCATTGTATTCTGTAAACTTTATTTTTTATCTGTTGTATATTTGACTTGTCCAGAATTATTCACATTTTGAAATTAAGATTGTGATTAAACTAACGACATCAGGGCTCAGCTCCCAAAGCTCACTGGCCAGTTCAGTCATGGGTAGTTCCTGCTACTGTGTGTCATTTTCCAGGGCTCTCCCTCTTAAGCTTTAGGGTTGGGATATTTACACACTTGCTTACTTGACACTTTGGTAGAGTGAGCATCCTCATAGACAGCATGCTAAAAGAGCAGATTTTCCTAAGTTGGACTGCTTATTTTTTTTCCTTAAGTATGTTCTGTGTATTTCCAGCCTGTTTTTCTTTTTAAGTGAAGTACGATTGATTTACAGTGTTGTTTGTGTTAGTTACTGCTGTACAGTGAAGTGACTCAGTTTTACATATATATACACACACATTCTTTTTCATATTCTTTTTCGTTGTGGTTTAGCACAGGATACTGAATATAGTTCCCTTATGCTATACAGTAGGACCTCATTGTTTATCCATTCTATATATAGCAGTTTGCATCTGTTATTCCCAAACTCCCACTCCATCCCTCTCCAATCCTCCTCCTCCCCTTAGTCTGTTCTCTGTTGGACTGATAATTTCTGAAGGAGTCTTTATCCTTGCTTTTAGATTTTTAAGATAGGGGAGGAAGCCTATGTATAACTCTAATATATTATTGGTGAGGTTTGTGACTGGTCTTTTATTCTCTTAAGATGTTTGTTACTGAGTGGATAGATTTGGAGACTTTTTCACCTAAATATCACTGACTTCAAAGAGCTCACATAAAATATATAAAAAATAATGGGTTTTGCCTTAGTATCCTGTATACATTTTAAAAAAGAAAACAAATAGGCAGTTTTTATTTCTCATACACACATTAAAAAATTGAGTTCTGTAGAATAAAATGATAATTCCTTTTAGTAGTTTTAATTTGCTCTAGTGGACAGAGTGTAAATATCAAAAACATGTTTTTAGTAAGTTTTGCCAAGGTTTGTTTTAGTTGCATTAAACTTGAACAAAGTCTCAGAATTATAATTCTGAATTTCTTGGGCACTATGGTTAGGTAGTGAAGTTAGGAGTGAGGAACAAGAGTTTTGGTCTTGCCCTTGCCATTTATTAGCACTGTGAACTGGACTGGTCACTTATTTTCTCTGGTGTCAGTTTCTGCTCTTGTGAATTGAGAAGATTGGACTATATTGTTCCTAAGATCTGTCTAGCGCTATGAATCTATGATTTCTTTTCTATTTCTAGAGTTAGCATAAAGGAATCATCTGTAGCAAAACTAGGATCAGTATGCCGTAGGATTTACAGAATATTTTCACATGCTTATTTTCATCACCGGCAGATATTTGATGAATATGAAGTAAGTATTTTTCACTAATTGTCCTGGTACATACTTATGAGAATGACAATAATATATGTTGATATATGTCTCATTTATTTGATTTTGAGTAGTAAGTTGAAATTTTTTTTCTCTCTCTACAGAATGAAACATTTTTGTGTCATCGGTTTACTAAATTTGTGATGAAATATAATTTGATGTCCAAGGATAACNGAAGAGTGGACTCATTGGAAAAGACTCTAATGCTGGGAGGGATTGGGGGCAGGAGGAGAAGGGGACGACCGAGGATGAGATGGCTGGATGGCACCTCTGACTTGATGGACATGAATCTGAGTGAACTCTGGGAGTTGGTGATGGACAGGGAGGCCTAGCGTGCTGTGATTCATGGGCTCGCAAAAAGTCAGACACGACTGAGTGACTGAACTGAATGATAAGAAAAATAATAGGCACTAACACATATATAGTGCAGAGTATGTGCCAGGCACTAGTCTAAAACCTCTGCACATATTAACCTCGTCTTCATAATAAGCCTAAGAGGTAGTTGCTATTACATTTCTGTTTTACAGGTGGGGAAACTACAGTATGAGAAAGATGCCATGTTACCTTGCCCAAGGACAGACTTGCATGACGGAGATAGACTCCAAATCCGAGTGGTGTGGCTTCAGAGTAGCCACTTTACCCTCCACTCTACTGCTTGAGTAGGTCGTTGAAGTGCTGAGCACACAGCATGGTAGCGGCTATGCTCACTGAGCAGAAGCCCTGCGGACTGGCCAGCGCGTTCTTACAGCAGGATGATGAACATGGGTTCCAGCTGGGCCTTTGCAATAATGGCAATCACTCAGAGCACCTCTATATTTACATGATCTGTAAGGGTCTGGCAACCTGGCTTCCCAGGTGGTACTAGTGGTAAAGAAACCACCTGCCAGTATAGGAGATGTAAGAGATGCAGGTTCAATCCTTGAGTCAGGAAGATCCCCTCAAGTAGGAAATGGCAACCCATTCCAGTATTCTTGCCTGGAAAATTCCATGGACAGAGGAGCCTGGCGGGGTACAGTCCATAGGGCTATGAAGAGGTGGACATGACTGAAGCAACTTAGCAAGCACTTAGCACGTAATGGCCCAGCAGCAACTGTTGGGATGGAGCGGGAGATGCTGTCAACCACTGGCTCTACCGGGGACAGTATCACAAAGGCCTTAGTGAACGGGAGGAAGGAGGAGGCAAAGACTGTCCATGTAACCTCCCTTTCTGGAAGACATGCAGGATTCCTCTTGCAGTTTTCATCCACTGTGCCTTCATCTCTTTAGGGTACCTAGGTGGTTTTTGTTGGCCTGGCATTTTTTTCCTGTTGATAAAAATTCTCTTTTTGTTTTGGGGAGCCCCACTTTCAGCTTCTGAATTTGGATGGGACTGGCTTCAGGGAGGGCAAGGAGGTACCATCATTCCTCTGCCCAAGGTGTCTGATTCAGGCACGGACACATGACCCTGGTCAGGCCAATCAGAGTCGATCCCAGATTGACTCTAGGCCTATGGGGATTTTGTAGGTGCTATGGGCAAGAGGCATTTTCTTTTCCCTGGGTTTAAAAAACTGTTAAGTCTCTGTGTGTGGCGGAGTGGGGGTGGGGGGTCCCTCTGTCATCGGATGGGGAAAGCCTGTATGAAAATGAGGCCAAAACAAAGAGAAATGGTCAGGAGAAAGATTCATGGAGATACATTTGAATGCCTGTATCTAGCTACAGTGATGGGAAAATGACACCCATTACCTTTTCTTAAAAAAAAAAAAGAAGAAGAAGAAGAAGGTGGCATTAGGTTTCCATCCTTTGCGACAGGGAATCCTGTCTAACCCCTTCTGACTGCTTGCTCAGCCCAGAGTCCCTTTCCTGGCCCCCTCTTCCTTCCATTAGGCTGAACCTCAACTCAACAGTAATGCTACACTGAAGTCCTTGCACAGTCTTCAGATAGATTTGCCATGCCCTCCTTTGGCCCCATGGACTGCCATGATAGTGTCCCTTCTCTAGCACATCCAGAACACTGTGTGTGCATGCACGTGTCCCCCACTGTGAGCCCAGAGCACCTTCTTCAGCTCCATGTCCCTTGCACCCAGCCAGGGCTTGCCACATGGGAGGTGCCTATGCTCTGACATCACCAGCGTTTAAGCAGATGACCATAAACATCCTAATAGAAGAATGCTCGCTACCATAACATATGACCATTTCTGCTTCATGAGAAAGTGTCCCATAAAGATCTCTGGATGTTAAATAATGAGAGGATGTCTGCGTCCGGGTAGCAGACCATGACCCATGTGGAAATGGGAGCGGCTGCGGTGCTGAGCCTGGTGGCAGAGAAGGACCGTCCACTGAGAACAGTACCATAGCTCCTGCCTCATCCAAGTCCTTGTCCTCCCGCGGCATTACTCATGGACACAGTTGCTAATCACTTTCACTCTCACTGATTTATCTTCTCTCCCTGAGGACGAACTACCTCATCTCTTGCTAATCTAATGACCTAAATTAGGCGAAAGCAGCCATCTGATACATGTTAGGCATCACCCCCGAAAGGAAGTCATCAAACAAGATATTACCCAAAATACTTTTAATGTCTCCATTCTCTTAACTGCCCATGCAAATCGGGCAGAATAATTCCAAATGGAAAAAAACATGCCCGAGGCTGCGGCTGTTACTCTTGACCCCTCCTGGGTCGGCTCAGTCAGAGAATACATCTTTGTGCTGGTCTTTCTCCTCTCCCACCCCTCAACCCCTGTCAGCAGAAACTGAGCCTCCTGCGTGCCAGGCACTGCACGAGGTATTGTAAATATATGCTCATTGATCCATGTTACAGCATGGTGAAGTCTGACCCCTATCATCCTCATTTGTCCACAGAGGCAACTGAGGCTCAGAGAAGTGGTGGATTCAAACCCAGGACTCGATAAGGATAGACTCCTCTACCGGCCCCTCACTGACGCTGTGAATCAAAAAGATTCAGTGAAGTGGGAACAGCCCTGATGTGTTGCTGTTGTTCAGTTGCTCAAGTGTCTGACTGTTTTTTGACCCCACAGACTGCAGCATGCCAGGATTCCCTTTCCTTTACTATCTCCCAGGGACTGCTCAAACTCATGTCCATTGAGTCAGTGATGCCACCCAACCATCTCATCCTCTGTCGTCCCCTTCTCCTCCTGCCTTCTTTCTTTCCCAGCATCAGGGTCTTTTCCAAATGAGTCGACTGTTTCCATCCAGAGTATTGGAACATTAGCTTCAGCATCAGTCCTTCCAGTGAATATTCAGGACTGATTTCCTTTGGGATAGACTGGTTTGATCTCCTTACAGTCCAAGGGACTCTCAAGAGTCTTCTCCAGCATCACATTTCGAAAGCATCAATTCTTTGGCACTCAGCCTTCTTCATGGCCCAACTCTCACATCCATACATGACTATCTACACATTACAACTCTCACGTCCATACACCTTTGACTATATGGACCTTTGTCGGCAAGATGATGTCTCTGCTTATTGGGTCCCAGCTATAGGCTGGTATCACCTACGTCTATACAGGAATGGGGGAGAAGCNAATTATTTATTGGAAGAAATTAGAAAGTTCTATTAGAGAATACAAAAGCTTCATGCTAAGAACCTTATGGTATAACTAGGATGATTAGTACATATGAAAAGGTTTTAAGGACCTGACAAAAACTAAGGAGATATTTAATTTCAATTTAAAATTGCTATACTCCTCAAACACATGAAAGAAAGGTTATAAAATTCAGACAGCAGTTTGGCACATGTCTGAATGAATTGATCATGGGTAGAAAAAAATTTATCAATAGGTCTCCATAAATAGATTATTTGTAAACAGGAGTTTGAAGAAATTAAGTGATATTGTTTAAGAGTGGAAGATAGTAAAAAGAAGAGACAACAAGAAACCACATCCTCTTGTACCAATTATGAATGTTGCAATGTGGAAATCACACAGAGTGGCAAGTCGATTAGCTTTTCTGGAAAACGGGACTTGTATTGACTTGAAAATAAGAACTGAAGTGAGATAGAGGAGGGTGGGTAAAATATTTTAAACTTGGGGCTGAGAACTTTGAATTTAATAAGGAAGCAAATTCAGAGACTTAGAGAATTTAAGAGCAAGGCCATCCTTTAGACCTATACGTCCGTTTCAGAGAAAACTGCCTTTACTGATATTTCACACCATCAGCGGCATTTCCACTTGGGATTAGAACCCAAGACTTCTGTTCTCAGTGTTCTCTTCATATTCACTGCTACTCCATGAAATGCTAGCCCATTGACCAGGAACAGGAGAGATGCCTGAGTACAGTGATAATTTGGAATACTTGCTGAGGAATTTCTAACTTTAAATATTCCTCTGCCTCTCAGGCTCACCCTCTGATCTCCTGAAAGCCAACTGTGCCCCATTCTTTACATTGCCCAACCTCTCCCCTGGTGGATGTGGGGCTGTGGGATCATTTCTGTCACACGACAGGATCAGGACACCAGCGGGCAGCTCAGGCTCAACCCCCTTCTGCCACCGGGCAGCACATCACTCATGCTTGATCTCAGGGCAACTTCCTTAGAGGCCGCCCAAAGTGGGACGTTCCTCTGGGCTTCCCGGGTGGCGGGATATTCCTCTAGCAGGATCCGAACCTTACTGCAGTTATGCTGCTGCCCCACGGCCACAACCTGGGATCCTCTCATGGTCTACACTGAGAAAACACTGGGTGGAATTTACGGTTTCTCTTCTGTCATGAGCAGAAGGGAGAAAAGCCCAGTGAGTGTGATGCTTTTCAAAGCACGTTCCATTTGGCTCTGGCTGCTCAGCTGCTCCTGCCAGTGGGAGGAGGAGAATAAATAACAGCATAGTTAGCACAGTAACACAGTCTCAACCTTTCTCTCTCTCCTCTGAGGGTCAAGATTGTCCTCTACAAGGCATGGCTTGACAGGCCAGCTGGGTCTCCACCACAGAGGCACCAGATCACTCCTCCAGCCCTTCTAAAGCTCATATTTATGGGGAGGCATGAAACGTGGTCAACCAGTAAGCTATCCTTTCATATCAGGGAAGCACTTATGTCCTCTGGAATGGAGATGGTGAAGAAGAGTGGGGAATCTCATTTCATTAGTTCCTTGTAAGCAGGCTTGGCACACAGGTACACAACTCCTCATTCTGTCTCTATTTCTCCCCAAGGACACACAGCTCTGGCTAGGGATGTAAAGTCTCTCTGGGCAGCGCTAATCTCTGGATTTTTGTATGTATTCAATTTCACGGCTGGAAAGCTTTAGAAACACTGGTAAGCATCACTGTATTATAAATTTCTTGATTTGCCAAACAGACCTGAAAAGCTATCAGCTGCCTGCGTCATCCAGCCCGGCTATTCCCACGGTCTCGGCTAAGCTTGCTGTAGTGGACTGAATGCTGGTCTCTGGAAAGGTATGCCAAAGTCCTAACCTCGGTTATCTGTGAATGTAACCTTACTTGGAAAATAGCTCTTTGAAGATGTTATTAAGGTAAGGAGCTCCCGATGAGCTCATCCTGGATTAACCCAGTGGCGCTTGATCCAAAAAGTGTCCTTGTAAGAAGAGAAGAATACAGACAGTAGGGAAGAAACACAGAGGATCTGTGAAGTCGGAGGCAAAGATTGGAGTTGTGCAGTCACAAAGCAGGAACGCCCAAGATTCCCTACAGCCACCAAATGCCACTGGATTCTGAACTTCTGGTTTCCAGAATTGTGAGAGAGTAAAATTATGCTGGCTCAAGTCACGAAATGTGGTGATTCATTAGCAAAAACTCTACCAAACTAATACAAGACCCAGACCTAGAGGAGGCTGATGAGACTGCCGTCTGCCTCTCCCGCCCAGGTCTCAGCTAGCCTGCCCTAAAGAGAGGGAACCTAGATGCTATTGAAACCTTGTAGCCACACCCCCTTCTCCCACCATCCTGGGTCACCCCTCAAAACACAATCTCCTGCTTTTAATCTCTCCCATACTTTACCCTCTGGAAGGCTAGCACAACTTGCTTCACCCACAGTCCCATTTCTCCACCTCTTCCAAATAGGACTGGCTACGTAATTTGCGGGGACCAATATAAAATGCAAATGTGTAGTCACTTGTTTAAAAATTATTAAGAATTTCAAGGCAGGACATCAGAACATTCACACTAGTGCTTTCTTAGAAGTAGATCCCTGTCCCACTGTACAGATTGTAGCGCCATGAAGCTGATCCTGCCTCCTAGGCCCAGCCTCCCTTAGTGTGTGGAATTCTTGTTTACTACTGAAAATTCTCTCCACCTTTATAACCTATTAACACAATGCTTTCTCCATTTTCTTGCTTTAGGTAAAAATCAGCTTTCTTCTGAGAAGAGTTTCCCCTGGATCTTCCTTGCATGTACACCGCTCATTATCTCACACCCTGGGACCATGAGAAGCAGCGCTGGCATCCCCACAGACACCCAGTACTGCTTCGGAACCCTGTCCCGCCTATACCAGCCCTTGATCCATTTAGGCTCTTGTTCCCTGGATATGTACCTTCTGTCTCAATTCTGCGCAGTCATTCACTCAGTTCCTGACTGTTCCACCACAGTCATGGAAGCCTTTGGTATCTGACTCATTCCTTCTCTACTCCATGGCTTCATCATCGGTGGCTTCAATGTCCATGTGGACAGCCTCTTCAGTAACTTAATCTCCAACTGCTTGATCTTCATTCTAGGGAGAAGAGCTAACCCAGTCACAGGGCTTCCATAACCCTGCCATTATTCTGCTACTAAAACATTCCCACCTCCCGATTACAACTTCTTTTTCTCTCTCTTATTTGACTGAGACTTGTTCTTTGGCCTCTTTTTCTCTCCCCTTTAATGTCTTTTTTTATCTTCCCATGCACTATTAAGTGAACCTCATAACTCTGTCCTTCAACCATTCTTTTAAACATGGCATCTAAGTTTTTTCTTGCCTTTCCATCAAATCATCTGATAAAACCCCAACGGGGGATTAATTAAACTCTCTTCATTTACAGTCACATATTTTACACAAATTCACACAATTGTGTGGAACTACTGCTATCACAAATTCCTGAATTCAAAGGTTTTGTTTTTTTTACTTATAGTCAGGTTCCATTATTTCCAACCGCAGCTGCTAGAAACCTTCAGGCTCTGACTCCATTATCTCCCTTATTTTTCTGATAGAAATGAGAAGCCATCAAAAATCTTCAATATACTATAAAAAGACAAAAGCAATCTACAAGTAATGTTTTCTTAAGTCATTATTCTGTTTTAATTGAAGAAAATGAGGTTTTATTTACTTATATAAAAACTGCTTATTAACCAGCTATTTTGTATAGGTACTATTCCAGCTACTGAAGATACAGCTTTCATGGAGGAACCATTCAAGTGGTTCTGATGATTTCAAATATGTAACTTTAAGGTGTATCAGCGAGGGCTAATGATTTTTATCAAACTTGCCCCCCAAAACAGGTTTTACCAGACAAATGTTGTGAGTATAAGGAGTACAGTTGCAAAATCATAAAAATCTAACCATTGCAGTGTAACTCATAAATTCAAACATTTCAGCATCTCTATCATAGGCTCTCTAAAATAAGTGGGCCTTGAATAATTTGCCTTAAATAACATATGTTATTATACAATTGAAATTACACTAAAGATATTAATAACTCTCAATCTCTTTAATTATTATTTGTATGACCATACACATGTTTTTAGAAAACAAAATATACCAATGTCGGGATTTAGAAAAATTCTAAGTTTTAGTAACAGGGTATAATTTAAAGAATGTCAATCAACCTTAAAGTAAGAAAGGCTTGGGCTCAAAATTGGAGTCTTCCTAACTATTTCATTTTATTCAAATTATTTAACCTTGCTGAGCCTCAGTTTATTTATTTGAAAACAGAGATGATTATTATCTCAATGTTGGGGTAGGAATATTAAATACTTTAAAGAGCCTGAGGTTAGCACTATTGGAAGGTACATTAACGAAAATATCTTTCTATCTCATAGCCTTTGCCTATGAAAATACTGGAAGTAGTCAGTAGTGAAGTCGTAGGTATCACCGGCTTGGGTTGGAAGATCGGGTTCACAGCATCAGTGAACATAATGGTGTTAAGACGACTTTGGACACTAATAATGCCTTTCAGGGAACCAGAGGAGATCTCAGGACTTCTGTGAGGAGAAACCACCTTTTCAAGAAGCAGAGAAAAGCACCTTAATTTTAATAGCAGTATCATCATTCATCTATTACACTTCCTAAAGTTCATAGTGATACCTTATTAGAAGGACTTCATATTCCTTGAGAACCTTAAAGTGGAACGTGATAGACACTGATCTCTGCTTTTCTTTCCTCCAGAGTAGTCTACATTGCACATGACTCCTCAATTTGCTAAAATAATGCGGTAATAAACACGAAGACCCACATTTCGGGTGCAGGTAAGAAAACCATGCACATTGCTACTTTATCCAAACAGCCACGATTAAAGTGCAACCGTAGGACAGACACTTCGGGCCACAAATGCTTTGGAGGGTCTACAGGGAGAAGGGAGGAAAGAGAATTCCCTCAGTGACAAGTAAAATCTTAGTAGAACCTTAACACTCACCCAGGGGAACTGAGAGTGGTAGGCGAGGGCTCTGTGATGACCATCGATGATTAATTGTCTGTTAAGGCGCACGCAGGGGAAAAAACAAACAAACAACACTGTTCGGGACGCCGAAAGGTAAGACCCACCGTCTCGCCCGCCAGCGAGCCGGTTGGCGGCGGGGTTACCCCCGGAGCCGGACCCGGGCCGGGGCGACGGGACGGGGTTTAAGGGGAGGGAGGCGCGCTCCACGCTCGGGGGCGGGTCCCGGCGGCCGCTCTCTCCGCCCCCGCAGTCGCCGCCGCCTCCAGCCTGCGCCCCAGCGCGGCAGCTCAGACGCGGTCGCATCCTCGTGGACGGTAGAGGCGGCAGCGAGCTAGAGTCAGCGTCGCAGCTCGCGGCCACGGAGAGGCCGGGCGAGCCCGAGCGCCGGGACCCGGCCCAGGCTCGGCGGACACCTCTGTGCGCGGCGGGTACGTACGTGGTGAAGGGGAAGTGGAGTGGGGGTGGCTGCAGCGCAGATGGAGGGAAAAGGACTTGGGGAGGCAGGGGAGACTGAGCGAGCGAAGATGCGGTAAGCAACTTTCCTATTTTCCGGCCAGTCCGCGCGAGCGTGGGAGGAATTCAAGCAGATGCCTCTTTGGCCAGAGTGACCACATCATGTAACACGCAGAGGTCCTTGCAGAGTGGAAGGGGGCGGTCAGGTCAACAGGGGTAACCAGGAAGGTGTGATCACCTCTTCTTGCCCCTTCTGCCCTGAAGGTGGACATTGGTGATGTCTCGTAAGTTGCTGAGCCTTCGCCTCTCGCACGAGCAGAGCCACGTCGTTTGTCCTGGGCTGCGCGTTTCCAGCCCCAGGCAGCCCCTCGCGACCATGGGGTCAGCAGTGTTCTAGCCGGCTCGGCTCGCGTCGAGCTGTGCTTAGCCCAGTCACCTCACCTCATCAGCCTCCATCCATTTTCTTTGATAAACTCGTGGGTTCCCAGCAACTGTTGGATTTTCACGGTGTCTGGGACACCGGCCGGCAGCCAGGGAGGGAGAGGAGTGCAGCGTGGTCGCAGGGGTTCGGGAGATGAGCGCGTGGGTCGTAATTGCTGACGTGCAGCAGCTCGTTGGGGAAAGTCCTGATAGTTCCCTCTGGGAGAGATGACCCTGATTTACCTGCTCTCCAGACTGGCAAGTCCTTGGAGCGAGGCTCAGAAGAACCGGTCAGTTTCATCTTCGTCGAGCTCATCCCAGGGAACGCATACGAACACGGTTCCTGTGGAAGAGCGCTTGGTATAAGCAGGACACATAGCAAACACTGGGGAAAAAGAACAAATCCAAAACAAAACAACAAATCCTGCAGGTGGAATTTTTAGTCCGAGTCTGTGCAGGACTCCAGAAAGGAGATTCGGTGCTGATGACCACTTAAATATTCAACTGGAAAAACTAAAAACTAAGACAGTCATACTAATAATGGTTTGAATACTGAAAAAGTATGGATTAGAACTGCGCCGAGTGTTGCATTTCTCTTTGTGTACACATAGATTCAAGATCCGTCTGTCCACTTTATCTCTTCATAAGATGCCTTTCTTCTTCTTGACATTGCTACACACACAAAAATTTGTTCTGTGATTTAATATTCAAAAAGGTCAGAATTTGGATTACTAAAATGAGATCTGATGGTCATTAAACTTACAGGAAGTTCTGTAAGTGATATGGGTTCTGGATCATGGTTTGTTAGACTAGCATTTTGCAAATCTTTTTTTCCTACTTGTCAGGTGCTGATCAATACCCCTCTATTGACACTATGATAAGGAAGTTCATTTCTAAAACAGTGTTTTGGAAAATCAAATGATTTAATTTTGAAGTAAAGTATGTGTTGAAAAAAGTTTTCAAAAAGTTTTTAGTAATCAGCTTCTTAGTTTTATCTTCACCACAACTTTCTTCAACAAAATATCAAAGACTAATGGAATACTTTATACAGGATATTTTAAATTATGTCAGATTTCAATTTTGTTAAATAATTTTCTCTCCTCTTTAGCCAATTTTAAACTGGAAGTTTAGATTTTTTAGAAATTTACCCCTTCAATGATTTTTAAAGAAATTTCACCAAGTTGTAACCATCACCATAATTCAGTTTTAGAACATTTTAATCACCCCAATAAGATCCCTCATGCCACTTATAATTAATCTCTGTTCAGATTCAGGCAACTACTAATATTTCTTCAGTCTCTATAGATTTGCCTTCTCTGAATAATTTATATAAATGGAATCATAAAATATGTGATCGTTTGTTTATGGCTTTTTCTCACTTAACATACTGTTTTTGAGATCTGTGTCGTAATGTGGATTGGCATTTCCCTCATCTTATTGTTGAAGTTTTCTGTTGTATGGATCCACCACATTTTGTCTATCCATTCACCAGTGGTTGGACATTTGGGCTGTTTTCAGTTTGAGGCTATTATGAGTCATGATGCTGAGAACATTCACATGCAAGGCTTCATGAGTTTGGATGTGTTCATTTCAACATATATCTAACTTTCTAAGTGAAGCGAAGTGAAAGTCATTCAATTGTATCCAACTCTTTGCAACCCCATGGACTGTACAGTCCATGGAATTATCTAGGCCAGAATACTGGAATGGGTAGCCTTTCCCTTTCCCAAGGGATCTTCTCAACTCAGGGATTGAACCCAGGTCTCCCTCATTGCAGATGGATTCTTTACCAGCTGAGCCTCAGGGGAAGCCCGGGGGTCTCCTGCATTGCAGACGGATTCTTTATCAACTGAGCAGTTGGGAAGCCCAACTTTTAAGAGCATTATAGAATTAATTTTATGTAAAAGTTATGTATTTACAAAATGTAGAAAATTCTGGAAAAATAAATGTTCTTACTAGATTTTATATGATTCGATATATACAGAGAGAGAAGGTTGGTCAGGAAACATTTTGCTTCCTTTAAAAATTTTGAACTCAAATACAGCAAGCAAATTTGAAAAAAAGGTGTAACATTTTTTAGAAATAAACTATTTCTAAAGATGAGGTTTGGAGCTGTTTTATATATACAGCAAAACTGAATGGAAGGTACAGAGATTTCCTAAATAACCCCTGACCCCACACATGTATGGCTGCCTCCATTGTGGATATCACTCACCACAGTGGTACATTCATTACAGTGGATGAACCTACACTGACACATGGTAATCACCCCCCAGATTCCCTGGTTTACCTTAGGGTTCACTCTTGTTGTTGTACATTCTGTGGCTTTGGACAAATAGATAATGACATGTATAGCCTGGTGGGCTGTAGCCCATGGGGTTGCCAAGAGTCGAAGCCGACTGAGCACGCACGCAGATGCAGACATCCACCAGTGTAATGTCATAGGGAGTATTTTCACTGCTCTAAAAGTCCTCTGTTCTCTGTCTATTCATTCCCCACCCCCAGTATCTTTTAATGCTAAATGAGGGTAAATCAGGCTTAATTAAGACTAAATTTCCTGCAGTCTCCAGTGAAGATGGGAAATTGAGCAATTTGAAAACTGAATTTTAAGATGTTGATGAAACTCAAACCTGAATTGCTTGATAGTAAAGTCAGTGGTTTTCCTTTCCTTCAACAGAAGATTTTTAATTGAGTTACAAAAAAATATCATTCCTTTTTGAATAGAATAAAGCACCCTATAAATCATGTGATAAAATAAGCTTCCATAAGTATGATGCCACATAATTCTTTTGAGTACTAATTGAATATATTTTATTATCATATATAGAGATCTAAGGCCCAAGTTTAAGTGATTGACATGCAAAAAATCATGTATTAGGGATAAATCCAGGGCTCCTGTTTTCCCGTTTTAAAATTCCTGTGGTTAGTACATGCTCTTTTTATTCTTTTCAGTTTTTAAATGGTCACAAGGGTTTTTTATTTTGTTGTTCAGTTACTCAGTTGTGTCCAACTCTATGTGACCCCATGGACTGCAAGCATGCCAGGCTTCTCTGTCCTTCACCATCTCCTGGAGTTTGCTCAGACTCATCTCCATTGAGTTAGTGATGCCATTTAACCATCTCGTCCTCTGTCGTCCCCTTTTCCTCTTGACTTTTTTATTCGCATGACCGAATGTACACTCCCTTAGCTTTTCTTTCTTTGATCAGACATCCCACAGTATTATTCACTGACTTATACTTTTTAAAGTTTTTATGGGTAAATACCAGTTTATCTTTCATTACTTTAATATTATCCTTCAATTAAAAAGAAATAATTTTTTTAAAAAAGAAGGAAAACTGCATGTTCTTTTGAATTTTGTTGGTCTCAGTAATTTTTATTCCCAGGTGGTGCAGTGGTAAAGAATCTGCCTGCCAATGTAGGAGAAGCAAGAGATACAGGTTTGATCCCTGGGTCAGGAAGATCCCTTGGAGTAGGAAATGGCAACCCACTCCAGTATTCTTGTCTGGAAAATTCTATGGACAGAGGAGCCTGGGGGGCTATAGCCCATGGGGTCTCACAGAGTTGGACACGATTGAATGACTGAGCACAGATCCTTGATATACTTTTTATTAGTCATTATCAGTTAGTGATATTACATAAAGAGAACACTTGAACATAGGCAGAAAACCAAAAGTGATTATTATTGTTTATCTTTTTATTGGGAGTACAGTTGACTTTGAGAAATCAAATAGGTAATCTACTTCATACTCAAGTGGGATATATTTTTTATTCTTGTGCTCAATGGCAGTTTACAGTTTTATGCATCTGTCTGGGTATAAAGCACGCTATGGACTTATACAGGCTTCCCAGGTGGCGCTAGTGGTAAAGAACCCGCCTGCCAATGCTGGAGACCTTAAGCAACATGGGTTTGATCCCTGGGAAGATCCCCTGGAGGAGGGCATGGCAGTCCACTCCAGTGTTCTTGCCTAAAGAGTCACATGGACAGAGGAGCCGTATGGGCTACCATCCATAGGGTCACACAGAGTTGGACACAACTGAAGCAACTGTAAATCAAAGTGAATTTATGTTTTCTAATAACTCCAATTCTTAAAAAATGATGATGCCCAAGAGTTGGGTGCTTATTGGAAAATAAGTTCAGAGCTGTCTATTTAAGAATAAAACAGTTCAGATTTGTCTATGTTTATGAATAGAAGGAAATAATCTTATCTAGAATCTTGACTTAGTTAGAATAGGATTTCTCAGACTGAAAAGTGAGCCAGTGGAATACAGACCCTTGAAGATTATGGAGTAGCAGTAGTCTGGAGCCAACATGGCTTGAACACTTGTTTGGGGAACAGCAGCAGAAGCTTTTATAGACAGTGTAAATGGAGCATAATGCCTTCCTCTACATCTTGGATTCTTCCTCCTTAGAGTTACTATTTCCAGCTAAGCCCTAAATTCTGCTGTGCTGATGAAAAGGAATGAATGGCCTTTGGGAGGAGTGTGGAAATCGGCATGTGTGTGTGTGTTAGTTGCTCAGTTGTGTTCAACTGTTTGCGACCCCATGGACTGTAGCCTGCCAGGCTCCTCTGTCCATGGAATTCTCCAGGCAAGAATACTGGAGTGGGTGGTAATTCTCTTCTTCAGGGAATCTTCCCCACTCAGGGATTGAACCCTGGTCTTCTGCATTGCAGGCAGGTTCTTTACCATCTGAGCTACCAGGGAACTCCAGAAATCAGCATGGTTAACTGCAAGTTCTCACTTGCTGGGTGAAGAAAAGGAAGAAACTGAGGTTCAGTATGATAGTTTCAGGAATAAATTCATGGAAGATAAGAAAGAGTTAAGCAGTCTTCCCAAACATGCTTATATTAAATGACTCTGAAGTGATTTACTTCTAGACTAATTTTTATGGGCTGGGTTAATATGTCTCAGAAGAAAATACTTTTCTTGAAATTACTATGTATAGTATATGTGTGTAATTAAGGATAACCTTTAACTCATGTAGTTACATTCATTTATTATTTTTTGTTTATTAAAAATGAGAATAAGTACTTCTATCACGGGGCTTCTGGAGCCAGATATAATATTAAATCTCAAAACACTGAAATAAGACCCTCTTGTCTATCTTTCCCAAATCTAATAGAGTCTAATAACAATCCAGACTACAGATATAATGGATTTTGTTGCATCTGAAAGTTTGTAAAGAATCTATCAAGTCAGAAGATGTTACAAAGGCCAAGGTCTAGCACAGAAACCACTCTGCCTCTCAGTTTCTGTGTCCCTGAAGAAGGATGCCTGTTATAATTGTATTCATTGCGATAAGGAAGCAGAACTCTTCACAGGACTGAAAACTTAGAAAAACACAAAAAGCAACTCTGCATCTTTCTAACATGGCACGAACCTCTATGTATTTATCTATATATACTCTTGCAGCTTGGAGAAGACTGGATTTGAGGAATTTCGGACAGACTGTGATAGCCCAAGCAAGAGATGCTAGAGAGTGAATCATGGATTAGTGATGAAGAATTTAGGGATACACAAGAGTATCATAGTCTAGAAATATTAGGAGTAGAAAGTGATTAGGCTTGATGATAATTGGGATATGAAGTTAAGGGAAAGTGGAAATGAAGGGTGCTTTTTAGCACCGTGGCTTGAGGTTGAGGGCTAGCACTATTTACAAAAATGGCAGTAGAAGAATGAGGACATAGTTGGTGGGTTTCCTGGGTTGGATAAGGTCTGATAATTCATGTACTTCCTGGAATGAGACCTTATTTAGAAATAGGGCCATTGCAGTTGTAATTGCCTAATATGATGTCATACAGGAGTAGGATGTGCCCTTAACCCAGTATGACTGGTATCCTGATAAGAAGAGAAGAGACACAGANTGTGTGTATATATATATATATATATATATAATATTTACTAAATCCTAGGAATAAATATCACAAAATGATAGCATTGATATTCTAGGCTGTAGGAAGTGTTTGGTTATTTTTTTTTGTATTTTCGATATTTTAAAAATTTCATAAGCCAAACAAAAATAGGTAATGATGCCTCTGATCTGGTCCAGCCCCTTCATTGTAAAGATGAGGAAACAGAAGCTTGCCTGTTTTATAACATGTTTTCAGCAATAGCACATTAACTGGATAATTTTTGCCCTCTGGTCACACCCAGTTTTCCTCTACTTCTTCTTTGTTTAAAGAGTATTCAGTGTCAGATTCTATTAAGGTATCAGAATATAGTTAACAGATGTTCACATTCAGTACAGCTTTGGTCTGTAATTGGCCTCCTGTGCAAATTTATCAGATTTTCCGTCGAGATGAATTAGTAAATTACAGCCTAGCTGTTCGGAATTCCTGGGGCTCCTCCTCGCAGTCCCCTGCCCCACAGCCGTGGTCAGCCCTCTGTCTTACTGAGTGTTGACCTCTCACGTCAGCGGTGACCGTTAGAAATGACTGCCTGTTGGGGTTTCGCTTTCTCAGCTTGTCTCGCCGCCATTAGACACAATCAGTATTCATGTCCCCAGATGATTATAATTTAAAATTAAGCATCATTTCAGCCTCTCAGAGCTGTTGCAGAAGGCCGCAGCCTGGTGGGCCTCACCACTTTTACAGCCCTGTCAGAGGATAATTAACTGGTTCCTCTGCCAGGAGAGATGTGGCAGATCGAGGGTGAGACGTGGACAGGTGCCTCAAACCCTTCCCAGGAGCTCTGAGCAGGACAGTCCAGGCGGCAGCAGGATGTGGGTCCTCTGGAGCGAAAGTCCATACAGCGCTTTCCCCTGCCCTCAGGGGTAGCTCATGGTCCTTTGCCCCTCACTCTGAGTTAGGCCTGACTCACACAGTAGAATGCATGGTTTGTGTCTCCATGTTCCTGACAAATGAAGGCGCACGGGAAGATTGAGGGGCTCCTCGTAAAACTGCCCAGGTGAGCTCAGAGAGCAGGTGACGCCCTGTGTGAGCCTCAGGTCACCTGCCTGAGCCAAAACACCATGCTGACAAAGGAAATACTTCCCGGTGGTGGCCTCCCGTCACGCTCAAGAGTCTCCACCTGAGTGCTCGTCCAGCTGTGACAGGCTTCTCACAGAGGCTGTGTCCCCACCCGACTTGCCTCGCAGCCTGCAGGGGCTAGACAGTCCTACTCACTGGGAAATACTGTCTTCGCCTTTGCACCTTCCATTCTTCTCGGATCCCAGGTTCATGGTCAACAGTAATCGTAGCCTGGGCGTGCGTGCGTGTGTGTGTGTGTGTGTGTTGTCTGTCAGTAGGCAGGCCTTTCCAGGGAGGAACCAGAGGAATGAGGTAATAAGGAAGGCTCACTTGGCACCATCAGGCCCTGTTCTAGTCCACCGCTTACCTTTGATGTTGTCTTAAGTTGTACGGGGTTGTATTCTTGGGCTGAATTCAGATTTTGCAAGTAAAGAGTAAAGCCATTGTGCCACCTTGCGAGATGAGAGGACAAACTGAGCATGTTGTCCATAGGCCGTGCCCCACGCCTTATTTTCAACTGGGTGTCCTGCGGAGAAGTAGGCACTCTGTGGGCATCGACTGTTCCTGGGTTTGGCATTAAGAACCAAGCACCGTCAGGGTGAATGACTTCCATTTCTTCTTAAAGAATGAAATAGAGAGATTGTATTTTGGGAATGGATAGCTGGAACTGGAATTCATACTGGTTCTTTAGTTTCACTTTTGCAATCAAATACCTTTAAGATTCCTAAGGCTGAACTGGACTTTACAAGCTCAAACAGTTCGAAGAAGGTAAATTTTCAGTTAAGATATTCCTGCTACAGTAGGAATGATTTTCCTATTGTGCCTGGTAGGATGGCACCTGTTTTCCCCCTTTGACAGGGCTTGAGAAAAAGCAAGGGTGGTTCAACTTGGTTGTGCTGCTGAAAGAAAAGGGACCTTGATTTGGATCAAGTGGTGATGTGTCCACTGCTTCATCACTTTATGGTTTAAATGAGAATGGTGTGGTCCCCAGCTCCAGGGCAGCCTGCCTCACACTGCTAGCCGTGAGCGCCTCCCTTTCATCAGGAAAGAGTGTGATGCTTGGATAAATAAATAATGACAGCAGAAGTCAGTTCAGCATTTTGCACCAGTGTCGTCATTAACGCAGGTAGTGCCAGGTGCTGTGGCAATCTAGGTAGTCAATATTCAGGTCCCATCTCCACTAGGAGCGCTCTTGTTTTGGGGTTGTTGCTGCTGCTGCTGCTAAGTCGCTTCAGTTGTGTCCGACTCTGTGCAACCCCAGAGACAGCAGCCCGCCAGGCTCCCCCGTGCCTGGGATTCTCCAGGCAAGAACACTGGAGTGGGTTGCCATTTCCTTCTCCAATGCATGAAAGTGAAAAGTGAAAGTGGAGTCGCTCAGTCGTCTCCGACTCTTAGCGACCCCGTGGACTGCAGCCTACCAGGCTCCTCCGTCCATGGGATTTTCCAGGCAAGAGCACTGGAGTGGGTTGCCATAAAGGCAGATTTTAATTCATTTATTTTGAATCAGGTGCTTAGAATAATAAGTGACTCTCAGAGATACCAGAAGTAGGTGACAATGAGATTGGATGACAACCATCTTCTCTGACTTTGAAAAGTTAGGTACAGAATATCTCAATAGGGTCCAGTATTTTTAAAGTACACACACATACACACACACTTAATATATGGAGAAGGAAATGGCAACCCACTCCAGTATTCTTGCCTAAAGAATCCCATGGACAGAGGAGCCTGGCAGGCTACAGTCTGTGGGGTTGCAAGAGTCAGACATGACTAAACCACCACCACCACACCCATACACTTAATATATACATATACTTGAGATATATGGGTTTCCCTAGTGGCTTAGAACGTAAATACTCTGCCTGCAGTGCAGGAGGCCTGGGTTAGATTCCTGGGTCAGGAAGATTTCCTGGAGAAGGGAATGGCAACCCATTCCAGTATCCTTGCCTGGAAAATTCCATGGGCAGAGAAACCTGGTAGGCTACAGTCCATGGGATCTCAGTCAGACATGATTGAACAACTAATACTTTCATATATGTGTGTGTGTGTGTGTGTGTGTGTGTGTGTATAATCTCAAAATCTAGATGCTTTAAGGTTGAATATGAAATATAAAACATGCCTCTTTACCCTTAAAAATATTAGCAACAAAAAAGTTCATTTGAGAGTGTAGAGATGTATGTACATATCTAAATTTCTGCCTTGACCTATATTTTGTAAAGTCTAGTTTTGCCATGCTGAGGAACTTTTCATGTTTAAAAGCTTCATGTTTGATTTTGAGAGATTCAGAAATTTTACTTCTGTCTCTAGCTTCCTGCTAAAGATCAATATAGAGGTTAGCGAAGACAACCTCAGTTTTGACTGCTCATCACATTTGTCAATAAGATATGCCTCAACTATTTAAGGATTTGTGTAACACAATACCAGTGTCTTAATGGTGAACTGTTCAAATTCTGAGGCAACTTGTTTTTAACTTCCTCTAACTTGCTCTTGTGTTATTAGGTAAAGAATCCTATTTTTCTTCATCCTTAATTACATTCACAATCATCAATTTGTAGATTACAAATCTTTTTAGACAGTGAGCAAACATGGGATAAGTGTAATATAAACTTTGTTCTTATTTTTATATTTTATGTTGTTATATTGACCACACAAGTGGATTGTTGCTATTGTNGGCTACTCCATTTCTTCTAAGGGATTCCTGCCCGCAGTAGTAGATATAATGGTCATCTGAGTTAAATTTATTTATTGATGGACATTTAAGTTGCTCCCATGTCTTGGCTGTTATGAATAGTGCTGCTGTGAACATTGGGGGTTTGTGTATCCTATTGAATTAGAGTTTATGTCTTTTCTAGACGTATGTCCAAGAGTGAGATTGCTAGGTCATATGGTAACTATATAAAATAAAATATTTTTAAAATATTTGATTAGCATAAAAGAAGGCAAGAAAAAATAACAGAGGAATAAAAATATGATAAAATGGAGAAAACAATAGGGAGATAGTAGACTTAAATTCAAGTATATAAGTAATTACATTAAATATAGTTTTACCTCTGATAGAAATGTAGGAGATTTTTCATGNTATGTATATATCTTAAAAAACAAAAGTACTATATCATGTGCCCTGAATATATCATCTTTATATCTTTTCAAGGCAATAAATAATCTTTTTTAATGGCTACATACTGATCTATTAAATTCTTAACTAATCCCTATTGGTAAATGTGCAGAATGTTTCCAAGTTTGTTTTTGTAAATAATACCATAGTAGATAACTGTATTTGTGATCTTTATATACTGTACACAGCTATCTTATTAATTTCTCTGAATAAATTTCTAGACATGGAGTTGATAAATCAATGGATAGTCACTTTTTAACCATTAAAAAATTTTTTTATTTTTACTTTATTTTACTTTACAATACTGTATTGGTTTTGCCATACATAAAAACATTTTGCAGAGTATCTTTCCAGGAAGCCTATTGCCATTTATACTGAAAATTTTTACCAAAGTACTAGTACTGTTTCAAAAATTTTTAATTTAGAAATTTAGTAGGAAAAGATAGTTCATATTTGTATTTCTTCGCTAATGTGGCTAAATATTTTTAGGTAGTCAGTATGTTTTTGGAGGGTATTTTGGGTTTATTTGTATGAATTGCTTTTTGTGTTCTTCACTCACTTTAATTCCCTTTTGTTTGTTTCAAGAACTTTTAATTCATAAGGATATTAACTCTTTGTATGTCCGTTACTTTTTAAATAACAGTTTTTAAAATCATTTTCTTTTGTTTGCCATTAACTATATAGGGAGCTTTGCTTTGCAAAATACTTAAATTTTATGAATGTGAAAGCTATCAATTTCTTCTCTCATAGTTTATAAGGAGAACTTTCCCAATTTAAACATATTCATCTACATTTTTAATAGTACCTCTGATGTCTTTTTTTTTTTAAGTTTTAATCCTTTGGAAGTTGTTTTAGTAAGGAATGAAGTAGGTAATGTAATTTTATTGTTGTTACGTTTAATCACTAATCTTGCCTCCAACTTATTTGTTCTGTAACTGATTTGAAATAACATCCTATGCGCCTGCACCTGCTTGGAGTCCACCTTTGTGGTAACTGTCCCTTCACCCTGAAGTCCCACAGAATTTCTTCCCACCTGCCTTCCTGGCCACCATTCCTACACGTGACTGCAGGCTTTTCCATTGCTTCCCTAACCTGCCTTGATCCACATCTGTCACTCAGCACCTCACTCCAGGGAGAAAAGGAATTCCACATCTCACATCATAGCTGCTAGCTCTTCCTAAATTCTCTGGTTCCTGTAGTCTGTGTTACCAGTTTTGAAACATGTAATTTTATTAGCTTTGTGAAACATAATTTTCCAATGCTTCATATCTCTGTTTTATTATTTGTCTATTCATTTCTCCCTTCTACCTTGAAACTTTATTATGCTTTGTGCTGCCTCTCCCTGACCTAATCTTTGCTTTTTATTCTTCCTTCAAAACCGTTCTGTCATGCCCTCTGGAACACCTGTTCAATCACAATAAACTCCTCTCAGCCTGTCTTTTTGCTCTAGCCCTGAATCTTGACTCTCCCACTTCCCCCTGAGTCCTTCCTGTTGGAGATGGCTGATTACTCTATGGTTCATGAATCCTAGGGTAGGGAAGTGGGTACATGCCCTCCATACACCTGCCCACCTCTAGACTGTTATTTCTCTACCCTCTTTTACTCATTCCTGTTCCTTTGAGCCAATTGGCTATACTGTCAACCACCATTGCTCATTCCTGGAACTATTTACCACTTCTAACTGCTTCTTCACTGAACACTCCAGCAACTGGTGAACAGTCATCTTGTCCCACCCATTTCCTGTCCCCAATCTGGGTGACTTCATGTCTGTATCCAACACCACAACTGTTCAGTTTTTGATCTTCACAACTTAAGCAATAAACTTGTCTTTACCCAACCCCTTCTATAGTTACACCCTGAACTTATCATATGAATTTTTTCTTCCTAAAATCTCAAATTCAGAAATTATCTTGTCATAGCATCCTATCTCTCTCTCTCTCTCTCTCTCTCTCTCTATATATATATATATATATATTTTTTTTTTTTT
>SJYV01028323.1:806535-839481 GCA_006410875.1 Neotragus pygmaeus | reverse complement strand
GCATCACTGACTCAATGGACATGAGTCTGAGTGAACTCCAGGAGTTGGTGTGGACAGGGAGGCCTGGCGTGCTGCGATTCATGGGGTTGCAAAGAGTCGGACACGACTGAGTGATTGAACTGAACTGATCTGATGCTTAAGTCCTTGACTTAAAGACTCCACATTTTTGAAATTCCTTGTATTCTTTTTTACATATTCGCAATCTTCATCTTCACTTTAAAACTATAAGCTGTTACTTCATCTGAAGTATGTAATAGCTCTTACCCTTCACTATCATTCTGTATGACCTTTTCAATCTAAGTCATTGGTTGAGAAAGTCAAAACACCAGAGTGCATTAGCTAGGAATATTGTAGTTGTTCATAATAGCAAATCCACTTCAAGTTGGCTTAAGGAGAATGGGAGAATTTTATCAGATTTATGTCACCCAGCTTTCAATCTCAGCTTGACCTAGAGCTCAGATTATTTTGTAAGGACCCAATTTCCTTCTACTTCTTGGTTCTGGTCTTCTTCAACTTAGCTTCATTCTCAGGCTCTGCTTGGTGGAAACATTGCTATTGACAGCTTCAGGCCTAATTTCTCAAGTTTAAATTCAAAGAGAAAAAAGCGTCTTTACCTAGTAGCGTTGCGCCAGTCCTAAGATGGACTAACTTCCATCATGAACCCACTCTTCATACCTTTGCTGAGTTGGAAGAATGTCATAAGCCTGTTGAGGCAGGCTTCTGTCTGCCTCCTTTGTGTCCCACGCCACTTCTGAGCCAGTCCCTGTGGCTCAGGGCATTTGAACTCTGATTTGTCAGGTCTGGGTCTCAACTTCATTCTTGGAAACAACAAATTACATGCCGTGACTACAGGAGGAAAGGCTCAAAGGGGAAATGGATGTTTATCAAAGTGTTTACTATCCTCTAAACTGGTAACAAGATGGTTAAAACAAAACAGAGGCATAAACAGGCTCTGATTAAATCTGTAGGACTGGCTTGTGAGTAAAGATCATAAACATTATTAGTGTATAGGCTCTATGGCATTTATTTTGACTTAACAGTGATATTTTTAAATATCCTAATTCTTGACTGTAGTCTTCATAGTTAAATTGCAAAGTAAGTAAGATTTGTGCAAAGAAATTTTGTGTAATATAATCCTCTTTAATCATCATTAATGAGTTTTATTTTAAATTCTTCCCGTACAAATAATAATTTGAAGATAAATCATATCCTATAAGAAAGAAGAGAATCTTTCTCCCTTAGATTAACTTTTGCAGCAGACATTTATGAAAATGTATGATTTAGATGATAATAGTAGAGAAAAATAACTCAGCTAGAGATTAAAAAGCTTTGTTGGAAGGTCAACTCAGCTTTTAATTAGTCATGTGACCCTGAAGAAGGCTCTTGAGATTTCAGTTTTTATCAACATGATCACACCAGTATGAATAATATGATTTCAGTTCTCCATCATGAGATCAATACAGTGAAAAAAGTATCTGTATTATTCTATACAGTCTATGGTTCCATAATTTAGTGCTACATGTCCCCAACAATATTCAGGTTCTTTTCTGTGGATTGTTATAGATATTCTTTACTTAAGTTATTCTTTAATAATCTCAATGTTCTTAAGATATTCTTTATTTAATGAATTTTGGAACTCAGTACATGCATCTCTGAGATGAGTAGTTAACTAAACTCTAATAAATAAATATCTATTTAAAAGCACCCTCCTGAGACATACAGATGGCTAACGAACACATGAAAAGATGCTTAACATCACTTATTATCAGAGAAATGCAAATCAAAACCACAATGAGGTACCNCTTTGGCCACCTCATGCGAAGAGTGGACTCATTGGAAAAGACTCTAATGCTGGGAGGGATTGGGGGCAGGAGGAGAAGGGGACGACCGAGGATGAGATGGCTGGATGGCACCTCTGACTTGATGGACATGAATCTGAGTGAACTCTGGGAGTTGGTGATGGACAGGGAGGCCTAGCGTGCTGTGATTCATGGGCTCGCAAAAAGTCAGACACGACTGAGTGACTGAACTGAATGATAAGAAAAATAATAGGCACTAACACATATATAGTGCAGAGTATGTGCCAGGCACTAGTCTAAAACCTCTGCACATATTAACCTCGTCTTCATAATAAGCCTAAGAGGTAGTTGCTATTACATTTCTGTTTTACAGGTGGGGAAACTACAGTATGAGAAAGATGCCATGTTACCTTGCCCAAGGACAGACTTGCATGACGGAGATAGACTCCAAATCCGAGTGGTGTGGCTTCAGAGTAGCCACTTTACCCTCCACTCTACTGCTTGAGTAGGTCGTTGAAGTGCTGAGCACACAGCATGGTAGCGGCTATGCTCACTGAGCAGAAGCCCTGCGGACTGGCCAGCGCGTTCTTACAGCAGGATGATGAACATGGGTTCCAGCTGGGCCTTTGCAATAATGGCAATCACTCAGAGCACCTCTATATTTACATGATCTGTAAGGGTCTGGCAACCTGGCTTCCCAGGTGGTACTAGTGGTAAAGAAACCACCTGCCAGTATAGGAGATGTAAGAGATGCAGGTTCAATCCTTGAGTCAGGAAGATCCCCTCAAGTAGGAAATGGCAACCCATTCCAGTATTCTTGCCTGGAAAATTCCATGGACAGAGGAGCCTGGCGGGGTACAGTCCATAGGGCTATGAAGAGGTGGACATGACTGAAGCAACTTAGCAAGCACTTAGCACGTAATGGCCCAGCAGCAACTGTTGGGATGGAGCGGGAGATGCTGTCAACCACTGGCTCTACCGGGGACAGTATCACAAAGGCCTTAGTGAACGGGAGGAAGGAGGAGGCAAAGACTGTCCATGTAACCTCCCTTTCTGGAAGACATGCAGGATTCCTCTTGCAGTTTTCATCCACTGTGCCTTCATCTCTTTAGGGTACCTAGGTGGTTTTTGTTGGCCTGGCATTTTTTTCCTGTTGATAAAAATTCTCTTTTTGTTTTGGGGAGCCCCACTTTCAGCTTCTGAATTTGGATGGGACTGGCTTCAGGGAGGGCAAGGAGGTACCATCATTCCTCTGCCCAAGGTGTCTGATTCAGGCACGGACACATGACCCTGGTCAGGCCAATCAGAGTCGATCCCAGATTGACTCTAGGCCTATGGGGATTTTGTAGGTGCTATGGGCAAGAGGCATTTTCTTTTCCCTGGGTTTAAAAAACTGTTAAGTCTCTGTGTGTGGCGCAGTGGGGGTGGGGGGGTCCCTCTGTCATCGGATGGGGAAAGCCTGTATGAAAATGAGGCCAAAACAAAGAGAAATGGTCAGGAGAAAGATTCATGGAGATACATTTGAATGCCTGTATCTAGCTACAGTGATGGGAAAATGACACCCATTACCTTTTCTTAAAAAAAAAAAAGAAGAAGAAGAAGAAGGTGGCATTAGGTTTCCATCCTTTGCGACAGGGAATCCTGTCTAACCCCTTCTGACTGCTTGCTCAGCCCAGAGTCCCTTTCCTGGCCCCCTCTTCCTTCCATTAGGCTGAACCTCAACTCAACAGTAACGCTACACTGAAGTCCTTGCACAGTCTTCAGATAGATTTGCCATGCCCTCCTTTGGCCCCATGGACTGCCATGATAGTGTCCCTTCTCTAGCACATCCAGAACACTGTGTGTGCATGCACGTGTCCCCCACTGTGAGCCCAGAGCACCTTCTTCAGCTCCATGTCCCTTGCACCCAGCCAGGGCTTGCCACATGGGAGGTGCCTATGCTCTGACATCACCAGCGTTTAAGCAGATGACCACAAACATCCTAATAGAAGAATGCTCGCTACCATAACATATGACCATTTCTGCTTCATGAGAAAGTGTCCCATAAAGATCTCTGGATGTTAAATAATGAGAGGATGTCTGCGTCCGGGTAGCAGACCATGACCCATGTGGAAATGGGAGCGGCTGCGGTGCTGAGCCTGGTGGCAGAGAAGGACCGTCCACTGAGAACAGTACCATAGCTCCTGCCTCATCCAAGTCCTTGTCCTCCCGCGGCATTACTCATGGACACAGTTGCTAATCACTTTCACTCTCACTGATTTATCTTCTCTCCCTGAGGACGAACTACCTCATCTCTTGCTAATCTAATGACCTAAATTAGGCGAAAGCAGCCATCTGATACATGTTAGGCATCACCCCCGAAAGGAAGTCATCAAACAAGATATTACCCAAAATACTTTTAATGTCTCCATTCTCTTAACTGCCCATGCAAATCGGGCAGAATAATTCCAAATGGAAAAAAACATGCCCGAGGCTGCGGCTGTTACTCTTGACCCCTCCTGGGTCGGCTCAGTCAGAGAATACATCTTTGTGCTGGTCTTTCTCCTCTCCCACCCCTCAACCCCTGTCAGCAGAAACTGAGCCTCCTGCGTGCCAGGCACTGCACGAGGTATTGTAAATATATGCTCATTGATCCATGTTACAGCATGGTGAAGTCTGACCCCTATCATCCTCATTTGTCCACAGAGGCAACTGAGGCTCAGAGAAGTGGTGGATTCAAACCCAGGACTCGATAAGGATAGACTCCTCTACCGGCCCCTCACTGACGCTGTGAATCAAAAAGATTCAGTGAAGTGGGAACAGCCCTGATGTGTTGCTGTTGTTCAGTTGCTCAAGTGTCTGACTGTTTTTTGACCCCACAGACTGCAGCATGCCAGGATTCCCTTTCCTTTACTATCTCCCAGGGACTGCTCAAACTCATGTCCATTGAGTCAGTGATGCCACCCAACCATCTCATCCTCTGTCGTCCCCTTCTCCTCCTGCCTTCTTTCTTTCCCAGCATCAGGGTCTTTTCCAAATGAGTCGACTGTTTCCATCCAGAGTATTGGAACATTAGCTTCAGCATCAGTCCTTCCAGTGAATATTCAGGACTGATTTCCTTTGGGATAGACTGGTTTGATCTCCTTACAGTCCAAGGGACTCTCAAGAGTCTTCTCCAGCATCACATTTCGAAAGCATCAATTCTTTGGCACTCAGCCTTCTTCATGGCCCAACTCTCACATCCATACATGACTATCTACACATTACAACTCTCACGTCCATACACCTTTGACTATATGGACCTTTGTCGGCAAGATGATGTCTCTGCTTATTGGGTCCCAGCTATAGGCTGGTATCACCTACGTCTATACAGGAATGGGGGAGAAGCCTGGGTTGTTCCTTCTGAATATTCTGAGATACTGTGACCCAGCAGATGTCTTAGCTCCCAAGAGCTGAGGAAATGTCGTGTTATAGTGACTCATGTCCAATGACAAGCGGACTCTCTTCAAAGGAACTTCAGATATACATCTCTGTTTCTCCTTCTCTAGAACCCAAGTGTGGCACTTGCTGTTGCTGCTAAGTCACTTCAGTCATGTCTGACTCTGTGCGACCCCATAGACGGCAGCCCACCAGGCTCCCCTGTCCCTGGGATTCTTCAGGCAAGAACATTGGAGTGGGTTGCCATTTCCTTCTCCAATGCATGAAAGTGAAGTTGCTCAGTTGTGTCCGACTCTTAGCAACCCCACGGACTGCAGCCTACCAGGCTCCTCCGCCCATGGGATTTTCCAGGCAAGAAAACTGGAGTGGGGTGCCATTGCTTTCTCCGAGTGTGGCACTTAGGAGTACTTTTTTCTGAATGTCAAAAGCCTCCATGAAGGGAGAGGTTGACTGCCCCTTTCACTCACACTTGAGGTCTGAGCCATAATTACAGAGAGTTTCTCTTGACACTCCATGTCCGCTGTGTCTGAGCCCATCACGCAGCACAACAGGGCTGTAATCACACAGGCAGGCATTGCCGGCAGGGTCCCAGGGGATCCTGTTCTCCCAGCAACTGACGGAAGGCCTGGAAGTGGAAGGAGGAAGGCCTGGGCCAAGGCCAGGATGGAGGTGCCATTCTCGGGGAGCCTGATGTCTGGTGGACAGCAAGCGGTCTTGCCCCGAGCCCATCACTAGGCTGAGTCACAGGCCCACTGTTCCTCTCTGGGTCTCAGACTTCTGAAGATCATGAGCACTCCCACAGGGTGCTCAAGCCCACAGACCCTTCCCTTCTCGGGGTTCACAGTACAAAGTCAAGTCAACCACCTCTCACGGGAACCTCGTGTGCACAATGTCAGGAAATAAGCGTAAAGTGAGGGCAGGGGAGGATGGATATCATCCTGGCCGCCACAGCACTGGATCTGCTGGGGAGGATGGTCTTCGAGAGATGAGCCCTAACGGGTGCAGCAAGGGAGCTGCTGGTATCAGGGTGTTTGGGAGCACGATGGGGCTGGAAGGGACTGATGTTCTCTTGCTAAACTGGGAGAGAGCCCAGGACAAGGCAGGAAGGACCTCCTAGGTGCCAACAAGTAACAGACATTCTGAAGAACATTCCTATCCCTCTTCTCAGAGGCAATCTCTGGAGGCCTTGGAGGATGAGTAGGAATAACTGATAGGAACAGTGTATAAAATATGCAGGGACAGTCTGAGAAAAGGCAGGCAGGCAGAAAAAAGGGAGTATGGCCTGCACCTTCCAAAATATGAATCCCCTGGACAGCAAGGAGATCAGACCAGTCAATCCTAAAGGAAATCAACCAGAATATTCATTGGAAGGACTGATGCTGAAGCTCTAATACTTTGCCCACCTGATATGAAGAGCATACTCCTAATGAGCTGACTCATCAGGAAAAGACCCTGATGCTAGAAAAGACTGAGGGCAGGAGGAGAAGGGGGTGACAGAGGATGAGATGGTTGGATGGCAGCATCGACTCAATGGACATGAGCTTGAGCAGACTCTGGGGGATGGTGAAGGACAAGGAAGCCTGGTGTGCTGCAGTCCATGGGGTTGCAAGGAGTTGGACGTGACTGAGCAACTAAAAGTCCTGCCCTCATGATGCCTTCAGATCTAGCAGTTCTTATTACTTAACATTTCTAGGTTTTTGCCCAGTGTTTCCAATGAGGTGCACATGTCTACACAGTTCCGTCAATCTCTTTCTCCCTGGAGCTCTCACAGTGCTCTGCTTGCTACAAAAGCTGACTCAGCTATTCCTGAGAAAATGACGACTACATTCCTGTACGATAAAAGAGCACTGATCGGCCTGATGCAAGAGCAAACAGCATTTTGAGTCACCAGTCCAGAAGTAGGTTGTAACATCAAAAAGAAAATCCTTTGCACAGTGACTCAAGGACTAGAAGTGAATGGATGCAAGTGTGGAAATCTGGGTCAAGCATGTGACTACGGTGTAGCAAGGTGTCACAAAAGGGCATGGACTTTAGAACTAGGGAAGTAAGTTCAACAAAACTGTCCCGCAGGTACCAAATACAAATAGCAGCATGAGGGAGGTTCAGTGGGGAGCAGAAAAGTCTCAGGGTCAACATCAGAATGGAGGGAAGGAGGCGGCGGTACGCAGTGTGTGTGGCGTGGAGCTGGTACTCAGGTCATCCTCCGCATCACCACCGTCCTGATAGCTACGGCCTTGGCCGGGGGGTGAGATCGGCCCAGAATCCCTTTCTGAAACACTGTATTTAAAAAAAAAAAAAAAAACTTGAGCACCCACTGTAATCCANGGAGCAGAAAAGTCTCAGGGTCAACATCAGAATGGAGGGAAGGAGGCGGCGGTACGCAGTGTGTGTGGCGTAGAGCTGGTACTCAGGTCATCCTCCGCATCACCACCGTCCTGATAGCTATGGCCTTGGCCAGGGGGGTGAGATCGGCCCAGAATCCCTTTCTGAAACACTGTATTTAAAAAAAAACAAACAAACAAACTTGAGCACCCACTGTAATCCAGGCACTGAAGGAAGCACAGGGTACACAATGACAAACAGGAATGACTGGTCCTTGCTCTTGAATGGAAGGCGGAGCAGTAAGCAACTGAAAGCCATGGGCCGCAGGCAGCATGGCATGGCCAGGGCTGGCTTTGCGGGTGTGCGATTAGCCTCAGAGGGCCCGTTTCATGTACTGCTGGAACCTTGAAATTCTCCAACATTTTCCAACAAGGGGCCCTGCATTTTCACTTTGCCGTGGGTCCCACAAATAACATAGCCTGTCCTGGAAACAGGAAAGGGTTTCTCGATCCAGCTTCCGTTCTTCTCTTTCCCCACTGAGTAATAACACTGAAGTCTGGGGAACTCATCTCCACACAAGGGGCCTGAGAGATTGAGGGGCAATTCCATCCCGTGAGCGGGAGTGGGAAAGAGCGCGTGCCAAAGCTCCGGCCACTGAACTTTGATGGGGAGGTCTGCTGGAAGCTCCAAGACAAATGCTTCTTTACTTCTTACTACTGAGCAATGGGAAGCTGATCTCTCTTGTCCAATAAGTCAACAAGGAGCATGTACTCTGTGCTGCTACTAGCAGCCATCGTACAACTATAAGGCGGAACCCAGCCTAAGGATGACAGAGCAGGAGTGTGGAGGGAGCCCGAGTCCCTGATGGTACTGCTGGTCCCTGGAACAGCCAGTGCTCAAGCTCACCCTACTTCTGAGCTTCCTTTATGTGACACAGTCTAGGTCCTAATGCTTGGTATTTTCTTTTAGTGACAGCCTAGAGCATCTTGACTGACACTGACTTGATCAGCTTTGTTTTAAATCCCAATCATGCCACGCACCAACAGCACACTTTAGGGCAAGGCCCCGTCTCTCTCCTCCGCTGGAAAAAGAGGGCCAGGAGTCACATTTGATGAGACTGCAGTGAAGACCAAGAGTGGTAAGCACTGCTGGAGCTGCCTGGACAGTGCTGGCACACAACAGGGGCTCTGTCAACGACGGGTATTATGATGACGATAACGTTGGGACCTAACGGATAGATGTCTGCCACTGCGTTTCCTGCTGATGAGTTGGTTATAAGCTGAATTCCTGACTGAAAGCAAAAGCAGCAGAAATCTTTTTTTTTTCTCTAAAGCCCTTTGGGAATAAATAGCAATTTTTAACTAGACTAATAAAATTTAAGTAACTTGACAAGCAAATTCAATTACTTTGCATGTTATGGAGACAGTTGGTGAGCTGCTATTTCAGAAATCTGGACATTCCCTGATGGCCATCACAGTGGGGTTTTCCTCCTCATGAATGCTAGTCAGAGGCTCACCTATCCAGGCTAAGACAGCGAAGCTGTGATTCTGCAAAATTAGTTTCATACCCACTGCCATGGATACAAACCCCTTTTCCATTCTTATTCAAATAACGTTCCAAATCTTACGTCTTATTTTGGATTATTCTCTTGACTATTTCTAGCCTTTCTTTTCTCTCCCAACAAAACAAAATGAAGCGAGAAGCACTTGCTGAAATCTGTGTGACTTCAGCTTAAGAGCTGCATTTTGGGTGTAGTATAATCTAATTCAATGATGATGGGTGATGCACAAATTCTGTCCATCAGCATGTTAGGTATTATTACTTAAAAAAAAAAAAAGGTACAGGGGGTGTGAGCAGGAATAGTTTTCCTATTGTCCACAACTTGGACCACTTTATGAGTGAAGAGTTTCGAGTGAATCTTGGGACATTCCAATTGGGGGGCAGTCAGGGAGAGGATCTTTATCCTTTCTTACAATGTATTGATATATATGGGGAAGAAATGCAGGAGAACTGGAGTCTGTTAGTGACTTGACAAACACCTTTCAAGTGTGGGGGCCGCCTAAAGATGGCACCAGCTATGCTGGAGAGATGGGGAGAATGCGGATGCTTTCAAACACACTTCCATGTCAGTTTGCAAACTGTTTCTATGTGGTTCTCTTACACAGTCCTCAGAGGAATGTCCCAGAAGTTCATTTCCCTGCCTAAAGCCCTTCCATGGCTTCTCATTCTCTTTAGGAAATAGTTCAGGTTCCTCAGCCTGGCATTCAAGGTTCTTTAAGATATGAAAGAACCTTTCACCACATCCCTTAGCCACACCAAACCATTTGCCATTTTTCAAAAAGGCAATAAAAGGAAGGCAGTCAACAGCTCCAAGAAAAATAAAGGCATACAAAGAAAGGAGAGATAGTTAGGGCATACTACTTGGCTCGGGAGCAAAAGAAACAAAGGCAAAAGCCCATTATTTTAAATAATCATAATTATATAACCAATGCCCACATACTTATTCAAAAGTGATTATAACAATCATCTTAGGACTGTGAAGAGATGAAAAGCTAGAGGGTTGGTAGTGTGGGAGTTCTTCGACTACAGGAAGTCAACAGATAATAGCTAAAACTGATGAATGAAGAAATACCACTATCGGTACCTGATTTGGAAACATGAAGATAAGAAAGAGCAGGGGAAGCAACTGCAACAGATCAGAGCCGTCTGCTGGGAGCAGGGGGTGGCCAGGGCAAGGGACTGCTGCTGCTTCATTATAAACAATTTACTGAAAGTTAAATTTAAAAATTTTGTGTACATATTATTTTAAGAATCATTACAAATGAAGTTTCAACAACAAAAGCCGTAAGGGAATAGCTTTAACATGAGGTCTGATGTTAAACTCTGAGAAAGGGCACAGTGAACAGACCTGCAGGGTGGTATCTGACAGATCAAGTTCACTCTCTTTCTTTGTGAACACCACTAATTAGGGGAATCATCTGGAATCTATCAATGACATGGCTTTTGAAGGCTCTAGAAGTGCTGTGTTACCTGGCTTCGCAGAGGATGGTTTTCTAGATTTGGGGGATTAAGATTAAAATCTTTATGATACTGTACATTTTTACTGCTTCTCATAAAACATCGATAGTCACCAAAATGTGTTTTTCTTATAAACCATTCACATCTGGGGGGGTTGCGGTGCACTAAGATTAATTGAAGCATTTGCTTTTAGTCCATGTGTGAGCATGGTGTTGGAAAGCCTTCGCATGGATTATTCTGCTGTGTGCTTGGAGCTCATTTCTGATGAATTACATGCTTGTGTGCATTGTGGCTACTAGCATAGACACTGATTTAATGTTAAAGTTGTTTGCAAGCCCCTGTGTGCCATTTTTTTTTTTAAACTGATATATTCCCTTTGTCTATTGGGATTGCACAGGAATTTATTTTGGTTTATTCTCCAAGAAAAGAACCAATGATATATTACGTTTATGTTAGAAAAAAACAAACAAAATTTGTAAGGGAAGTCTACACCACTCCCTTTCCTTAAGAAAACTTAGAAACACTGTCAAAGGAAAGGATGTAAATGTAGAAGTTTATACTGATCAAAAATAAAGAGAGAAATATTCTAGGGAAACGGATGGGATTTGAATAGTGGTTAACTTGGCTCCGAGAGGCCTCCCTTGTAAGGGAGGGCACACGAGTATCTTTGAGCTGCTCCCAGGACCAGACATGCAAGATGACACTTAACAATACTGGATTATGGCGAAGGACTCAGCATTTTTAAGGCTTAGAAGATGTGTGTAAAGTTTTCTGCCAACTTCTGCGATCAGCGTCCTTCAAGTCAGGAACTCCAGCAAAACACAGAACTTATCAGAGAGCTGACTTTCAGTCAGGCTCAAGCTCTTTCCCTTTCATCCCAGGAGTAAGAAAAAAGAAAAAGTCCCACTTTCTCTCTCTCTTACATCACGTTTAATGCAAAGCAACCCTCAGTGATAGCCAGAGCTTTCATTTTCAGCTCCCAGGGGGCCCCAAAGCCTTCCCCAGGGAAGCACCAAGCTGACACCTCCTGGCCCTCCAGTTGCTGTCATCTGCTGTCAGGGTCCTGGAGGTGTGGGGGCAGCTGCCTTCCCTGAGGCTGGCACATCTTTGCCACCCACCCCCACGCTTCCTCTCAAGCAGAGGGCTGGGGTCCCTCCTCGGCAGCCCTCCAAACAGAACAGCCTCTCGGCCTTCAGCCGCCCCTTGGCTGCAGCTGCACGCCTTGCAGCCGATTCCAGGCAGCAGACCAGGAGCCCAGCGAGAAGCAAGGCCCCAGGCTGAGGCTGTCACCCCCCAGCTAGGGGGACGTGTCAAGAGGATGACATTATGCTTTAAGAAGCAAAGAGGACTTTTCCCCCTAGCCCGAGAGGAAAAACATCACTCTGTCACTGCCGTTTAATGTAACAACTCTCAACTACTAGGATACGTAAATGGGTGATAAAGCTCAAACAATTAAAATGATGGGCCAATAGTTCAAAAATCTGCAAGGGGCTTGACAGAAAAGATTCAGAGCCTGGAAATACTGCTCAGAGCACAGGAGAACTCACCACATACTAAAGAAGGAGCAAAATGTGGGGGTCCTAGGGTGGGTTTCGGAATCAGAGCCACACACATTCAAACCCCAGCTCTCCTGTTTGCTGGCTGTGTGGCTTTGTACTTATTGCTTCACTTCCATTATGAAACTGTTTGTGTTTTCTACATAATTAATGGAAATAATTAAACCAAGTATATACTAATATAGTCAGTAATTGTTGTAAGGATTAAACAAGAAAATATAAGAGATGTACTCAGCACAAAGACAGGCACCCAGGAGGGAGTGCTGGCTAATTGGAATGGGCTCTGTTGTAAGGGCCGACTGGATTTGAACCCAGGTTCCATCAGCTTCCCTGGTGGCTGAGGGTAAAGAATCTGCCTACAATGAGGGAGACTGGGGTGTAATCATGGGTCGGGAAGATCCCTTGGAGAAGGGAATGGCAACCCACGTTCCATTATTCTTGTCTGGAAAATTCCACGGAAAGGGGAGTCTGGTGGGCTACAGTCGATGGGGTCGCAAAGGGCTGGACACAACTGAATGACTAACACTCATGGGCTTCCTAGGTGGTGCTAATGGTAAAGAACCCATCTGCCAGTTGCAGGATACTTAAGAGACGTGGGTTCGAACCCTGTGTTGGGAAGATCCCCTGGAGAAGGAAATGACAACTCACTCCAGTATTGTCTGGAGAATCCCATGGAGGGGGGAGCCTGGGAGTAGCCTATGGACTACAGTCCATAGAGTCGCAAAGAGCTGGATGCGACATAGCATGCATGCATCCATCACTTCTAAGTTGGGAAGGATTTGTCACTTTCCTCACCAGCAAGAAGGTAACGCCACCTTTTCCCAGTGTGGTGGTTTTAGGCACTTCTACATTTTTGTGCCTTTTGTTTGCAGAATGAAAAATTCACCTGCCCAGAGACTACGAGCTGAGCCGAGTGTGAAGCTGACTGGGGAGACCTGGGGCACAGGGCAGGGGTGTGTCTACACGTGCAACCTCGAGCAGAAACAAACTGCCCGTCAAATGCTCATCACCCACACCTTTGGCCCCATTTGCCCCTAAGTCCAGCCCCTTCAAAGGCTGCCTCTAAATCCAGATGACTGTCTTCCTGCGGGATGGTCCAGATATCCAAGGAGGGTGAGCTCACTGTCAGCTGAGGTTGAGACAGGCAGGACAAAGAAACAGCAATCAAACCACTTCTACGTGCGTGGCAAGTAATTACAGAATCTGCTAAATTACAGTGACTAGGCATTGCCAAGGAGAAGTTGAAAGAAATCTCCAGCAACTCCAGAAGTAGGAGGGGGAAAAGTTTAATTAAAAGGTTCCTTGCAATGGACTTAATCTCTCTTGGAAAAAAACCCAGCAGGTTCAGAAGAGACCAGAGGGAGAGAGGGCCAGGGGAGGGGACCCAGGGAAGTTATCCTGTAAAGGGGCTGCCTGGGTCTTTAAAGGGTTCTCCAGAGAGTAAATGGGAAAATGGAAAACGGTGGCCTTTATTATGGAAATCTGAGATTTAGATTGAGGATCTGGGCCCCTGGGGGGAGGTAAAGTGGAGACCCTGTTATAATAGCTGATAATGTCCTGCTGAGACTGGGGCTGATTTGCATAAATACAGCTAAACCAAGCTTCAGGTGGCTGCAGACTTTCTCTTGAAGGAATTATTCTCCTTGTGTCAAAAGTTCACCACCCCCAGATTGCCATTTTGGGACGAAATGGGCCTTTTTAAGCCACCAAAGGTGGAAAACAAAGGCTGCTCTGCAGGGAGCCCATTTTACCAGCAAAGCTTCCTTTGAAGATTAATTAAATTGAGATTCTGGACGGAAGGACTCGTTGGATTGGTGGGGCGGGGTAGAGAGAGACTGAACAGCTTAGATGGGCAGCTCCACACCTCTGTCCAGGCCTGATTTTAATTTTACCCTGAGAGCTTCTGCGACCTGGAGAGGGGCCTGCTGAGCCAGCATTCCCCAGGGAGCAAAAGTTCTAGAAGGGACTATCCGTCAGCATCGAGTGCTGGGTGTCACTCATCCCTTATCTGTGTGTGAATCTGGCAGTGACTTAACCTCTCTGCAGCTCAGTTTGCGCATCTATAAAATAAGCAATGGCACCCCACTCCAGTACTCTTGCCTGGAAAATTCCCTGGACCGAGGAGCCTGGTAGGCTGCAGTCCATGGGGTCGCTAAGAGTCAGACATGACTGAGCGACTTCAGTTTCACTTTTCACTTTCATGCATTGGAGAAGGACATGGCAACCTGCTCCAGTGTTCTTGCCTGGAGAATCCGAGGGGTGGGGGAGCCTGGTGGGCTGCCGTTTATGGGGTCGCACAGGGTTGGACACGACTGAAGCGACTTAGCAGTAGCAGCAAAACAAGCAAACCATAGAGCCTCAGTGCCAGGATCTTCGGGAAGATCAGATTCGACTGTCCTTGAGAAGTGGCCTGGGCCACAGTAGGTTCTCAGCGAATGCTATTGCTTGTGACAAAGGTCACACTCTAAAGACTCCAGGAAAAGAACAGGGACCTTATCCCCCAAAATCTTGACTGTAAACTCAAAGGACATCTCATGTATTTAAAAAAGGGAACAGGGTGGATAAGAGCCCTTTTTCTTGACTGTGGCGATGATTAAAACCAGGCCTTCAGCAAAGAAAAATTCGACACACTCTGGCCCTTCAGAGGCAGGAAGCTATCTTTAAAAGGTCATCTTTTCGGCCCAGACTTCATTCGGTCCGGGGGAAGGGTTCCAAATGGTTCTGCTTTCATTTTGCAGTGTTGCCAAGAGGATTTGAGAATCCACAGGGCCTCATCTGTTGTTCCTTAAGCAAACATCTAATGTAATTTGAAATTTCACTTCATCATTCTGATGGCCGCCAGCAATTCTCCCCCAGCCTGTTAACCCTCCCTTTTAGGGGGGTTAGGGCAACTTTTTGAGCAGCCAAAAAGGTGCCAGCTCTCCATGGATTCTCACTGCCCACCAGTCATCAAGAAAATGACAAAACAGGCTGTGGAGAAGGGACTTGCCTATGAGTTCCCCATGTGACTTGCAAAGTTTCTTTCCTCTTTTCTCTCTCTTCTCTTTCTTTTTCCAAAAGCCAGTATTTTTTGAGGCATGTAACCTCGGAGTCCTAACAGAGGCCCCAGTACATATTAAGAAGCAAAGATCTCCATGGCCCTGAAAGAAGGCAGGGTAAGCAGGGAGTCAGCTGGGGCCAGGGGGTTGTCTGACTCTCAAACACAGCCTAAAGCACAGGTTTTCGAAGTCATTACATAGGAAAGATAGCAAGTGGGTAGTAGGAACTGTATTTGCATCAAAGCATATAAAAAGTAAATCAGTAAACAATTACTGGCTACTGATCCCATAAGGAAAGAATGAAAGAGGCTTTTCTAAAATTAACACCTGCTGGCTTTTTGGCAAACTGGCATCTTGTTTAATTCACTGGAGAAGGGATAGGCTACCCACTCCAGTATTCTTGGGCTTCCCTTGTGGCTCAGCTGGTAAGGAATCCGCTGCAATGTGGGAGACCTGGGTTCGATCCCTGGGTTGGGAAGATCCCCTGGAGAAGGTTACGGCTACCCACTCCAGTATTCTGGCCTGGATAATTCCATAGAGTATATAGTCCATGGGATCACCAAGATTTGGACATGACTGACTGACTTTCACTTCACTTTCACTCCCTGATCCCATAAGGAAGGAAGGAATGCAAGAGATATTTTTCATTAACACCCGCTGGCTTGTGGCAAACTGTGATCTCATTTAATCCTACATACATCCAGTGAGTAGATGCTGTTATTCCCATCACAGAGAATCTGGTTAAGTGACTGGCCTCAGGTCCCTGTGCTGCTAAGGGGTAAAGCCACGGTGTGGAACGGTAGTGAATGCTTTCTGAAGTCAGATCAGGATTCCAGCTAAGGCTGGATGTGAATTCCACTCCTTCCAACTGGTGCAAACTCAGCCGTTTAACAAAGCTCTGTGCTTTAGTTTCTTCATTTACCAGTGGCAGCGATAACAATACCTGTGTCTTGGGTTACAGGTTGCTTTGGTGTTGTTTAGCTGTTACGTTTTTGTGACCCCCATGGACTGTAGCCCATCAGGTTCCTATTCCTACGGGCTTTCCCAGCAAGAATACTGGAGTGTGTTGCCATTTTCGTCTCCAGGGGATTTTTCTGCCCTAGGGATCAAACTTGAGTCACCAAGCCACCAGGGAAGCCCTGGCTTACAGGAGAATTTAGTAAATGATTCTGTAAAGCACTTAGTAGGCTACCTTGCACTCAGAAAGTGCTCAGTAAAAGTTAGCCACTGGCATCACGGTCAGCACCATGTACAGCTTAAAGCCAGCACTGACAGTGGAACAGGTCTCCAGACCATGGCTGGGACAAGAGGCAGCCCGGCACTTCTCCTCTGGACAAGGATTTCTGCATTTGCAAAAAGTGGGTAATACTTCCCTTAAAAGACTGAGGAGACAAACAAAAGAGCGTATATAAAGAACTTCACAAGGCTGGGGCTCAGTAAACGGCAGCAATTATTATAATACTTGTGAAGGAGTTTGGGAAATTAAAATGCTGCATAAACTCAAGGTAGCATTATTAGTCTTACTCTGTCTACTTCCTAGGTCCTAAATTAAGGCATAAAGATGAGCCAAGGTGACAAGGTTGGCGGCCCACCTTTTCTTTCTTGGTTTGGTCTTCAGTGTTGTTTGTAACTTTTATTCAGGCTCCAGGCAAGTCATACAAATATACTTAAACACCCAACCACAATAAATTCCAAGGAGATTTTGCAGCATCCAAGCTAGACAATGCTGCTGCTGCTGGCTGGCCGAGTTTAAATCTCAGGAGCCTTGGGAGGCCAAGGAAGCTGGCCACCAAGGCGGGCAGTGTGGCAGGCGGGCAGACTCGCCCCGGTAGCCAGAGTAGCCGAGGGTCTCCCCTGCCGACCCAGGCTGCAGTTTCTGGAGGATAAAGGGAGGCATACTTGTCCCTGGAAAAGAACATGTGATGCTCCTGGCCGGTGCCCAATAAACCTGAGCTCCCCTCTTCCCTTCCTTGCTTTGCAAGGAGCTCAGAGCCCCCTTACAGGTGGCTGTTTCTGTTTACCAACTGTAGACACAAATTCCAAATGCACTCTTGGGCAAAGGGGAAAAGGACAGGAGTGGCTTCTTGGTCTTCTGGTCCAAGGACACACTGGGAATTAGACCTTACTTTCGTTTGTGTGAGTTACTCCTGGGAACTGAAAACATCCCCATCGACTAGGCCAGTACTCAGGGCGGCACCCCTGGAGGAGGAAACGGCAACCTGTTCCAATTTTCTTGCCTGGAAAACCCCATGGACAGAGGGGCCTGGTGGGCCACAGACCATGGGGTCGCACAGAGTCAGACACGACAGAGTGACTAGGCAAAGGGCAGCACGTCTGCCAGGGAGGGCAGTCCAGTGCGCAAGGAGGGTGGTCCCTCAGTTAAGATCAGCTGGGGCCAAGAAAGGGGCTGAGGAGATGCTGCAGGAGGGGGATCTGCAAAGACACAAATCGGGGCTGCGGCCCCACGCACGCTTGTATTCACTTAGGCCCCTCAGAGACCCATCCAATCTTTGACTCTTCCAGTCTGACACTCATTTTAGAGCGGGGGGACAAGGCTGCAGGGCAGAAGCACGCACAATAGCCACAAAAAGACCTCGATCATTGCCCCTCACTGGTGCACCCACCAAGCGGGGAGCAGACGGGTCTCTGGAAAGCAAGAGCCCCCTGGGACCCGTGCCAGACTCTGTAGACCCTGGTATCTTCACCTTTTCGGGGTTAGACTGTCCAAAGGTGACGTCCTTCCGTCCAAGTCTATGGAATCTCTCCCATAGCACAATTAAGCGGGCTTACGCATAGCACCCAGAGGCTTTCTCTCTGCCCAGAGTGAATTTCAAACCATTGCTTCACATCAGGTCAAATTTCACATACTGGGGGAATTGGCCATTACCTAGAGCGGCCTCACCTGATCTGCTTTTATGCGAGTTCATAAAGGAGGCGGCGGGAGATGTGTTAATAGCTTTCATGAGGTGCTATGGCCTATGATCTGGAGATGATATGAATTATGCTTGATGTTAAAGCCCTCTTTATCGTCCTGGGAGGAAAGAATGAGACATACTGTATGTGCCTTTTTTTTTTTTTTTCTGAAGCAGAGGAACGTTTGATTTACTACTCAGGAGGGGGTTGTTCTTCGCAGCCAACACTTATTTTGGTTCTATTTCATTACTGCTGTGCACTTTGCAGGTAAGGAAGTGTGCAATTTTTAAGTTTCTTGAACCCTTGGAAGAAAAGCTGGGGAAGGAGTGAGGTGAGCACTCCTTATATTCAGGCACCTTTCACTCCTTGTCTGACAACCCCATGAGATAGGTTACTGCACCGGGCCTGTTTTGCAGGTAAGGAAATAGGCTCAGAGAAATGAAGTAATTGACCACAACTAATTAGCCCAGTAAAAATCTAACTATAAAGCTCCCGGAGTTTGTTCAATTTTATGAGTGTGTGTGTATACAGAAAACCAGCACAGTGCTTCTGAGGGTTGGAAATGACCCGAGGCACTTGGGTAAAGGGGACTTCCTGGGGTTGCAGCAGCAGGAGCAAACCATCCCAGGCACACACCTGTGGGTTCAAAGGCACGGCTGTGTCCTAGCCTCGTGTTGCAATGGTGCGAGTTATGAAGATAAGCCCAAGACATGCAGAAAAGTCTAAGATGGGAACCATCCCCTTGACACCGATTCCACGTTCTCTTCATTAAGAAAACTGTTAACGTATTTTGAAAGTCCTAGGCTGGAAATCAGAAGAGCTTGGTTCTAGTTTGACCATAGCTGACAAAGCCACCTTGAGCAGGTCCTCCCATGTCCTTGAGCTTTCTTCCCCTCAAAATAAAAAGGGGTTTTGCAATGAGATCGCTAAGATCCCTTTGAGTTAAAGCTCTGTGATTCCATCTGTAAAATGCACTTAATATAACAGCTCATTCCCCAGTGAGGGATAAATGAGGTGTTACCGGGCTGCCTTGTAAGTTTGCCACACACATTTCATCTCCTTCAAGCAGAAGGTGAGTTCCTGGGGCACTGGAATGTGTCTTCTGTCTGGCACCCAGCACATGTCAGTAACTGTTGAGTTGACTATATGAGTAAAAGGAGGAATGGATCTCCTCATTCCTGGTGTACCATTAAAGGACATAGACTTAGGAATCAAATCTGAATTTTCATAAAGTTTTACTCTGAGCCTCACTTTTCAAGTTTATAAAATGGGAACAATAATCCCTTCCTTGCAGGGTTGTATTATCACCAAATTAAGTGTCTTTATTGAAAGGAAGACCAGAAAATATGTAACAATCTTAAAGGAGGCAATTAGCTTCTTAATTAATATCTGTTATATATTAACCCTAACCCTCTAACCCTAACTCAGCTACTGCATGGAGGTACCTTTGCTCACCCAATAAGCACTTCTGAGGAACTGGTAAGTGCAGAGTAAAATGCCAATCACTAAAAACAGACTCGTGTAAAGAATATTTAGATTGTACTTAAATATACTACATGCCCAGTGTTTCTCTGCTCTAGCTNATGGCACAGGGTGACCATGGCACACAGGCCAGACCTCGGCACAGGGCGACCACGGCACACAGACCAGACCTGGGGAGATGGCGACCATGGGACACAGCCTGGACCTCGGCGCAGGGCGACCATGGAACACAAGCAAAACCTCGTCGCAGTGCGACCAAGGCACACAGCATGAACGTCGGCGAAGGGTGACCGTGGCACACTGCCCGAAACACAGTGAAGGGTGACCGTGGCACACAGCCAGTAAATCGTTGCTAGCTGAACGCAGAACACAGCCCGGATTCCGGTACAGGGCGACCGCGGAACACAGGTCGGACCGAGGCACAGGGCGACCGTGGGACATATCAAGGACATCGAGCAGGGCGACCCTTGCACACAGCACGGACCTCGATCAAAGTCAACCGTGGCACACAGCCCAGAACTTGGCGCAGGGTGACCGCGGCACACAGCCCGAACCACAGTGAAAGGTGACTGTGGCACACAGCATGGAACTCATGACTAGCCGACTGCGGAACAAAGCCCGGACTTCGGCACTAGGCAACCACAGCACAAAGCCTGAAACTCAGTGAAGGGCGACCACATCACACAGCCTGGAACTCGTTGCTATCCGACCACAGAACTCAGTCCGGACCTCGCAGCAGGGTGACCGTGCACTCAGGCTGGATCTCAGCGCGGGGCGACAGCTACACATAGGCCGGACCTCGGCGCAGGGTGACAGTGGCACACACGTCGGACCTTGGCCCACGGCGACCGTGGCACACAGGCCAGACCTCAGTGAAGGGCGTCTGCAGAACACAGTCCGGACATCAGCTCAGGGCGACCGCGGCTCACAGCCTGGACCTAAGCACAGTGGGACCATGGAACACAGCCCGGACCTCTGGAGAAGGCTACCAGGGCAAACAGCCTGGACCTTGGCAAAGAGGAACTGCGGCACAGAGCCGGGAACAGGTCGCAAGCCAAGGGTGGAACACAGGCCAGACCTGGGAATAGGGCGACCGTGGCACACAGCCCGGACCTGGGGAGATGGCGACTGAGGCACACAGCCCGGACCTCGAAACAAGACCACCGCAGCACACAGCCTGGATCTCTGCAGAAGGCTACCTCAGCACACAGCCCGGACCTCGACACAAGGCTACTGCAGCACACAGCCCGGAACTCGGTTCAAGGCTACCGAGGCACACAGCTCGGACCTCGGCGCAGGGTAACCGTGGACCACAGTCCGGACCTTGGAGAAGGGCGACTGTGGCACACTGCCCAAAACACAGTGAAAGGCAACCATGTCCCACAGCCAGTAAATTGTGTAAAACATAGCCCGTAAATTATGTAAAACATAGCCCGGATTTCGGGACAGGGCGACCGCAGAACACAGGCCGGACCAAGGCTCTGGGCAATCGCGGCACACATCTAGGACATCGAGCAGGGCCACCGCTGCACACAGCCTGAAACTCAGTGAAGGGTGACCGCGGCACACAGCCCAAACTTCAGTGAAGGGCAACCACAGCACATCACGGACCTCGACGCAGGGCAACCATGGCNACAGCTGGAGAAGGAAGAGGAGGTCTGGGGGCACTCAGTTTCCCAGTGCGAAGGGATCTGAGTATGTTTAGTGATGGTTTCCAGGTCGCAGAATACAGAGGCACATAAGGATTGCGCCACAAATACTTGGTCCTCTCATTTTCAATGCCAGCCAGTATTCCCTGATGTGCTTTTTTTCTGAATACAAGTCCTGAGAGAATTTCTTCAGAGGGTTCCGCAGTGAAAAAGCTTTGGGAAACACTGGGGAACTTCTCTTTTTAGAGAATAACTGGGCTGTGCGCTCAGTCATGTCTAACCCTCTGTGACCCCTCGGGCTGTACCCTGCCAGGCTCCTCTGTCCATGGAATTTTCCAGGAAAGACAATGGGAGTGGGTTACCTCTTCCTACTCCAGGGGATCTTCCTGACCCACGGATTGCACCCACATCTCTTGTGTCTCCTGCACTGACAGGTGGATTCTTTACCTGTGATTTAGAGACTCGCAGGGCACATTTAAAGGTGGTCCTCTCCCACCTGGGTTATTTCAAGTGCCTCCAGGCTCACTTCTTTACAATTGGTCAGTCTCTGATTATCAGGTGCTTAGCCTTAATCAAAAACCTTCTGTGGCTCCACACTACCTACAGAACTGTGTGAACTCCTGGCTTGATGATCAAGATTCTCTCGTACGCAGCTTTAAGTGACAAACCCAGGTGACTTCTTTCTATTACCTACCTTCTGGCCCCCTGATCATTCACTTTCAGTACTAGCCTTTTTTAAAAACTTATTTTTTTACGTAATTTTAGATTTACCTACAAGTTGTGAAAACAGAACAGGGTTCTTGCGTACTTCCCCCCAGCATCTCCCCTATGGTAACATCCAGCTTTTTCTAAATGCTACTCATCACTTCCTACCTCGGGTTACTGCCTGTGATGATGTTTTCAAGCGTCTGGTTCAACTTTGCATCTCTCCCAAAACCTGACACTAAATATAGATCAAGAAGGCACAAAGGTTCAGTCGTTCCCAGACTTTTGTATTTCATAGTAAAGTTTTTTAAAAAGTCAAAAATAACAGAACCTGCTAATCAATGCTTCATTGAAAAAGGGGTATTTCCATAGGAAAGACGATGTTAGGGTAAGAGACAGTCTTGATGAAACACCATTTTGTTGCGAGCAGAACGTTGTGTGGCGATCCCTGTGTTAGCTGAAGCCCCGGCAAAGGGAACAAGGAGTTCCCCAGCTTTCAGCACTTTGTCAGCTCTCTGGTGAGGGCTTTGGGGACTTCTGCAATAAATGCAGATCCCGCTGAGCTTGGGATAAGTACTCATAGCATTGCCACACAAGACTTTCGCTTGATTTTATGGCAGAGACAGAAGTGTTTGGAGCTAATTAAGCACAGAAACTGCATTCGAAACTAAACTCCATTTGGAATTCCCACATCTCCCTTCCGGTAGTAACACCTTTCCCCTGTCTTGATGGCTAACACACCTCTGTTCACATACACCTCTCCTCCTGGGGCTGGAGTCCACATGGCTGCAGCAACTGTCTACAAGCAGATAAGGGTGAAGGAAGTCACACACTGAGTGGGCTCCCCACCGCCACCGTTTCCGTCCTCCTCTGATGCCTCGGCTGGAACGGAGATGCGTTTTCCTGCAACACCCGGTCTCCAGAGGAGCGGTGCTCTCTCCGCTCTCCCTGGCGGAGCTTTCCAGGGAGAAAGGTGCGGGCTTGAAGAAGCCAGCACCATCCTTCTCCGGTGCAGAGCTCACTGTGTCAGGAGTCCTTCATGGCTCACCGCTGCCGGGTGGACTCACGCCCAGACTTTTCAGCACCATCTCCCATGCCGTTCACACGGTGGCCCTAAAGGCCTCTCCAGCCCCTCTTTGGGGAGGAAGGCGGGTGGTGTTGGCCGCTTCATAACAAGGCTGTGCTCCTCCCTGCCTTGGGCCTCTGTTGGTGGTGGTCTCTGTACCTGAAAACCTTTCCCTGCTCTGCCTGCCTGGAGAACGGGCATGCATGCTGTAGGACTCAGCACAAGTACCAACTCTTGACTGCAGCCTCCCTAGCCACTCCCAAGACAGAATGAACCTCTGTTCCCACAGCAGCCTGGACTGTCAGTAAAACGGGTTAATAACTACATGCTTTGTGGAGCTGCGAGGTTTAAGCACAAACATACATGAAGAATTTAGAACATTCCATAGCACTTAACAAATGTGTCACTATAATCGCTGCTGTTGCTGATGATAAAAAATATTTTTTAAAACCTGCTTATATATTTTTATGCCCATGAGCTACTATGAACTCATAAAGGGCAGGGGCTCAGTTCCTCTGAGTCTCTTATCCCCAGGACCTAGCACAATATTGGCAACAAACTAGGAGTGAAAGAAATTTATTTTGTTTTGATTCTAAAATAACATTTTCAGTACTTCTCTGGAGGTAGAGTGGATAAGAATCCTTCCAACAATGCAGGGGACATGGGTTCCATCCCCGGTCCGGGAAGATCCCACAAGCTGTGGCGCAGCTAAGCCGGTGTGCTGCAACTACTGAGCCCACGTGTCACAGCTCTGAAGCCCGAGCGCCTAGAGCCAGCGCTGCGCAACACGAGAAGCCGCCACAGTGAGAAGCATCGCAACTTGAGAGTCACTCCCACTCTCACACCTAGGGAGAGCCCACATGCAGCAACGAGGACTGAGCACAACCAGAAACACAGATTTAAAAATGATTTAAAAATAACGTTTTCACTAGAAAATGTATATATAAAGGAGAAAAGTACAAAGAAAAAAAAACCCAAAGCTCTATCACAACCAGAACACTTAGAAATACCCACTGTTAACACTCCTTGGTCTATTTCCTTCTTATACGTATGTAAACACTTCCATATCAAATTAGGTTCAGACTATATATACAGTTTTCTATCCAAGCTTGTTCCATTTAATGTTGTACTACATGAGTTTTTCAGATCTTTAAATATTATCTGAAAACAATTTCCATGAGCCACCTAAAACTTTATCATACGAACGGAAGATAATGCATGCTATTTCACTGACTTTCTATTCTTGGACAGACAAGCTGTTTCCAGTTTTCCTGTTTTTGAAAGCATTTCTCAGTTAGTTGCAAGCTGCGCTAAGGGGTAGACTAAGGCCCAGATTAAACAGACCCCCACCCTACCCTTGTCCCCACACTCTCTTAAGAGAAAAGGCAGAGGGTGAATCCTCTTTCCAGGGGCTGCTTCGAGTGTCTCTTGGAAAGAAACATGCTTGGATGAGCTCACTCAAGAGGCTGACCTGAGAGTGGGCTCAGGCTGNAGATTCACAGATGTGTATAAGAGACAGACACTCTCTTAAGAGAAAAGGCAGAGGGTGAATCCTCTTTCCAGGGGCTGCTTCGAGTGTCTCTTGGAAAGAAACATGCTTGGATGAGCTCACTCAAGAGGCTGACCTGAGAGTGGGCTCAGGCTGAAGTCAACCTTCTCTCCCTTCCATCCCCCCTCCACTGTAGGTCCCATTAACATTCCTCCCTGGAGATGGCAGTTCCAAAGGACAAACAGGCATTGTTGGGACTCAAGGGCCCTGAGAATCGGCCCTGTAACTTGAGCCCCACCAGCCTGGATACCGTGGGGCAGGTCACCCTGGGGACGCCTGGTGACAGATGAAAGTGCATCTCAGAGCCCTGGATTGTGTTTCCAGGGCCCAGGTGTGGGGGGATTACCTTTCTGACAAGCCAAGCACTTACCCTCATCTCTACAGCTGCTTTCTCTTCTCTCTCGGGGCCCAGCACCAGAAATAGCACCCTCAAGCCACTGTCTGTTAAAGCCTCAAGCTGTCTTTATGGGAGCCCTGAGCCCCTCTGCCGAAGAGCTACCGAGAGATCCCGACAAAGTGCCTCACTTTGTCAAGTGAGAGAGTGAACGCACAGCCTGCCCTGGGGGTGCCAGGGCAGGCGCGGCCCCTCCAGCCAGGGGAGCCACGGAGCTCTTGCCCCCTACCCCTGGGGGCTTGCCCCGAGCTCGCTGCCCAACCAGAGACAAGCTGCTTGATCGCTCTGAGCTTCAGTCGCCTCACCCTGATTGCTCTGAGCCTCAGTCGCCTCACCTGTATATAATGCTGAATTATATACTAGCCTCAGAATTGCTGTGATGATTGCGAGAGACAAAACATGTGAAAGCACTTAGTACCACATGCACCTGGCAAAGGCGCTCCTGCAGAAAAACGCAGGGCCGTGAGGGGGGCCAGGTGTGTTCGAGGAACAGGCAAGTGGCGCAGTGGGGGGGGCTGGCAGGTGGGCCCACGTGCCAAGGCCAGGAGACCTGCCTAAGATGCTTGATCGGGGGGCCGGGAGTGGAGGGTGGGCTATACTGCTCTGTTCAGGGCTTGGCAACACCCACTGGGACACGACTTGAAAGCAGCCTGGCCTCAGGGCTGGGGGGCAGGAAGGTGAGCCCCAGCAGGGCTCTAGCGAGGATCTCCCCACCCCCGAAGCAGGTGCTGGGGCAGGGCAGCCGGGAGAATGTGGACCACTCGGCTCTGGCACCCACCCCAGCGTGTTGCACAATCCAGAGCAGGCTCTCCCCGCAGGCTGTGGCTGCCCTGACTCAATCTCACCTCACAAAGCTGTCCCTGAAGTGGGCAGGGAGCTGACTCTGACAGAACACAGACTGCATTCTTGGCCTGTCCGGGACCAGATTTCGTATTGCAAGATGCAACATTTCCTGAGCGTCTACTCCGGTGCCTGCGCTGGGCTGACACTGATGTACACGTGGTCTCAGTAGGTCCCCAGCACAATCCTGTGAGGCCGTCGTTCCCATTCCAAGTAGGAGTGATGAGATCTTTTAAACACGGACAAGCATGGGATTAACCCTGGGCTAGGGAAAAGCTATGACCAACCTAGACAGCATATTAAAAAGCAGGGACATCATTTTGCTGACAAAGGTTCATATAGTCATAGCTATGGTTTTTCCAGTACTCATATATGGATGTGAGAGTTGGAACATAAAGAAGGCTGACTGCTGAAGAATTGATGCTTTTGAACTGTGGTGTTGGAGAAGACTCTGGAGAGTCCCTTGGACTGCAAGGAGGTCCAACCAGTCAATCCCGAAGGAAATCAATCCTGAATATTCACTGGAAGGACTGATGCTGAAGCTGAAGCTCCAATATTTCGGCCACCTGATGCAAAGAGCTGACTCACTGGAAAAGAGCCTGATGCTGGGAAAGACTGAGGGCAGGAGAAGGGGACAACAGAGGATGAGATGGTTGGATGGCATCACCGACTCAACGGACATGAGTTTGAGCAAGCTCTGGGAAATAGCGAAGGACAGGAAGTCTCCTGTGCTGCAGCCCGTGGGGTTGCAAAGAGTTGGACATGCTTAGTGACTGAACACCACCACCAGCCTAGGTGGCACTAGTGGTAAAGAGCCTGCCTGCCGACACAGGAGATGTAAGAGATGCGGGTTTGATGCCTGGGTCGGGAAGATCCCCTGGAGGAGGGCATGACCGCCCACTCCAGTATTCTTGCCTGGAGAACCCCATGGACAGGGGAGCCTGGTGGGCTAAGAGTCAGACATGACTGAAGTGACTCAGCACACTCGCACGCATCCCTGGGGTGAAGTGATGGGCAGCCAGCCCTGCCTGCTGGTGCTGCTCTAACGCAGAGGCTGCTCTGCGTCCCCTTCTCAGATCCCTTATTTGTCCATGAGGACAAGCTCTGTGGGCAGGACTCAGGGCAGCTGATCTTCTGGAAGCCCAGGGTGGAAGGAAGGACCAACTCGTTCTTGTGTCTCCCATGTGCCAGGGTGCCTGCTCATCTTTCCACGAACAGTACCTGACTCAGTCCTGCCAACTACACGCCTGCTCCCTGATGTAAGAACTATCGCTCCTATTGTGCAAAAGACAAAGATAAGGGTCAGAGAGGGACATAGACCATCCAGTGCTATGTAGCTACAAATTGGAGAAGCCATGACGTAAGGCCTGTGCTGGCTGACTCCAAAGCCTGTGTTTTTCCGAGAGAATCTCTATAAGGTTGAAGGTGCATGGGGCCTTCCAGGTGCCCGGGGAGTTTTGAGCAGACTCTCAAACCCAAGGAAGCTCTCCCCTCAAGAGACAGCGCAAGAACCTGTGAGAGTCTTGAGGACAGACTCTTCCCACCCCAGAAATCTGCATCTGCTGCTAGCCCCCCAAAAGGGACCTTGGCTAAAGATCCGTATGAAGGGTGTACCTTTCAGATAACAGACACTCAGCTGTTCCCAGTTCCCAGCCAGCAGCCCCCAAGCTGGGGTGGGAGACCCCAAGGACACGGGTGACTTTGCACCCCAATTTCGAGGCCATTTTTTAGTCCTAGGAGAGGCATTTTCCGAAGTTTCCAATCCAAGAAGGACCCTGACTCTTGAAAGAGGGAGGGAAAAAAGGAAAGGGACCCCAGTATGGGGGTGAGGGCTTGGGGACGGCATGAGCAGCAGGCCCTTATCCCAAGGGATGCAGAGGCTGGACTCATTCAACCCATCCAACAAAGAAGCAGGAAGCAAGTCCCACCCCTTTCTACCCTCATCTGCCCTTTTTATATATGACTTCCTCTGCTGCAGCAAGAAAAACACACATTTGGCAAATACACATCATTTAATTGCCTGTCATAAATTCTCACCTGTCCAGAGGCATAGTGATTTTCAAGGCATATTTGAAAACCATTATGTTTTAAGTAGAGAAAAATATCTAGATCTTTAGTGATTAGTGCAGATAACCTGTTTGCAGTTCTTGTCGATCCAGATGTGCTACTTCAGTGTGGAAAAATGCAGTCAAGGATCTAGATGCTAAAGCCGAACAAATTAAAGGTAACAGATGGGAAGGAAATATTAATTTTCTTTATCTCCTAGCCTGTACTTACAATGTTCCCATTCATAAAATAGTCTATTTACCAAGTTATTCTAGTAAAAAAAAAAAAAAATCCTCTGTTTTCATTTTAGCTTTACAGGGAAATGCCTAGTGACCCCCCTGGCTGGAAAGCATGCTCCTGGGGTTGCTTTCATATACAGGCTTCCACGTGCCTTATCTCCTAGAAACCACGTGAAAGGCTGCAGAGACCAGCACTGCAGGGGTTTTTGTTCCCCCTCTTCCTTCAGAGATAAGGATAGTGAGGACCAAGGAGCTAATGCGACTTTCCAGTGTCACATGGTTCGTGATGAGCAGAGCTGGGGCTGGAAGTAAAAACCTGCTTAGGATGAACTGGCTGACACCACAGTGACTAGATTAAAATGCTTAAGCAGTCTGGCTTTCTGCATCCTGATTCAGGCAGAAACAAACAAACAAAAAAAAAACAAAGAACCTAATGCTGGGCCCATCTCTAGCTCTGCTGGTCAAAAGAACAGGCCAAGGAAGGTGGTCTCCCTTGTCTGACCATATAGCCTGGGAACCCAGGACTCAGCTTGCTCTATCTGAAGGTTCTCTGAAATAACAAACTCAAGTTTCTTCACATCCATAGTGTCCTCTCGGCCCCAACAAACCCCCAGTAGCTTGAAGGGTCAGGCCGACGGACAACTTCAAAGGAGCAGAGATCAGTGCGTTTTGTCATCCACTGGAAGGTCTGCAGGGCAGGGCTTTTGATGTCAGCTGGCTGACCGTGGTCTGTCATTCCTGACACAAAAGAACAACACTTGAGAGGCAGGTTTGGGTATCAGGGGTCTTCCTGGTCGTCTCAGATTCAGTACTGATTGCGTGTNGTGGCCTCCCTGATCTTTACATGGGGATTTTAGCAGGGCGGTTCTGGGGAACCCAGGGCCTGGGATCGCAGCTGGGGCAGGAGTTGACACAGCTGGAGGCAGAGGGCCTCCGGGAGACCGTGGCGCACACAGCCTGGCTCCCAGAAGGCTGCCTCCCAAAGGGCCAGGCCTCAGAGGAGGGCGCTGAGTCAGCTCCTGCCAGAGGAAACTTCACTCTCACCCTCCAGGAGCCTGAGGGGCTGCCTTTGTCATTTAAAGTACTTTCTCAAAGACGCCTCTGGGGAAGTAGGCCTCTAAAGGAGCCAGAGCAATTAATCTACTTTGTCGGGTGGTCTTTAAAGCCTTCAATTGGTGGAAAGGAATGCAGGTGTGCAGTCAGGGAAGGGGGATAGTGACCCCAGAAGGGCTTCCCCATTTCACCTGCGCTGGAGCTGAGGCTCTGGGGTTTAAGGTCCTGTGCCCAGGGTCACATCTCTGGGGCCCAATCTCAGAAGGCTTGACTACAGGCCTTCTCTCTTGGGCCTCCCAGGTGGCATTAGTGGTAAAGAACCTGCCTGTCAGTGCAGGAAACACAAGAGATGCGAGTTGGATCTCTGTGTCGGGAAGATCCCCTGGAGGAGGGCATGGCAGTCTGCTCTAGCATTCTCGCCTGGAGAATCCTGTGGATAGTGGAGAGCCTGGTGGGCTACAGTCCACAGGGTTGCAAGGAGTCAGACATGATTGAAACGACTCAGCATGCACGCCTGGTCTCTTGGCTGCACTGTGGCCCTCATGTACTGCTTGCTCCTCCCTTCAGGTATTTACTCACTAATTTTCACTCCCTAAAAGGCGTCTGTAAGGCCCTGCACCAAACTGTTAAAAAGTGGATACCTCTGGGAGGAAGAGTTACAAGAGGACTTCAGTTGTTACCCTTCTGCACTGTTTGAATTAGCAAGCACTGTTACTTTTATAACTGACAGAAGCAACAGAGATGATTCGATTAAAACAATTTCACACTTTTCCATGAAAAAACAAGGAAACAAAACTTAACAAGTATTGGGCCCACTAGGGAACAGGGCCCACTCATCCTCATTTATTGGGCTGGGTCTGTGTCAATGGCAACAGGTCCTTGGGATCACGGAAGACCCCTAGCTTTGGGGTTTCGGGGCACAGGAAGGTGGCAGGCAGGGTGACACCTGTGACTCACCAAACCCAGAGCAGCAGATCACCAAGGGCCGAGACTCTCCCTTCAGGCACGGGACACATTCATTACCAACCTTTAGAGTGACTCCCAGCTTCGATCCCTGGGTTGGGAAGTTCCCCTGGAGAAGGGAATGGCAACCCACTCCAGGATTCTTGCCTGGAAAATTCCATGGACAGAGGAACCTGGTGAGCTACAGTCCACGAGGTTGCAAAGAGTTGGATATGACTGAATGACTAATACTTGTACTTTTCACTTTAAAGTGGCACACTCAGAGCAAGGCCCCAGGGAAGGACTTTGAAGTCTCTAAGTCCCCTGGGAGCCGGAGTAAAGAGGAGTGAAGCTGAGCAGACAGCTGTAGGCTGAAGTCCCCCATGTTCCCTGCAATCAATAATGCAATAATGCCATCAGTCTGCTGCAGAACTTGCAACAGTATGATTGCTCTTGTTCAGTTAATTAGCAAGAGGAGAGATTAAGGACTTTAATCTCTTGCCTTCTCTTTTACCTACAAGGCTTATTTATTTAGAAATGAACACAAAATATCCCAATGTATATACATATTTTTCCAAGTAAGCTTAAGAAGGCTACGGACTGGCATACCTATCAGCACCCATACAACACTCAGAAAATTAGAGCACCTTAGAAATTGCTCCATCGTTGGCAAGATGGGGAAACTGAGGCCTGAAGGACAGTGATTGTCCTGTAAGGATAAATAGCCAGTAAGCCATAGAGCTGGGCCTGAAACCACTCCCAGGTCCCTATTTCTCTGCACAGTTTAAAGCAAGGGTGTCTAAAAGGTATAAAGGTGTGATGATACTGAGCCACCAAAAGGACAGTGACACTCTCAGGAGCACAGAAGGAAAAGGCACTGGAGCACGGCTTTGCTCTTGGTCACAGAGGATGCAGGGCTCAAGATCCCGCCAGAAGAGAGCCACCAAGGCCAAAGATCTGTCTGGTTTTCAAAGAGAGCAAAGGCTGGGAGAGATCCTGGTTAGAGGAGGGAGCCGGGGGTAAGCCACCTTTCTTTGTCATGGTGGTGGTGGGGGGTGGGGCCTTGGGTAATGCCTGAGGGCCTCAGTTCAGCACCCAGAGGAGTTCAGGTCACTTACCATGTGGCCTCCCGCACCCTTCCAAAGTCCATGCCTGTTTACTGGCCATGTTCCCGGGTGTAAAAGAGCTGGCACCAGGATCCCAGCAGCTCCCTACCCTGGGTCCTTTGTCTGTGTTTTCCCTCTGCCCAGAATATCCTGGGTTATTAAAGCCATTGGTTATCTCCATCCGACACACCCTACTTTTTCTTTCAGGTCCAGGGAAGCCCTCCTCTCGGAAACATTTCCTGATTCTCTTGGGCAGACTGGAGGCTCTTCTCCTGAGTCACCCCCACACCAGGTTCCCACCTCCTTTATCACCTTAGGCTGTAATGATCCTAAGAGATAAGGAGTCTGACTCTTCTGAGCATTACTAAGGGCCAAGCAGTGTTCTGGGAGCTTTCACATACAGGCTGTCTATAAATTCCCTGGAGGGAGGTGGGCGGTGACTGTGGCCATGACTAACCTGTACTAAACTCTATCCCAGGCCCTGTGATGAGCCCTCATCATGAGCTGGGTACCACAATGCCCACGTTATACACGCTTGAGGAAAAGCTTAGAGGCAATGTGCTCTGTTTGAAATTCCACAGCAATAAAGCTTACATTTAATGCAAAGATGTCTGATTGCAGAGCCCATTAGTCCTGCCTATTCTCTCTGAATCTTTGCTGCCTTTTCCAGAATTGGACCGGAATTTAGTGCCACACAGGCAATTACTAGTAAATGTTTGCAAAATCAACACACAAGCTACAATGTTAAGTGGAGAGAGTCTCATTTTCTTTCCTCTTCTTTGATAATCAGGACATATTGGTCCATCAGGGAGATCCCAGGTTATCTCATATATATCACCTGCCTCCATAGGCTTGAATCCCCTCCAGGCTTTGAATTCTTGCAAAGAAGTGGACTAGTCACTGCCAGACACAGAGGCTGCGAGTACACTGGCCCAGGTCACACAGCACCTGACCAGACGCTGACAGTTGGGTCTGCAAGCTCCTGGCCAGCCTGGACGTCTTGCACTGAGTCCTCCCACACCCCCTCTCCTTAAGAGAGTCAGGGCAGGATTGTAAGGGGAAGTTCCCTGCTCAAGCCCAGTGGCTCTCTCTGGAGTCAGCTTTCAGCTTTGCAGCTGCCTGGGCTCCAGGATCCGGTCTCCAGGCAGCGTGAAACCTCAAGAACTTCCCAAAATGCCAGAAGCCTTTCTCTCAGCCTCCTCTTGGTCAGCGGAGACACTACGAGAGCGGTCTCTTAGGCAGGGTTGTGAGGAGGATCCAATAAAGCAACAAGTGACACTGGCTGGCACAATTCCTGGCACACAGCAAGCGTTCAATTGGTACTATTTTTGACTTTTCATTTTCCAAGTCTATCTTTGTCTCCCTGTCTTTGCCTGACTCAGATTCTACCTGATTTTTCTGTCTCCTAATATCTGTCTGAGCATCTCTATTCTGTAACTCTGTCTGCCGCAACGTCTATCACAGGGGTGGGAACAGCAGCCCCCCAACCCCACAGACCCCAGCAGTGCAGCCTGGCAGGAGCGGGGCTTCCCCGCCCACGGAGACTGCCAGGTCCCCCGAGAACCCCGAGCTCCCCATGCACCAGGCCCTCCACCCCTGCAAGCAGCCCAAGCAGGCAGATTAACCAGCATCGCCAACGAAAGGGTAAAACAACACAAACCCACAGAAGTTAGGAAGAGAGAGGGACTTACCGTTTGCCGCGACCCCCAGGCTGGCGGAGCCACTTTTAACTAAGAATGAATTAGGGACAAACTCTTCCTCAGAGTCTGAGTCCGGGGTTGGCTGGGCCACACCGTTGCCTAGCAACCGCCT